>CM029019.1:8676073-9246990 GCA_016801055.1 Panax notoginseng
TACAATTTTTTTGGTTTTTTCAATATATCTTGATATCTTATAATTGCAAGATTTAATTTGTTAGAAGTTGCATAATAGTGGTCAATGCAATTGCAAAAACAAGTAAATCAACCATGAAGAGTGTTTTGCCAAAGAAAAGTGGCCCTTTTGTCAACAAGTATTTCTCCTCATTGTTTTCTTTTTTGTTATTCAATCCAACCCTTTTGTCACTTCAAATTCCATTGCACCCGACGAACATAGTTCCTTTAAGGAGGAGTTGAATTCCTCTTATGCCTTACTAAATTTATACTCTCTCTTTGCCTCAAAATGATAATCCACCATCAAAAGTCAAATATTTAGAAAGTTAATGTTTTCAACATTAACATAACCAATTGTCAACATCATAATCAAACAATGATGAATGAAGCACATTAATTTTAACAGTAGCCTCATTTTTGGACATCATAAAGGAGAAATTGAAGTCCAATTTTCAGACAGATAAAGTATAACTTCTGTTCATCTTTCAATTTAATCAGTAACTAGTATGCAATTATTTCCACCCACAAGCAATGATTTTTAAATACGGTAATATTACACAGGAAACATCAATTTTAAGAAAGAATTATAATTTAGATACCTTAAAATGAAACATTAAGCTCACACAAACTATCAATTAGGGGTTCAAATCCAATCATTTTTATTTACAGTTAATACTTCAACCTCATAGACTCTTACCATTCAATCAGCATTAACAGACAGTTTAATTTAGGGATTAATTGGGGGTTACCGATGGTGGTGCAGCGGTGGTGCGACAGTGTGCAGCGGTGGTGTGGCAGTGGTGCAGCGGTGGTGCGACAGTGGTGTAGCGGTGGCGCGGTGGTGGTCGGCAGTGGTCAGCAATGGTCGGCAGCCTCCCTCCCTTTTCTCTTCTCCCTTACTCCCTCTTCTCCTTCGTCTGTATTCCCTCTTTTCTTTATTTTCTGTACTGATCGAGCGAACCTGAATCTGATTAAGTTTATTAGCATCAGCGACCGCCATCCGCGACCACATGCGGTCGCTAATTTTTAATGATGTGGACATATCAGCGACCGCATGTGGTCGCTGATACAGATTGGTCGCCGCGCCAAAGTTTCGCACCAAATTTTAGGAGGGAAATTATTCTCAGCGACCGATCAGCGACGGCATGCGGTCGCTGATATATACTAGCGACGAGAATCCTTATCGGTCGCAGATATCGGTCGCGAGTACTATTATCAGCGACCAGATAGTGCGGTCGCTGATATCATTGGTCGCAGATGGCCATTTTTCTTGTAGTGTATGCTTAGTAAATGCAATTGTGGAGAGAGAAATAATTAATTAGGGACAATTGTGGAGAATAAGAAGAGACAATTGTGGAGAGAGAAATAATTAATTAAGGACACAAAAGATATTTTGTGTTATTTCTTAATAAGTGTACTTAATTCTAAAATGTCATTTAATCTGAACAGGAGGGAGTAAAATTTTTCTTCTAAAAAAGAGATTCTTTTATATATATATATTGATTCTTATTATTTAAATTAACGGTATGACTCTTTTGTGGTATGCATGAGATCGAGAGTTTGATCCTCGGTGACAACAAGGACGATGGTGTATGTGTGTAGTGGGTGTGTGTGTTGGGTGTGAATGTAACAAAAATAAATAAATAAATATTAGTAAGACAATTAACACTGTCTGGTCATGAATAAAGATGGTGGTGTGGCCCGTACAGTGAGGAAGTTAGAAATCCTCATTAAGGGTATAATAATATATTTCTTACTTTTAAATTTCATAAATCTCATATGAACTGAGGTAGACTAACTTCGATATTTTATATTAAAAAATTGCAACTAAAATTATTATTTTCCTTAAGCTAAGTGGAGGTCTAGTGTGCAACAGCCAGCCCACAAAAAAACACCTTGAATATGAAAGTTTTTTAATAATTCAATCGTCTAATTGACAAAATTAAAAAAGTAGAATATTAAAGTGATAAAATTAAAAGATAAAACACCAAAATAAAATATATCAGATAATTTAAGGTATTAAAACGTATTTAAGCCAAAAGTTTTTAACAATTGCATAAAATATAAATTTAATACATATTCAACACACTGGTCAAAATAGAAATAAGTAACAGATAAGCTCCACTTTGAGCTTGCAACATTTTCAAATTGAAAATAATAATATCTTTTTTTTAAAAAAAAAATTAGCTAAAATTTAAATATAAATTTGTGAATAAACTTTTTGGTAAAAAAATTCTCGGAACAATTGATTAAAACATAGAATAAAAAAGGAAATCACACCTAGCCTATCTAAACCACCAAATTTGGAGATGCATAAAATGATAAAAAGCACTTGATGTTTTTCCTACCCTTTTTCCAATCCCGCGCCATTACTTGAAAAGTTGATTCATATATATCTTGTAAATGCACGATATATACAAATCTTGACAATTTCAAGAGTAAAAACATAAACAAATAATTACAGAAATTTCATTTATTGAATTTAATACTAAACAGATAGAATTTTATGACTTCGTCTTCTAATTATACATTTTCCAAGACAGACATGGAATATAAGAGTTCCAGTCTTGCAGCCAAAGCATAATTCAAGTCAATAACACATGGAGCAACAATATCAATATGAGTAGCCTCATTAAATGTTTTTACTTGGTCCGCTGTCCTTGTTTTACCAAGCCTGTTCAAACAAATCTTTGATCAAATAATAACACGCATGTATGAAAAAGATATATACCCACAAATATCAAATATCAAATATATAGAATAGTAACAAGCCAATTAGACCCACATAAAGAATCTCATTTACAAAATTATTAAGGATGAATTTTTGTACATTTTTAACTCTCAATAAGTCTTAGTAGTTGTAGGATGATAATGTATTATGATCGCTAAAAAGATAACTCTTTTTGTGTAACAACAAAAATTAGCAAATGGACTCTTTATGCGGAATAGAGGGAGTATAATACTAACAAACACGACATGATGACTGACGAGTAAATAATATTTACATTCTCCAGAGGAACAATGTACACACTTTATTCTCTAAAATGGTCCGAGAGGGAGGAGGAGCTCCATCAATATAAAATCTCAGCCTTTAGAAGCAAGAACAAGATAGGTGGCTCAGTTTTACATATTAATTTGCCCACCCGACTTTAAGGTCAATTCAGATTAGTGTTTATATTGCAACAACATGAACTGTAGTGAAAAGATACTTCCTCCTTTTAACTTTATGATGTCAACTTTCTATTTTCAGATGTCCAAAAATGTTGCTACTTTACCCAAATAAAGGTAGCCTAGATTGCCCGTTAACAAAATGATAAAGAAAATTTTGTCATCCCCACCATATATCAAAGGAAAGCAAATTATGAAATGATTAATTTTTTCTACCCTTAGCCCATGTGCAAAATTGAAGTGGCTGCTTAAGCGTCACAGTCATTAGTAGTTCAAGAAAAGCAAAACCTATCATTAGTGGTTCAAGAAAAGCAAAATCTATCACAAATACTGTATGACACATATTAGAGTAACTAATATTATGAATAATCCAAAGCTATGCCACATCAGATGGGAAAAGTAACCTTACAAGCAAGTTGTTCACCATCATCATGAGCTCATACAAACAGGAACAAATACTTGTAAAACCAGCACGAAGTACCTGACCTGCCAAAATAAGCAGGAGATGTTCAGATTTAGGTACCTGCCAAAGTTGAATCTTTTCAGCTTAGAAAATTATATGTTGAAGGAACACATCTAAGTGTTCACGATGCAGAAGAATAAATAATATCATACCCTAAAATCTGGAATATATCAGATCGCATCGCAATCCAATTTCACTAATCTGGCCATTATAAGCACCTCTATATAATGTCCCGGCCCTCCTCGTTTCCCTGGAAATATTCATCGTTTAACATATATTACAGACTCGGGCTGGATAAAACTCAACACCTGCATTTGGAAACCAACAGGAATGCCATGATCAGACACCAAACAGAATCTGGATTAAGAGAAATTTAAAATCATGCTTGATGGGCAATATCTGAATAAGGAAACAGACAAGGGAGATGGACAATGCAATAAAATGGTTTAATTTTACTTGGATACATTTGATAACACCTATGGTTTTTGGATGACGGTGTGTTTTTGTCTTCAGTTAATCAAGAAAAACATTTTCATAATTCTCCAAATATCCATCACCATAAAAATAATAATGGATAAAAGAAAAATAGGAAGGGGTGGGTAAGGTGAGGTCCAGGTGGGGAGGAGAGCGGAGCGGAGGGAGGAGGAGGGGGTGCAATTCTAATATAAATTTTTTGTGTAATATATGTAATATTGATACATTGACAAAGTGTTAAAAGGCTGTAAATACATTGACAGCCTCAATCTGAACAATGTTTTTAGGCATACAAGATTCAGTAATTAGGAAAAATAATTGTCGTAATGTTGTTCAACTTTATCAAGAGTATAAACAGGTGAAATTGTGGTAAAACTAAAGAGGAGAGAAGCCAATGAGGAATGACTACAAGAAAAAATTGGTCAAACATAGGCCAAACGATCACCAGGATAACAGAAAAAAGAATAATAAAGTTAATGTTTACGTAAAGCGACCGCCGATCGCAAGGCGCAAACAAGTAATAACACATTCAAGCACTAAAAAAATTGACAGAGTATTTAAACCCACGCCTACATTGTACTGTGTTATTGCTCAAAGGTATTTTTACTCCTAATGCAAAGCACATAACTACCAGGCTTATGTGTTGTAAATCAAAAGAGGGATAGCTATAACCATTGCATTAATTATTCAAGAAAAGTAACCACATACAAAAATTCAACTCAAAATCTAAGGCCATCAATCCATGGATCATCTAAACACCGAAATTGAACATTAAACAAGTCTCCAAAGGTAAATAAAATAAAATTACTTACGACCTCGGATATAACAATGTTATTTAGAATCCAGCACACAGAAGTTGTTACTTGAGGATGGATCTTCAAAACCCCGAGTCCCAGACTAGCATCATGTATTCCATAAAGGCTGTATCTATTGATGATCTATTGAGAAATAATAATCCTTCAAATGTTAAGTACGGAAATTTCCACCATAGTGTTCACCAACAGTTGCCTAGAATATTCAGTTCAAAGAAGTGTTATATGAAATAACAACATAAAATAAGGTTACAAGTAAAGATTCTTTGGCTTTCAAAAAACAGAGTACGCGACTTCAAGGACAGTAATTACTAATGATTCCTTAACACCGATAGATCATGCTTCAAACACAAAAGTTTAACTGCATACAGCATATATTCGAGAAAAGTACCAAGGCCTATTTGTTTGTTCAGCTTTACCCAGACAATATTCATACAATGGATAGAATAGTAGATTATAACATAAGATATATATTACAAAAACAAAATGAATAGTGACATTGCAACGGAGATTAGTTGGAGAAGTCGGCTAGTACAGTGCAAAGTGATCAGAGGATGATCTAGTCAGAAAACCAGACTAAACAAGACAAAAATTGTTGTGCAAACCTGAATGTCAGGAAGGATGACTTTGTACACTTCTAAAAAGGATGTTGACTTCGTAGATAACCTGATGCAATGACTAACTCAAATCAAAACTCGGGTTAGATAATAAAGTATCTTTGTTAAAAATTAGAAGCAATCATAAAGTGCGAATGAAACATAATCCTCCCTTGGCATTAGAAAGCATCATGCAGCATGCCAGTATTACTCGAACCAAATTCCAAAATCGGTACTCAAACCACAAAAAATTTGTACGATGAAAGGGAAACTTGCCAAAATCATAATATTCTCTGTTTAGCAAAAAACAATTAATTCAAAGAACCAAACAAACTCTAAGTCACAAAGAATATAATTTTTTTCTTAAAAAATCCTGGAACTTCAAACTACTGGTAATAGTCCAACTGCATGTCAGTTATTCGTCATTAAAACTCCTAACAAGTTATCTAAATTGGAGGTGATGCAAAGCAGGTGAGTTGGTGAGTGCCAGCATTCTACTAGCCAAAGCAAGATGATAAGATTTGGAAGAGAAGAGTTGAATTCACAATTTTGAGAGGCATCAGCCATACACCAAACAATCTTCTGCTTAGCATGTATTTCCATATATTCTTCAAAGTGGTGATTGAAACATCAACAAAGTTATGAACCAGAATCAAAAGTAAGTGCAACAGAAGGATACAAACTAGTCAACAGAGAAGCATCATTAAATATTAATCAACTCATGCATAAAGGAACAACAAACTGACATATTCGTGGTCAAGAGAAGTGAAGCTCAAAGCCTTCTGATTCTTACGAGAACAGATACCAAGAGAATACAAAATCGCTAAAAGAGCCTGAACGACAGATGGGATTTGGGGCCAGAATAGCCAATCAGATTTGGAATACCCCTAGATTACAAGTTTAGTGTTTTTGGATGGATGACTAAATTATAACTATACAAAATTATTTTTACTTGAAGGGCCGTGAAACCAATTTTGAAGTGTGGGTACCTGAATTGAAATTTCGACTGCTATTGTTAGATATCTGAATTGCAATTCCAAATCATACAATTCTCCTAAACAGCACTTTTGATTGAGGAGCTTACTAAATTTTTAGCGGCAGGGTTAGTCCACAGATACTACATGAGGCAAAATAAAAATTATATAAACAAATGTGAGGGAGATTAATCTAAAAAAATATATGCATAACATGATGACTGAATGTATATCCCATCTATTTAGGGAAATAAAATAACTCGTGCAGGAAAGTATAAAGCAATCGTAGGCACCCAAAAGACAATGAAAATGAACAGTCAGACATGATGTTCTCATTGGGTGTGCATAATACCTTCTTAGAAGACAGAAACAGAGGTAGATCTCTTCTATATCTGTTTCTATCTTTAGTTTAATATATTGCTTGAGAAGCTCAGACAAGCAGCGTATAGCATCATCAAGTCCATCAGTATTTGAACCAAGAGGAAAACGAAAATCGGACATAGTCCGCTGCAGTATGGAAGATAATTGACCAGTTGACCCTGATTTGTAATACATATCTGCAAATATATTTGAAATCACACAATTGCGAAGTTTAAAATTGTCAACCCATCTTGGTGGATTTCCAATCAAAAGCTCATTGTCTGAAACAGAATCCCTTGATCCACGATGATTCCCAATACACTCTACATGAAATGAATCCCGAGGATAGGACTTGTGAGGACCCAAATCAGATGTACATTCTTGTCTCCTGTGTGGAGGAAGAAGCTCAAGTATATCCACTTTCATTTCCTCAGGCAGTTGTTGCAACACTGAGAGATCAACTTGGCTTAGAGAGAAGGGCATTACATTGTTATCTTCAGGAAATGAAGAAGTCATGGTCAAGGTTCCTGCCCCAGAAACAGATGCTGACTGTACCCGCTCAACTGTGCTCTGATTTTTCTTAATAAGCACAACCGATATAACTAGTATCAGTATAAAGTACAAATAACGGCACTCCAACTAAATAAAGGCAAACCTATAGTACCTTTTCATGTACAGAAGATTTCAATAAAGAATTTTCTGCATTGAAATCTCTATTAGAAGTCTCCTCCACCTTGGAAGCAAAAAAGGATAAAACAGCAATGATCAGTTCACTTGTCCATCAATGCATACAAGTTTATTCAAAATAGAGAAATGTCAACTTCATTGGAAATATTTGTAAATTATATGGTTCCCTTAGCCATATTACCGGTGTCCCATGGAAATGATACCTATTTAACCTCAACTCATTGTTTTTACATTCTCGATGAGGTCCTTTTACCTCCGCTTAAAGTAAAAAAATTTAACCACAACTCATTATTTGTAGAGTCTACTTTCAAAGTAATAAAGAATATAAGAAAAAACATTCAAATAAGAAAAAGTAGTTCTTCATCTTCTCCTAATGATCTGACTTCCTAATTTTAAGTTGGGAAAACCTGTGGGGGAAAAAATGAAACTTTCAAAATGATTAAAAAATAACGTAATTCTATTAACAAAATAACAACTCATTGTGGCAAAATAGCTTTTGATCTCTGATTTATTAATTAATTGAGCCCTGTCAGCTTATGAGTTGCATGAGCGATTTTAAAGATATTTAAAGTTACTGTAGGAGGTTACTAGTCACATTATTAAAGCAGTACTGTGACAATTTACTGAAGTGAATTACTACTCATGCTACAGTATTAGAATGTTTTTAGAACTACAAGTTTGAGAGCCCGTGCTTTGAGATAATAGTTTTAATGTTCATGACTTAAACAATTAGTGGGTCTTTTCATCTTATATTTAAACTGAGTTGCAAATCCATGAATCCATCTCTGCATCAATCTCTTAATTTTAAGATATTGTTTTACCTTCTTTAATTTAGTATCAAATGATTTATACTAATTAATTTGGGAGAAGAAGGATCCAAAAGGAAAATGGAGTGTCACATTAAATTTTACAGGAGGAAAAAACAAAGAGGTGATAGGTGATTTAGGGACAAAAAACAAAGAGGTGAAGTGTTCCACAAAACGAACCTCCACAACTTATCACTAACTCACCTCAAACTCAGTTTAATGAGTCATTGACCAACTGTCAACTCATGCGAGTCAACTCGACCAACCAAATTAACTCACTCAATGTCAATTGAGTATAGGGATTGATGTTATGATTAATAGGGTTATGTAGCTTTGATTCTAATAAAAATAGTTGTTATGACATCATTATGGGTGACGTTTGATGATTTATTTGTAAGAGTATCATCTTTGGCTTTGGAGCTCTTCTAAGAACTTTTAAGGTTTTGCTTATTTAAAATTCTTTCAAGGTTCTCCCTTTGTTTCCCTCTAGGAAACTCACGCTTCAAAGATGGATTGAAGTAAAGCCTCTCACTCGTCCTGGATGCGTCAGCCTCGAACTTTATGTGGGGGGAGGGCACATATTTCCATCCTATACAGAGTTTACATGTAGTTCAATATTTCTTTCTCCGCACCCTCCCCCCCCCCAAAAAAGGGTGCAGCCTTGCAGAACAACAGAAATCGAATTCCCTATTTTGAAATCCATTCAAGTGCCTTTTTGATGGCCTCTCAATATGGCACTGTTCCTGTTCAGTAAACACATTTCATTCCAGTAATAGGAGGTTGCAATACAAAACACACATTTTCCATTCGTATTCTTCTGAACTTGTGTATTTTGAGGTAGTTGTGATTGATTGATAATCTAAACTTTCATTAAGCAACCTAATTTTCAAAAACTCATATTAAGCACCAATATAACCATAAATCAGCTTCTCCTTAAAAGCAATAGAATGAATAATTTTTTTAAAAATATGAAAACATGCCGCATGTAAACATAGTTGCACTCTTCCATCTGCATTTAGTGACAGGTTTTTATGAAAAAGATAAGATAACACAAAAAGAGGAGCACAAAAAGAATGGAGGGAAAAGCTAGCTACAGAGACTAAATAAAAAAAGCATACCCTGTTATCTACAGTGCATTGTCTCGAAGGGGCCAGAGAAGTGAGAAGAGTTGCCTTTTCTTCATATGTTACACCTACATCAAAAACAAACATGTATTACACACTGGTATAAAGAGCATACAATCTGTTAGTGAACAAAAAGTAGGTTCAAAATTTACCTCCACCACTTCCGGAAGATGTGGGCCACAAACTGCCAATATTAGCACTTTTGCCTTTATGTTTTGACATTAAACTAATTAACATTCCGCCATACAAATCATTAATTTCCGAAAGGAGGTCGCGAGGAAGACTCTCTATCACTCCCATATCAAGATCACATAAAGGAGGTAGAGTTGAATCATGGTTTATATGACCTTCACCATTGGACTTACGGCTGACAGTCAAATTGGTGCATGACTGCCCCAAATTTCCATCATCATTCTGTTTCTCTAAATCTGTGATATGACATGGAAGAGATAATAACGCAATTTCAGGTAAGAACTTGAGACAGTAAAGTAGTTCACAGAACCACAAAAAACTGTATTTAAGATCTCAAGAGAGACGGTCTGATCATGCTAGTCCAGAAAGGAGCCAAAAAAACCTAAATTTAGACCATACTGTACTAGATCAGTAATACGCATCACTTTGTTGATATCGTTAGCAACAAACAAAATTTAGTGTGCAATATAAAAAGTTACGATTTGCAAAAAATAGCTTCTGCCGTGGCAGATACACTATTTACTAAATTTCCAAAGGCTACAGAGAAACTTGAATAAGTGTTACCTCGAGTGTTTGCTGTTAGAAATTTTCTTAGAATCTAAATGTAGTGAAACTAAGGTGTATAGAACATATTAGTTGAACTTGTTACAAATGTGATGCTTGAGCATCTGATACTAAGTTAGAATTTTGATATTTGTCCACTGTAGGTAAAACAACAAAGAAATATTTAGGCAAGCTAACTTTAGAGTCCGTATGTAAGAGTACCATATTTGGGAATGCAAATACCAATATACAATTTGCTAGATCAATAAGAGTATGTAGTAACTTTGACTTTAATACGAGAATAAAGATTACAGCACTCTACTTTCTCCAAAAGCAAATCAGAAATTTAGATACTAAATCTATAAACTTTTAGCATGATTCCACGAAACAGCTAGATTTAGTGAGTTTAAATTCTGATTGTATATCCACGCAAAAGTAAAAAAAGAAATAAACCAGTAGTTTATAGAGAGCATTGTATGAAAGCAAAACATTAGAATACCTCCATTAGCATTAGCTTTTGCTAAGCCACCAATTTCACATTGATCTCTCTTACTTGTTGAGGCAGAGATGAGCCAAGAACGAATAGAGTTCCTTTCATTCCCTGTTCAAAGAGTGCAATAAAGAAGTAATAGATATAATCGCAATTCACAAGACAAAAGATATATAGCCTAGTAAACTGCCAGTATAGTTTTTTTTGCCCGCATAAAAAGCAGACATCGAACTACACTTAACTGCAAATGAGATTCAGAAATCAAAATATTAAAATTCAGACCTTGTTTACCACTATCAGCATTTTCAAGTTTTGAAACCTGCAACCCCATTCCCCGGATCTCCTTCACATCTGAGGGGGGAGGAAATAGACATTGGGTAAAGCATACTAATTAATAAGAAAAAGAAACCAAAACCAAAAACAAAACAAACAATGTAATATCCCAACTTTTATAAATAAAGATTAATTTTTCTCTAAATGTTATTTTGAGTAATAAGGTGTGGATTTGTTATAATGTTATACTTGTGTGTAATAATTACAAATTTTGCAAAGTAAACAAGTTGTCATAAAATATTCGATTGGTCGGGGAATATTCGGTTTATCAGGGAATATTCGTACGACAGCACAATCATTGGTGGACCCCACAATGGAATTACTGTCAGAGTTAGAAAACGACATAAATATCTTTTTATAAAAATAACTGCGAAAATTTTACCGTTAACTGTTGAAATATCCGGTGATAAAAGTACAGTAATACGCGTGGTTGCATAGTAGCACACGGTATTGATTATTGATACTTACGTGAGAAGTCACTCAGTTTTACTCAATTATTGTCACAGTAATTGCTGCATAGTATCCCACGTTATTAATTCAATTATTGTCACAATATTTTATATTATTAAATCAATAATTGAGACGACAAAGTTATTCATATTATTATTTGCATTATTGACAATATCTAAAAAGTTATGTCGAGGAAAGGGGTTTGGTCACCTAATTGCGCGCCAATAAGGAGAAATCCTTATCGGAAAGCCCCATCTTTCGTGGGAATGATCTGGTTGTTAATATTGCAAGTTATAATATTAATGATGAAAAATATTATTAAAAAATGTGTTTAGTGAAGCCAAGTGAGTTGAGATAAATAGAGCGATTTTTATTGAAGTATTTGTTATAAGTTGGCTTATTACATGGACCCCCACTTTCTTATTTTTCAAAATCGTCGGTAGAAAGTTATCTCAGTTTTTGTTTTATAGTAATAAAACAGAATACTTTTTATAAATAGAATATATTATATTTTATTATATTTCATAGTATTTTTACTATGCAGCATAGTACTGCATAGTGTTAGCATAGTTCTGCATAATAAAATCATGTGAATTTCTGAAAATCATGCGTGAATATTACTGTTCACCGTGATTTCTCCTACTGTGCATCCAAATAATATCCTGCTATTCTCCTATAAATAGGATGCTTAGTTTAGAATTGAAAATCACACCAGAATCAGAGAATTCTTCTTCTATAATATTGAGCATATTTCTTTAAAGTTTAAGGAAGCTATGAGTGTAGAAAACAGTGCAAGTTTTCTTCAAGAATATCAACGCCCTACCAGTCAGAATACTTTCCTTTTAAGGTAAGGGATATTATTTTTGTTCAATATTCGTACGAAATAATATTTTTTTTCTATACTCTGTAGTATGTAAGTAATATTATTTTGTTCAGATTCCGAATTCTACACTCATTTTGTTAATTATTGGTTCTATACTCTTTTAAATTTGTAGAAGTAAAATATCCTTGAAATTTGCGTTTCATCTAGTATCGTTTCACAAGGATATTTTTCTGATCATTCTTGTTAAAGTTAAATCTTTTCATGCCGGAGTACTATTCACGAAATACTATTCACGGGGCACTATTCACTCGGGTACTATTCATGACAAAAATTGATTTCTTTTCTGTTCAAATTATTTTTGATACAATATTATTCTTGAATTTTACTCCACAAAGCAGTATCATGTTGACAATTTGGACATTATTGAATTCTGGAGAAATTGAATTATAAATCTTTAAAATTTATCATTGCTTTCATTAATTGAATTCTTATATCATTGTCATCATCCTCATGCTTATATTGTGATGAAAGTACTCATTGACCCGTAGTACATTGATGGACAGTTGTTGATATGATTATGACCAGGAATTATGTATCGGTATAATCATGACCCGTAATGTTATAAATGATGTGGTAAAAGTCCTCATTGGCCCGTAGTGCATTGATGGACATCGTTGGCATGATCATGACAATTGGTGATAATAACGAATATCTTTGGCTCGTAGTGCATGGATAATTCGTGGATGTGATACTAATGAATATCTTTGGCTCGTAGTGCATGGATAATTCAGTGATGTGGATTATTTATTGAGCTGTGTTACAGCGATAAAATATTGATGATGAACTTTTAAATCATAGAAGGTAGTAGATATCATGCTCTACTTGACTCTTCTAATGGAACCATTGCTTGTTCAGCTGCAGTTAAACTTGTTGTCTATTATATTCTATCAGTTTAACACTGTTGAAGGCTAACGATAATTTATTCTGCATTATCTTAGTATAATATTTCTTACTAGGCTAGTTGAGCTCACCCTTTGCTTTCATTGTTTTCTTCAGGAAATGAGAACGTAGCCGGGACTAGTCGGTGAAAGGAGTGACGGTCCGAGATGGTGGCTGTAGTAGTCCTCACTATTTTATAAAATAGTGTGATAATAATTGTGATGAGGACTCCATTTGAGTTTGGATATTGTCTACGAGACAATATTCGTTTTAAAACTCCCAGCTACCTTTTTGTCGTATTGTATAAGGAAGTTTGTATTTAAAATTCTGTACCATGTATTTGGCGACTCAGAATGGGTTGTGTATACCTATTTTGGGGGTGTCACAAACAAACCCCAAAAAAATAATAAAAGAAATTCTAAAACCAAACAGCAGAACTCTTGGATAAAAATAAAAAAGTGTAAGACCCCGAATTTTATGAAATAAAAGTATTCAATTTTTCTATTTGGTAAATGGTTAAATTGATAAAAGTTTAAAGTTATGGGTGAAATGTGCAAAATTTTCAAAATAAGCAAGTGGTTATAAAATATTCATTGTTGTCGGAAAATATTCGTTTGGTCGTGGAATATTCTTACTGTCGGGGAATATTCATACGACGGCGCAGCCTTTTGTGGGCCCCATAACGGAAAGCGATTGAATGAAAAAAATGACAAGAGTAAGTTGTTTATAAATAACGGCGTAGTTGTTACCGTTAACACTGTTGGAATACCCGGTGGTTAAAACACAGTAATACGCGTTGTTGCACAGTAGCACACGGTATTGCACCAATTATTGATTTTTACGTAAGAAGGCATTACTCAATAATTGTTACATTAATTACTGTTCAGTATTTTATTTTATTGATTCAATAATTGTTGCGTTGATATTTTATATTACTGTTGTTTTAATAATTGTCACTACACAGTATTTTCTATTATCGGAACAATAATTCATATTATCTGAATAATATTATTGGCAATATTAGATAATATTATTGGCAATGTCTCTGTTTAAGGAGAGGTTTGGTCATCTAATTGCGCGCCAGTAAGGAGAGATCCTTATTGGAAAGCCCCCTCTTTCCTGGGAACTGTCTAGTTGTCAATATTGTGATTCTGTAATATTATTTATGAATAATTAATTATTGATTTATATGATGAGAAAAATATTGATTTTATGTGGATATAGATGGAGAAAAATTTTAATGTAAAAATTGTTAAAAATTAATATTTTATCTTTTTCTGATAAAATAATTCATTTAAATATATTATTTTAATAATATATTAATGGTGATATTTTTACAATGAATGTGGGATATATAAATAAATGAGGAGGAAGTGTATTTTTGTTGGATTAAATGTTTAACACATGTTTTGTGTGTTGGTGGACACAATTCTTGACCAAAAATTTATTATAGACTGTAAAATCGCCCGTTTGTGGATTTTGGTCAATTTCTGTTTGGAATTTGGAAAAACTTTCTTCTGTAAAGTTGTAGAGAATTGAATTTCCTATAAAAAGTCGCGAGATTCGAATTTTCTGATAAAAGGCTATTTATTATGAATTATTGAAGTTCTGAAGTTCCGAAATAATTAATTTTTGGAAGTTTTATTTATTTTTATTAACAAAAACGTTTTTTACACTTTGGTGGGCCCCACTTGCACATGTTGATGGCTGAATGCAGATTTTCAAAGGTGGGCTAAGGAAAATTTATAATTATATTATTATTTTATTAAATTTTCTACTTTGGCGTTCTAAGCAATTTCCTATAAATAGGGTGCTTAGGTTAGAATTGAAAATCACATCAGAAACTGAAATTTTCTCTCTATTTCTCTCTCTATATTATCGAGTGTATTCTTGTGAGTATTTTGATATCTTGAGTGTTGCTATACGATGCAAGTTCGTTCAGCGTTATTCCAGTCAGGAGTACTGCTCTTTTGAGGTAAGAGATAGTAAGGGATGCTATTTTTTTTATCAATGATATTATTTCTTTCAATATCATTATACCGGAATATTGGTAAGATTTTTCTTGTAAAATTCTTATCTTTTCATGTCGGGGTTACTATTAATGAGTTACTATTCACGAATTACTATTCACGAGTTATTATTCACGAGTTACTATTCACGAGTTACTATTCATGACAAAATTGATTTCTTTTTCTAACCAAATTATAATTGATTTATGAATATTACTCTTGAGATTAAAACTATATGTTGATCATATTATTTTTATTATCATATATAACATTTTTATAACCTTAATGATGATATTTCTCTTTGACTTGAGTGTAAAGATGGGTAGATTTTTGGTACGATCATGACTATGGGTTCTCTTTGGCCAGTAGTGCAAAGTTGAATTGTTGACTGGTATGATCATGACCATTGAATTTATAATTGAATATCTTTAGCTTAAGTGCAAAGGTGAAATGATCAACGTGGTTATAATTATTGGTTATATAAATTCTGAAATGATTATATATTTTTCTTTGAGATATTAATATCTTTGGCACGTAGTGCAAAGATGACATGTTGAATATCTTGGCCCGTAGTGCAAAGATGACCTGTTGTTGAATATCTTTAGTTTGTAGTACAAAGATGAACTGTTGATGAATATCTTTGGGCCGTAGTGCAAAGATGAATTTATTAGTATGATTATGAACATGAACTGTGATTTGGTATAACCATGATCTTTGATGTTTCAGGTGATGAAAATTATCTTTGTCCTGGATGAGAAAAGGAATTTAGAACAACAATTACGATTATGAGTTATATATGTGATTGTGGACAGGAATTGTTGATTAATGTTACAGGGATAACACATTGTTGGTAGATTTTTAACATGGAGAAGATAATAGACTTTTTGGTCTATTTGACTCTTCTAATGGATTGCTCGTTCCGCTGCAACTATGGTTGAAAAGTTTTATCATCTACCATATGTTCTAAATCTCTGATTTATTATTGATGAATGCTATTGATAATTTAATTATCTTTAGACTTAATATTCTTTACTGAGCTAGTTGTGCTCACCCTTTTACTTCATAATTCCTTTCAGGTAATAAGAGTGTAGCTGGGTCGAGCGGGGGTAACAGGGGAATAGAACGGTGGTCATCATTTAGTAGTTATATTTGGTGAATCATCTAGGGTGAAGCGAACCCAACGTTGGAAGGGTGTTTTGCCACTATCATACAAGATGTCTAACGACACACAACCTCATGTCATCATAAGACATGGTTGTGCACATCCACTTGTCGAGTATATCTACGAGCACTACCTATATAATCTTGGTGTTTGTTTGAAGTATAATTCTCAGTTAGAGACAGTGGACATAATGATATGTAAAGAGAAGACTCACCATTGGAAAGAATATGATAGTAATCTTCTCATTTTTCTTTAGGGTCTATTGGGTCAACCAAGGATAATTCTGTAGCCATATGATATCTATCATAACCTAGAAGCATGGCCTCCCATGTACGAGGGTTTCCTTGAGCACTTCCCAAAGATTCTAATTTCTAAAACAGTTTTTGACTATACCTTTATGTAAGGTGTCATTGTGACGTGCTATCCAAGGTTGGGACATGAGTCACAGTTGGTATATATTTGTATCTAAACTCACAGCATATGTGTTGTATTTTGCACGACAATTGTTGTAATAAAGTTGTAGTTATTATCTGTACCATATATTCGGCGACTCAAAATGGGTTGGATGGAATAGACCTGTTTTGGGGGCGTCACAAAAAGAAACCTGAAATGACTAACGAGATGGATTTGGCAACTACGTTCAAAATACATATCTATGAACTCTCTTTTCCAACCTCAAATTAACTTTTTCTTGATAAGTTCATCCCCAATTTAAGAACTAGCAATTAATTAATCAGACACCTATGTGCAAATGGAGTAAGAATGGATACAATACCTATGTGAAATGAACCAAACAGCTTTCCTGTTATCCTTTGGAGGACATCCGCATCATCAGTAGCCATTGGAACCTATTATTTTAATAATAAAATCAAAACTTGGGAGTATGAAATCCAGAAAAGCTAGAGAAGTAAAAACTCTATTTGGATAAAATAAAAGGGTATGGGCTAAAGCACGGTTACCGTTATAGAATGGCTAAGGTTCTCACAGTCTCCACACCCCATATATTTTACTGGCTCCTTAGCATCATTTCTTCTCTTCTTTACCTAGATCCAGGCACCAATCTTTAGTTTCAGCTCAAGATGAGACAAAAGACATTATATATGACTAAAACTAAATAGAAATTCCAAAAGGTAATCCATAGATAGAGGGACCTTAAGAGTAAAAGTGCGGCCTTGCACTCCACATCCCTGCAAACGCAATGAGACCTCCTTGCAAAGGTTCGCAAGAAAATGTTGAGTCTGGAATCAAAATATATTAGAATTTGGTCCATATAACAATGAAAATTTTGTATAATTTCTCCCACAATGAAAATACCAACATCTTTCAAATCGTTGAACCTCACGCCCCAGTTTACATCAGCACCTATGGACTTGCTCTCCTGCAGACAACAAAAGAGGAAGGCTAAGATGATAATTAAAATAGTGCATTAATTAAATAGGTAAATATGTACTATTATTTATACAATAAATAAATTAAAAAAATCAGTTAAACCCATATTTTACACAAATATTGAGCTCAATCACTAGATGAAGGATCCAATCATTAATCTATAACTTAGTCTATTCTTCAAAAAACAAGTTGTAGCACGAGCTTGCAATGTTAGGATTTAGGAAGATTTAATTAGCACAAACTTCTTAGACCTTGAGAGTTATCTAACCAAACAACTATAGTCTATAGTTAAATTGTTTGCCAAACTCAAACCAAACAATTATAGCTAACTTGTTTGCCAAACCTGAATCACTCCAACCAACCGATTGTCTATCCCTCTACTATGATTCCACAGCATATCACCAGTTTTTAAACCAAAATCCTTTCGAAGAGATTCCTGCAAAAGCCAAGAAGAGGAGCACATAACATTCATAAGATTCTATTAGCATAATATACTTCAAAAGTACCAGAATAATACTCAACTGTACTAATAAAATGAAAATTAATCCTCACAACGATACTAAAACATCAACAAGCAATACACTACATAAAATTTGTGAGCAACTCCCTGTAGAGTCCAAACAAATGATTACTAACAACAACAATATCCTATACTAGTAAGGGTATGCTGAAAATGAATCCCCTATATAAGAGTTAAAGAAGAAAGTCAAGGAGAAAAATATAAAGATATAACAGATAAGAAAAATAGAATCAAAGATCAGAAATAGATGAAATAAATAAAATAATAACACTCACATATAAAAGCATAGATACATGCATACATACATATATATAAAAGCTAAAATAGAAATGGGGAGGAAAAGAGGGAAACAGAAAACAAAAAGAAATGGGAGAATAAAATAAAAAATTATAGAAGGAATAACACCATACTCGGCCTCCGATATAAGGCCATGTCCTCGGTTATATGTATAAGGAATAACACTCGCAGAACGCAGGGCAATAAGAGTTTCCTTGTAACCCATTCTCAACCACTTAACCTATCAGAGAAAGAAAGAAGGAAAAAAAGGTAGACTGAAAGAAGTCCATTCAAAAACCTTGGAAATCATGCGCAACTGTCCGCAAGTTTTCACTTGTCTCCTTTTCAATTTCTCCTCTAAAACATGGCCAATTCCTGGAAGAGCTTTAATTGGAAGTTCATGTAGATACTCTTCCACCTGAATCACCCAATATACTTCTCATCAGTAAAGATTTTCAATTACTCATTCCGATCTATTCTTCAAGCATAGACATTAAAATAATTAAAGTAACAATTTCACCAAAATGGCCTCTGGAACACCAAAAATATCAACTCGATTAACAAATAAAGGTATCGAACATGAGGATACATACCTTATCAGCGGGGATGTAGCATTGACCATCTGGTTTAGCAGTTCTAGTTGCAAGGCGGGCCATTAGCATATTTCTAGCTATTCCAGCACTTGCTGTGCATCCTGTAGAGTCAAATATCTCCTTTCTGATTATGGACGCTAAAAGCTGATGATCTTCCACTTCAGAATCTGTGACATCTAAAAATGCTTCATCACAACTCACAGCCTGCATTTAGTAAGCACTGCCAATTCAAGAACCATATGACCGAAACAGAATATAATTTCAGGAAAAATATTCTCACATCCAATTATCCAAACCTGCACTTTGTTGCAGTGCTTATGCAGAATGTCATAAAATTTATCAGCTACCTGTAAAGTGTAAAGTGTCCAACTAAGTTAATTGACTCCTAAGAGCCCACATGAAGAAGAATAAGATAATGTGTCTTGACCAAATTTAACAGTAAATATTTTTCACTTAAATATATACCTCTTCATATGCTTCAAAATTATATGGAAAGATGGCAAGATGTGGGCAAAGAGCCTTGGCATCCCTAACAAATATCCCAGCCCTCACTCCTGAAAAGATTATAAATTATCAGTAACACGTCAAAAGTACTTCATGCATGGAAAGAGGAGATAACTGGCAAAGAAATTTACTCAAACGATACCAACCATAATTTCGAGCAGGATAATTTGCAGAAGAAATTTCAGCAGTTCCACGTGGATTATCTGAATGACAAACAGCAACAGGCTTATCCTGTAATTCAGGATGATTCCTGATAACAACCGAGACAAAAAAGCAATCCTGGAAAGAATAGTATTAGTTGGTAAAATATCAGGTATCAGATTGAAACTAGTTGCTCCAGGAACATCCATAAACATTATTCAGAGGATTTCCACACTAGTAAAGAAACAAAAGAGGGCCAAATTGAAAAATACTTAAATCCTGAATCTAGAGTTTACCAGGTCCACATGAACAATAGCAGTCTTCTCATGTGTAGCAGAAGCAATAACACTGGACTTTGTGCATTCAAATTCATTAGAGAATTTAGGAAAACGCTTATGGTAACGATTTCTCCATGTCCCTATAAAGTGCAACCTAGAGTTCTGTAAGAGCCAAAATTTAGTCAGAAAGATTGCAGAAGCCCCCATAAGAATACTTCATGTTATGCAGCAAACATTTTATTTAGTTACCACAATAAGCTAGTTGCATAATACATGCAAGTCAAACAATAGCAACTGATTCCACTTACTAAAGCCGTGAGGTCATAATTAAAACAGAATTGTTAGATTATGTAAAGTAATCTTTGTGTATATATATTATTTTTAGTATGTAGATCATACTTATGTATATCTTCCTGTATTGTAGCCTAGCATATTGCCTAGAATATTGCCTAGGATATGGCCTAGAATATTGCATATGCATTGTATATATCTTTGACCAATGTTAATGAGAAAAACACGGATGACATTCTCACTATACTAGGTTCTATCTTCTCTCTACCTCTTCTGTGTTGTGTTACTCGGACTCTTCACTTTGCCCTGAAGTACCCGTGTCCGACATCGTGTCCAAAAATTGGATACTTCACTTGGATACTTCACTTTAGTGTAAAAAATTGGCAAAATTGAGAAGTACCCGTGTCGGATACCGTGTCCAACCGGACACTCCATCCGTGTCCGAGTAACACAGCTTCTGTGTAACCGTCCACCTCCCCCCCTGCAGCCCCTCTTCTCTGCTCATCATGGCCGAGCAACCACCGCCATCCTCCACCATGTCTGAGCCAGCGAAGTTTCATCCGGCTTTAACTGTCAACAACGTGAAGAACTTCATACCTATCACGTTAGACATGGAAAACTCTCAATACAATTTGTGGTCTGCCCTATTCAAAATCCATGCGCGTGCTTATCAAGTATCACATCCTCCCTCCTTCCACCACCAACACGGACAAGCCATCTTCTTCTTCGATCAAGGAGACCGATACCGACCTTTGGTCTCGGCTTGATGCTATTGTTTTGCAATGGATTTATGGGATAATTTTCAATTATCTCCTCCATACTATTCTTGAACCTGATGACACGGCCATGGATGCTTGGAACCGTTTGGCGGATTTGTTCCATGACAACAAACATTCGAGTCGTTCATCTCGAAAATCAATTCACTCATACTCACCTGGACGATTTTCCCAACGCGAGTACATATTGTCAAAGGCTGAAGCTGCTTGCCGATCAACTCAAGAATGTTGGGGCGCCGGTCTCAAACCAAAGATTGGTTCTTCAGATGGTCGCTGGCGATGCCTACGGTGGAGTCGCTACATTGATTCAACAAAGCGATCCGCTTCCCCCTTTCTTTAAGGCTCGTTCAATGCTCGTTTTAGAGGAAACAAGCATGGCGAAGCGAGCAGCACGGGAGTCCAGCACTGCCCTAATTACGGCTCCTCAACCACCGGCAAATGATACTACTACCAGCCACGAATCCACCGCTCAGCAAGGTGGTTCTTCGCACAGTCGAAACAACGCCAACCGCAGCAAGAAGGGCAATAACTGCGGTAGAGGCGGCAACAATCGTGGACGTAGAGGCCGCGGTGGGGGGCGTGGCATCCCGCATCAGCAACAGTGGTCTGCCCAGCAGTGGCAGTACCTTCCTTGGGCCGCCTGGTCGCCACAGCTGTGGGCAACACCGCCTTGCCCATATCCGATGTCACCATGGCAGCAGCGTCCACCAAGACAAGCAGGGGTGCTTGGACCGAGGCCACGACAAGCATATCAAATGTCAGCCGCCCCTCCAAGTGTTGGCTATGCTCCCACCGACATCGACGCCGCAATGCACACTCTATATCTCAACCGGATGAACATTGGTACATGGACACCGGTGCTACCTCTCACATGACGGCAAATCGAGGTACTCTCACGTCGTATTTTAATTTGAGCAAAAATCATGGTATTATTGTTGGTAATGGTAGCACTATTCCAATTCATGGTTATGGTAGTACCTCCCTCAACCCTCCTAATCCGCCTTTAAACCTAAACAACGTACTCCATGCTCCAAACCTCATCAAAAATCTTATTTCTGTTCGAAAATTCACTACTGATAATATGGTTTCAGTTGAGTTTGATCCGTTTGGGTTTTCTGTGAAGGATTTACAGACGGGGAGGTGTATCATGCGATGTGAGAGCTCGGGAGAACTCTATTCTATCACCACCAAAAATCGGGCCACAACACCCTCTGCTTTTACTGTTGTTTCTCCTAGTTTATAGCAT
Source organism: Panax notoginseng (assembly GCA_016801055.1). Lineage (NCBI taxonomy): Eukaryota > Viridiplantae > Streptophyta > Magnoliopsida > Apiales > Araliaceae > Panax > Panax notoginseng. The sequence continues at coordinate 8,698,510 of CM029019.1, forward strand.
TCTCGCCTAGGTCATCCGGGAGATACTGTTATTCGCTCTCTTTGTAGTAGCAATTTCATTAAATGTAATAAGGCCCGAAACTCTTTTTGTCATTCTTGTCCCCTTGGGAAGCACATTAAGTTATCATTTCGTGATTCTTTATCTTTTACTACTATGCCTTTTGATATTGTTCACAGTGATTTATGGACATCTCCCGTTTTAAGTTCATGTAGGCACCGTTATTATGTCTTCTTTCTTGACAATTACAGTAATTTTCTATGGACTTTTCCAATCTCACACAAGTCACAGGTTTACTCCATCTTTCAATCCTTTCAGGCATTCATACGCACACAATTTGAAAGGGAAATCAAAAACTTTCAATGTGACAATGGGCAGGAGTTTGATAATAGTCCATTTAGAAAATTTTGTTAATCAAATGGCATGCAATTTCGGTTTACTCGCCCTCATACTTCACCTCAAAATGGTAAAGCGGAACGAAAAATAAAGTCCATTAATAATATCATTCGTACATTGGTTGCCCATTCTTCCATGCCTCCCTCTTTTTGGCATCATGCCTTACAAATGGCCCTTTACCTCCTCAACATTCTTCCAAATAAGGTATTAGGGTACAAATCTCCCACTCAAATTCTATATCAAAAAAATCAATCTTACTCTCACCTTCGGATATTTGGGTGTCTATGTTACCCTCTCTTTCCTTACCTTACCATTAACAAATTGCAAGCTAGTTCTACACCTTGTGTCTTTTTGGGCTATCCTCCTAATCATCGAGGCTATAAATGCTACGACTTGTCGAGCAAAAAAATAATCATTTCGAGACATGTAATTTTCGATGAGACTCAATTCCCATTCTCCAAATTACATACTCCCTCAACCACCCCGTATGATTTTTTGGATTCTGGAATTTCACCACTCATACTACACTACATGCAAAATCAGCCTATTTCAAGCCCTACAACCACTTCTCTCACCAGCCCAATCTCCTCCATCGGCCCAGACATCACAACAAGACCAACAACAAACCCCACCCTCTTCCTCTCCTCACCCACAGGCCCACTCTCCACCATGCCAAGCCACCCAAGCAAGACCACAGCCCCAACCGAATCCATCATCCCAACGTATGGCCACTCGTAACCAACATAGGATCTTTAAGCCTAAACGCCAATTCAACTTGAGTGCTACCACTACCACATCTGTTTCACCTTTACCACGGAACCCAGTGAGTGCTCTCAATGACCAAAATTGGAAATCGTCCATGTTGGATGAATATAATGCTCTAATTAAAAATAAGACGTGGGAGTTAGTACTCCGTCCACCTGATATTGAATATAATTCGTTCTATGTGGATTTTTGGGCATAAAATGAAATTTGATGGTTCTTTTTAGCGGCACAAAGCCCGTCTTGTTGGTGATGGCAAGTCTTAGCAGATTGGAGTTGATTGTGAGGAGACTTTTAGCCCGGTGGTCAAACCGGCTACCATTCGAACTGTATTGAGCATTTCTTTGTCTAAATCTTGGCCTATTCATCAACTGGACGTCAAGAATTCTTTCTTACATGGCCATCTCAATGAAACAGTATATATGCATCAACCTATGGGATTCAAAGATCATACTCATCTAGATTATGTCTGTTTGCTACAGAAGTCTCTTTACGACCTCAAGCAAGCACCCCGTGCTTGGTACCAGCGGTTTACAGATTATGTTGCCACTATTGGTTTTTATCACAGCAAATGTGATCATTCTCTCTTCATTTATCATCATGGCAACGACATTGCATATATTCTACTCTATGTTGATGACATTATACTTACTGCCTCTTCAGATGCTCTTCGAAAGTCTATTATGTCTCTCCTTGCCTCTGAGTTTGCTATGAAGGACTTAGGTTCTCTGAGCTATTTTTTGGGAATTGCAGTCACTCGTCAGTCGTCATGCAGATTGTCTTTTCCTTTCTCAAAGAAAGTATGCAGACGATATTATTCATTGAGCTGGTATGTCTTTATGCAATCCATGTCCCACACCAGTTGACACTAAGCAAAAGTTAGGGGCAATTGCGGGTCCTTCCTACGAGGATCCCTCTCATTAGTCATTGTCGTAGTCTAGCTGGTGCACTTCAATATCTCACATTCATCAGACCTAACATTTCCTACGCCGTGCAACAGGTTTGCCTTCATATGCATGATCCGAAGGAGGAGCAGATGAATGCTCTTAAGCGCATTGTACGCTACATTCAAGGTAGCCTCGACTTTGACTTGCATCTCTATAAATCTCCTGTCACCACACTTGTCTCGTACACAGATGCAAATTGGGATGGATGCCCAGACACAGGACGTTCCACCTCCGGCTACTGTATTTTTATCGGCGACAACCTAATTTCCTGGTCCTCAGACAACCCACTTTGTCTCACTCTAGTGCTAAAGCAGAATACCGGGGAGTTGCTAATGTTGTCTCCGAGTCTTGTTGGATTCGGAATCTTTTATTGGAGCTTCATTGTCCGGTCAACAAGGCCACATTGGTCTATTGTGATAATGTTAGTGCGATATATCTCTCAGGTAATCTTGTTCAACATCAGCGAACTAAACATATTGAAATGAACATTCACTTTGTTCGTGAAAAAGTTTCTCATGGAGAAGTTCGTGTCCTCCATGTTCCGTCCCGTTATCAGATTGCCGACATTTTCACTAAAGGGCTTCCGCGCGTACTTTTTGATAATTTTCGAGACAGTCTAAGCATCCGACAACCTCCCGCTTCGACTGCGGGGGTGTGTTAGATTATGTAAAGTAATCTTTGTGTATATATATTATTTTTAGTATGTAGATCATACTCATGTATATCTTCCTGTATTGTAGCCTAGCATATTCTAGAATATTGCCTAGAATATTGCATATGCATTGTATATATCTTTGACCAATATTAATGAGAAAGACACGGATGACATTCTCACAAGAATAGCAGCAAATGTTACATTAAGTTACTATAGTAAGCAAGGGCATAATACCTGCATATCAAATATTAGAAAATGGTGCAACATATAAAAAGCTTAAGATCACAATATCAAAAGAATAGTAACGAAAACATCAAGTTACCAAAGTAAGCAAATTCCACTTATAAATGCCCTAACCACTATTGATAATAGGGTGTCAAAAACCAAGACAAATCCACGGGACTTACGACTTCCAAGGTACCAAACGGATAAAGATTAATAGAGATTACTAACCCGTATAAGAGAACCAGATGATAAATGGATAAAAATTAGATAGCTTACAACCAAATCTGTTGTACTACATTTCTTCCAGTACAATACAAAATGAAAAAAAAAAAGGACAAAAAAAACTGGATACCAAAATAATTTTGTTGATGTGTGCAAGATTCTCAACTCTAAAATAAGGTTTCATGAAAGTTGAAATAAAAATAGTGTTAAATCACGAAATACATCCAGGGCCATTTCCTAACATCTTTTCCTTCTAGAAATATTGAAATGGTGTCAAGTTCTTTGGTCAACGCATACCAGCTTTGATGCAGGACAATATTTGAAACAAAGAATTAATAGAATTTAAACTCCACGTTTAAATCACTAGGGTCTCTCTAGTGTATCAACTCCACGAATCAACACTAAGATGAATAAAATACCTCTATGGTTTGAATCAGATTAATCAACTTGAATATCAATAGTCTAATGAAAATTTGTGGGGTTTATATCAATATTTAAAGAGACTCAAAGCCCTAATAGTAAAATCAATAATTATATAAATTAATTTCTCCCAAAAATAAATATACATTTCTTCTTGGCTTTGTACTTGTTGTCCCCACCACCCCTCCCACACAGTATAAGGGCAAAAATGAGACCAGTAGTTCAGTTGTAACAATAATTGAGGGAATGACCAAATTTCTGAAAAAGTTACACACAAAGCGTACCATCTCGTGTAAAAAAACCAATATGCATTACATGTGTAAGTCATTATAGAAAGGCTAATGCCAATCAACAAGTAAGCATTGTTTTAACTAGGAGAAACATTATAAGCAATATAACAATCAATTATATTTCTACTCTTTTACCTTAAAATAATTTTCCACAAAATTGGGGTCCACAAGAGTTGAATGACGCTGATTAGAAGCCACAACAATTCTGGAAATCTGTGATTCTTTACTATTCTGATTGTCTAAGCAGTAACTACTAACAGAAGTAGAAGGCCGACTAGGACTACTATATTCAGGTTGAATTCCAACAAAGTCACTATCTGTTTTAACAGCATCGTCTGGTTCAGACGTGCTAGCTGCCCACTGGTTTATATCACTAAAACTTGTCTCCTCAAGTTTTTCTCCAGTAAAGTTCTCAAGCACGGGGTTGTCAGATTCTTCACTACATTGCTTTAAGTGTTCTGTTGATTCACCTTCTCCAAATGAGATTTCATTCACCGCTGTATTAACCTTCTGTGCTGGATCTTCACTTTCAGAAATTAATTGACTAGTCACATAAGTATCTGCTTTACTAGAGAATGTGCTTCTTTTCAAAGAAAAGAAGGCTGACAACTTTGGTTGGTTCTGAGTTTCACTAGCAAGCTGGTCGAGTTGGTAAGTATGCCCTAGAAACAACCCACGATATATAGTAAATACATTAAATACATAAAAATTACATTTCTCAACACAATCCCCCAATCAGAAAATCTAAAACCACTGAGATACTCTATACACATAATTAGCATGGAAACTATAAAACATGGTGTTGGTACTAAGTTACTAATCATTTTTAAAGTATCAGAGGGGCATGCAAGGAACAACTTAGGATAAGTTCCTATTTTGACAAATTCTACTAATTCTCGTGCTATGCTTGACCATTTATTGTGCAGTTTAATTGACCTAATCCATGTTCAAGGGAAATTTAACTTCAGAAAAACTTAAAAACTGATTACATACAATTAAAAGAGTAAAAATAAAAGAAGATTGATAATATATTAATATGTCTCTCAAGTGTTTTCAAACATTTTATTTTCCTCAAACACAAACAAGCCTCAAAGAATGTCAAAGTTTAGAGTAATGAGGGCCTACGATACCAACAGCGAAATTAGGGGGAAATAGAGAGAGAAAGAAACTTACAGCTCAAAAGTTTGTTAGCTGCAACAGAATCCAATACCCATGTTGGTTTCACGACAGGAAGCCCACCACTAAAAGATCTGAATCAAATATCCAACAATAAGAATGTTAAGGGGGGGGAATGCTAACTTATATGTAGCAGATGCACATTTGAAAGGCAATGTCAAGTGTGAACCTCAAATTCTTAATTTTACTGTCAGGAAGATTGCTGCAGATTATATGAGTAACACGATGCCTTGAAAAGTAATTTTCGAAGTGTCCTCCATGTTTTACCATGTAACCTCTTAGCTCCTGAAAATCTGTACCAAATGAAAAGAACGCACAAAATAAAAGCTAATATTTTGTGCTTCTAGCACGTGTGAGTGTGTTTCTCCAACTTCCAATGTGTAAAAAGAATTTTAAACCCTTTCTTTTTCATTTTGATCCACATGCTACAATATTTTCATCGAACTATTGAGCAGAAGACCGTTAGAATTCAATACAAACCTGACTAGAAGGAACCGTAAATCCATCAACAAAAATAGAAACCCCAAGAAAAATAGGCTTCCCAAAAACTGAGCCTCCATGAGAGGAGGTGGAAGCTTCAGCATTGAACTGTTCATGTAGCTTCTGGTTCTTTACCACCATGTAACTATAAACCAATTTCCAAAATGAATTAAAAAAAAACATTAAAATGGAATCATAGTCATCAGACCCAAAAAGAGGGAGTAAAATAATTGCACCATCAATAAAATCAAATAAAAACTGAATCATCATGAAGTAATTAATTCGGAGACTTAGATCATCTACATTTTCCCTCAAGTCTACAGATATTCCATTTTCTCAAGTTGTATAAGTAAGATCAACACCTATCACTTGATTTTTTAATATTGAGCTACATGTTACCGAACTCAAACTAAAAAATAATTTTTCAATTCGGTTAACATCTTAATTTTTAAACATTTTTTAAATGGTTAAGAAAATATCTAAAAGATTTAATGGTAAATATTCATTTGATCCTTCTAACTATTGCAAAATTTGAACTAGTGGATATAGTATGTCGCATAACATATTAATATATTATGATCGTGTTCATAAAAGACCATAAGATAAACTCCTTCGTCCTAGAAAAGAATTTGTTGACTTCTTTTCCAAATTCCAAATGCTGAATTTTGCATATGACACAATTCAATATAACATATTTATGAAAAATATATTGTCTTTAAATACTAAAGTTTGTAATTGGAAAAGGAGTTGTCAAAAAATTATGCAAAACCAAAAAGTTCGTGAAAAAATAAAAAATATACTCTTTCTAAGGAGTATATTTCATTGGACTGAGGGGAAATGGGAGTAGTAAACGGAGAGGAAATTCATAACTTCATCATAAGCAGCAAAAATATAGCTAATTTGAATCACTTGCAAAATGAGCAATAATGCTAAATGTATCCTTTGCTTGAAAATTCGGTCTAAATTCATTAGCACAAATTAGCCAACTGCAACAGTATATACTGCGCTATGCTATGGATTATCTATACGTAAAACTTAAACAAAATCAATCATAATTCATAAATATACCAAAATTTATACTCCTCCTATAAATGGCAAGTAAAATTGAAAAGAGATCAATTAAATACCTGCCGAAATCGGGGAAAGGGGAAGAGCGGAAGGAGGAGGAGCGAGAATTGGCACCCCAAGCAACGCCTAGGGTTTTTTGGTTCGTCTTTTTCTTCTTGTTAGCTTTACCGGTACTAGAGGAGTTTGAATTGAGAATTCTCTTCGATTTGGAGCCTGAATTCGCAGATCGGGACGAATCGAAGCTCATATTTTTGGTGGGAATTTTCAAATTGAACGAGTGTTTGAATCAGAATTATGAAGGGTTTTTTGGTAGAGAAATGAAACCAAACTTGCGGGGGACGACTGAGGGTTGTTGGATTCAAAGAGAAAGCGGCAACGAACCAACTGACGTGGCTTTTATGTAATACCAACACCTGTATTTTCGCATATTTAAATGTGAATATTCTGACGTCATAATTCCTCTAATAAAAATTTACAAAAAGAAAATAGAACCATTTTATTGGGTCTTGTTTGAATAACATTTTGAATTATGTTTCAAATTTTATTTTCAAAGAGAACTATGGGGGGTACTCCATGTCCTAGTTTAATTTATAGTAATAATTTTATTTATTAAATTTAACAGGTGTGAAATAAAATACAAAAATATAGGAAAAGTAAATTTTTTATTTAATTTTAGATTATAGAATACCATTAGTCCATTATTAAAAGTTTATTTTCTTATAGTTTAGATTTGTTTATTAGTACAAATTAAGTCGTGAAATTTAAAAACATGTCACCAAATAATATCATATTTACAACATGCCCTCATAAAATTTTATGTATTTTAATATAATTATGAAAGAACATATCATATATCATTGAAATCTCTCATTTAATTATAAGAAAAAATTAAAAAGAAAAAGGAAAAACATATGCACATGCAAGTAAGGCAAAGCTATATTCATCTCCAAAACCACCAACACACATGTATAATATAAATATAATCTTCTTACATAAATAAAAAGACTAACTTTCCAATGCTCTTAACTTCTCTATCTACACCTCAAAAGAAAGGGCAGAGAAACATTTTCTTCTGCTCCTTTTTGATCTTCTACAAACCATGCATCATGTTTGGCAATACCCTTCTTTTTAAATTCCTTTTCAACATGGTTTATATTGCCTGCTAGTATTATAGTATTAGCCAGGTACAGGTACAGGTTATTATTATATATAGTATTAGCCAGCCATGTACAAAGTAAGAGACAGAGAGCACATGAACAAAAGATTCAACGCTGAGCCGACGAAACATTTTTGCCCATGGCAGCTGGTGACCAGAAATCAGCACCGTTGTTGCTTGTCATATGCATGGTGCAGTCCACCGGAACCAGACATAAACCCCTGCCCCTTAAATCATTTCTCCACTCGTTTTCTCCGCCGGTTTCTACGCCCTCCTCTCCAAAACCTGATACAGTACTGGTTCCTCCGCCCTCCTGCCAAAACCATATACATAATAATACACCAATCAAACTTGTTGATGCAAGTAATTAACTGCCATGGTCAATGTAACTACTACTATTACAATATGCTAGTCATGCACATGCATTTATTCCACGTTGGGTTATTTATTTGAGGGACATTATGGGTAATTGAAACATAATGTGAAGTAAGGTTGGAATAGGATTAGTAGGTATAAATACTATCTATTGTAAAGTCATATGTAACTAAGGAATAATCAATAAACAACAAGCCGCTGTGGAGTACCCAAATTGAAGAACCACGTAAATCTCTTTTGTTATTCTTAATTCTCTATCGTTTGTGTACGTGATCCTATATTCTAACATTCCAACAGCCATCGGCCATCAGCCATCAGATTCTTATAAGTTTATAGTAAAACACTACTAATTCTAGCAACAATACAACCTCATCCGTCTCATTTGTTTGTCTACATGAGATGCATGATTTTAACATGAATTTAAAACAAACACAAAATAAAAATGAATTGAAAGACCTGTAGACGACTAGACGATGCATTTAGAGATTATATTTTTAAAACTATTCTTCGACATAAAGTATGAGAAAAGAATTGAAACTAAGTAAATTATCTTTACGTAGCACATCATAAATTCATGGCATTTTATAGTTTTGAAATTTGAAAGGGAAGGAGCAGTTAAATGGAGTATCCAGTACAGCTGCAAAGCAGTATAGAAAATTTTACTATATCACTAAAAGATCCGTTTGGAAACAGGACTTGCACCAAGAATCAAGATACAACATTTAAAAAATCAACATTCAGTTGAAAACAAACAGATAAGAGTATCACCGCTTCATTCAGACTTGAATTACGTGGATAAAGGAATCTACTCTTCCTTTCAGTTGAGTGCAGGTTAATTATGATATTTGCCAAACAAACCATAATACTAAAGAAAATCGTGACAATATAATTTGATTAATTTCCATCTATGTTTTTTCGCAAAAACAAAACTACTATTCGCATCAAGGTACACGAGTAGATAGAATATATTTTTTCTTTTCATTGCCAATTTTTGTTCAGGATCAACCACTCTTTGGTCGGCAATTAGCAATAGCCAAAAGCTACGTACCCACTTTAAAATTAAAAAGATGAAAAACAATACTAGCATTAGAGTATTCCATTAAGGCCTATACATGCATACAATATTAATCACAATGCATATAGTTTTCTTTTTTCTTCCCTTTTGGTAGAAATACATATGCATGTACCTTATATAAAAATATTATAAGTTATTGTATAGGCAATAACATTCTTATATGAAAATTTAATTCTTCACTTATCACGTAGTATAACATTATTTATTTATTTTTGTTGTTAACGATTGTTCAATTACATGTAACATTTGACTCATGACGACCGAGTGAGTGATAACATCCTTGTTTTTAAATTGTCGAATCACATGATATTTGACTTGTGACTGCACACGTAACGATAACATTTTCCTTTTTGGTGACGACAAACTGACTCAATCAAAATCGCAATAGGCTTGTGGCTACACGTACAAGTGTAGTCCTGTCTCACAAACCGGGCACACAAAAGTACCCAACGGTAACATGTATAAAAACTTTCTAATATGCAAACAAATATTTGAACCAATTACTTACCGAATATTTCTATCAATTAAAAGAGGAAATAGTACTAAAGCTAGATATATGATAAGGGTGTATGTATATATATGTATATGTATATATATATATATATATATAAAGGAGTATATATATATATATATATATATATATATATGTGTGTGTGTGTGTGTCTATTAATGGTGTTTTTGATATTTTACGATTTTCATTAATGGTTGTTTTTGACATTTCACCAATTTATCAACTAAAATTACGTCGTATTAAGTGCAGGACACACAAGCTTTTATATATATATATATATGTGTGTGTGTGTTGTAACTAAACTAAAAGGTCTGATAATGGAAATTAGTCCTTACAGGCAGCTGGGCCTGGTTAGAAGAAGGCAGATGCTGTAAATATGGAGAGCACAAGACCTGAACTTGGTCATGCAGAAACTTGATATATCCAGTCGCTTCATGAAGCACTGATGCAGTATCACTCTGCAACCAAACCAAAAACAACACCATAAAATCTTAACAATATTCCAATTAAAATAACAATACTAACATTAAAATCTTAAATAAGGACTAATTAAGTTTAACCTTTTTCAGTTTTCATTAGGACTAATTTGAAACATCAATATCTGTCTATTTTTCTTTCAGTTTCATCTAGGACTGCCATTTTTGGAGGCATAAGGAAAATAACATGGGACCCTCATTTTGGGACGGGTCCCATTTTATAATATAATAAAATAATCACACACACAAAAAATGTTTAGTGAATATTGTAATTAATAAATCATTTTAACATCTCATTAAATGCACAAATATAATGGGTCCCCACTTAAAAATAAGATAATCATATTTTGTGCCACTAAATCATGGTTTCTATGAAATCAGATGTCAATTAATCAACAAAAATGTAACCTTGCCAAACGGTGATACAAGTTGCTGCAATGCTGAAATTCTTTCCCCAAGTTTTTCCTTCCTACCCTTCACCTATGTAACATCCAAAAAAAATTAGAAAAATTTGACCAAATTAATTAACAAAATTCAACACATGCCTATGAACATGCATTAATGGCTATTTGTTGATCTGACCTTTGCATGGCCGTTCCCGGAGGCGGGATTTTCTGACTTAATTTTCTTACTACTCCGTTGACTCCCAGCCGGAGCTCCGGTCCTTGTACTCAAACTCTGAGCAGCAGCTGCTTCATCTCCATACCCATTTCGTTTCTTCTGCACAACAAGACAAACAAACAACAAAATATCAACACACCATTTCTAGCTGTCATTTTACAAACAAATTAAGAACTAGCCCCACATAGATTTTGCAAAAAAATTGAAAAAAAAAAAAGAAAAAGAAAAGAGCCACTGACTTTGATTCTGGCATTATTAATGGAAGATGTTGAAGAAGAATCGCTGCATGTGATTCCAGATTTCTGAGGAGGAGGGTACCCAAAATTACATTCTCTCTGTTTCTGCTGCTGATAATCACCTCCAAAACAAAGCATTTTTGGAGGCTTTTGAGTAGAAACAGAAGAATTATTAGGCCCAAAAAGCCCATCGCAATTTTCAAGGCTCACAATGTTGTCATCATCGGCAAATAGAAGCTGTGAATAGCTCCCTCCGGCTAATGGGTCCTCACCGTCCGCCATTGATGAAACCCTCTCAACACCGGCAATCAACACAGATATAGAGAGAGATGTTAAGAAGATTATATAGAGAGAGAGAGAAACGGAGATGATGAAGAAGGTGGATACAGAAGCTTCTTTAGATAGGACAGAGCTATAGCTGAGCTATGTGGTGTTGTTTAGCTTCTTGTTTTGTGTTTTTGCGTGTTTTCTCTCTCTCTCTCTCTCGACTCTAGAGTAAGAATGAACTGTTTAAAGCTTTAATTTTGGAAATTAATATTTTTATAAATGTACGTATTTGATATTTTTAATTTGTTGATAATGTGAGAACAAAATATTATTTATAAAGTAATAAATATCGCTTAAAATATTTATAAACATATATTTGTTTTTGACAATATAATTAAAAGTCTATTTTATATATTCTTTTTTGTTTGAATGATAAAGATATTTTCATACCAGCTTAATTGCATATTAACCGATATTAAATCTCTCTCCGGTCGTAAAGGCAATTCTCTTATATGCTTGCTCCAAAGTTTGAATTTAAAAAATTAAGAGAGAGTAGGTAATGTTCAATAAAAATGAGCAATGAATAGTTACTATATCTTAATAAAATAAATTATTTGAGTGAAATAATATTTAAATTTAAAAAATTATTTGATAATTAGGAAGTATTAAAAAAAAATTATAATGATCTTAAATATTGAAATTGAGGGAATACAATATTTATAAAAAGTCCATAGATTTAATTTTTTTTATTAAAAGGCAAATCTTAATTATTTGGATTTATATATTCTTTTTACCGATTAAAAATGATAAAACGCAAACACAATTTTACCAAAGTATTAAGATAAAAAATAATGTTATTATCAATTAAAAAGAGTCACATAATACTTACATAAACATATATGCATATTTGTGAGTCCTACATGTTAAGCGAGGTCCCACAATGTCCATGTATGTATATGATCATTATATAATATTTTTTATATTATGTGATAATATCATTGTTCTAAGAAAAAAACAAACATCAGCTAAACATCATTCACAACCGTTATACAATTTTTTGGCTTGGCGAGGCGGGGAGGGGTTGTGGGGGTGGGTGTGGGGGTGGGGGTGGGGGTGGGGTGGACTGGGTGTGGGTGGGGGCGGGGTGGTGTGGTGGCATAGGGGTGTGGGAGGTGGGGTGTAAGACCCCAACTTATTATAAATAAAAGTGAATTTTTCTCTATTCATTATTCTAAATTAATAAGGTATTAATTTGATATAATACTTTGGATATGGGTAAAATGTGAAAATTTTGTAAAATAAGCCAGTGGTTATAAAATATTCATTTTGTCGGGGAATATTCGTTTGGTCGTGAAATATTCTTTCTGTCGGGGAATATTCGTACGACGGCGCAACAATTTGTGGGCCTCATGACGGATAACGGTCGGATGAAGAAAATGACAAATTTGAGTTTTTACAAATAACGGCGTAGTTGTTACCATTAACACTGTTGTAATATCCCGTGGTTAAAATACAGTAATACGCGTAGTTGCACAGTAACACAAGGTATTACACAGTATAGTTAAATTATTGATTCGTACGTAAGAAGACACTACTCAATAAATATTACAGTAATTATTGTTCAGTATTTTATTTTATTGCTTCAATAATTGCTGCGTTGATATTTTATATTATTGTTGTTTCAATAATTATCACTGCACAGTATTTTTCATTATCAGATCAATAATTCATATTATTTGAATAATATTATTAGATAACATAATTGACAATGTCTAGAAAGTTCTGTCTAAGGAGAGGTCTGGTCACCTAATTGCGCGCCAGTAAGGAAAAATTCTTATTGGAAAGTCCCCTCTTCTTTTTGTCCAAGATGTCTATTATGGTTACTATCTTTGATTGTATCCATGTTTTGGTCTTTATTTTTGAATTCTGCTTCAAAATTAGTTAGTATGGAGTATTACTGATCTTGGATAAACTGTTATACGAATCCTTAATATTTGTCCTTCTGTCTCACTGGATTCGTTTTCTTTAAAATATTTTTCATCATCCTCAGTCCTAAATAATGATATTACTGAATATCTTTGGCCTGTAGTGCAAAGATGAATGATTAACTGATGAATATCTTTGGCCCGTAGTGCAAAGATGAACAGGTGTTGAGATGAACATGACCGATTGGTGATACAAATGAATATCTTTGGCCTGTAGTGCAAAGATGAATATTTGATTAAAGATGGCTATTGATTGTTGTTACAGGGATAAAATATTGACGATGGACTTTTAAATCTTAGAAGATAGTAGAACTCATTCTCTACCTGACTCTTCTAATGGTTTGCTGTTTCCGCTGCAGTTGTTGATCTAAAATTTGTTGTCTATTATATTTTATCAGATTTTTCCCTGTTGAAGACTAATGATAATTTGTTGTATATTATCTTAGTCATAATATTCTTTACTGGGCTAGTTGAGCTCACCCTTTTCTTTTTTGTTCTATTTTTCTCAAGAGGCGAGAATATAGCGGGAACTAGTCGGGGTGTGGAGTGATAGTTCTAGAAAGATGTTTTAGCAGTCCTCACTATTTCTGTAAAATAGTGTTTGAATAATTGTAATGGGGACTTATTTGAGTGTGGATATTGTCTAGAAGACAATAATTGTATTTAAACTCACAGTATGTGCTGTCGTATTTTGCACGACAATTGTATTATTGAAGTTGTAGTTTGCTTTCTGTACCATGTATTTGGCGACTCAGAATGGGTGTTGTATACCTATTTTGAGGGCGTCACATTTGGTATCAGAGCTTAGGGATATGGTCTCTGGCGGAGATCGGGGAATAGAATTAGGAGGGAAGAGATGAGTAAATCTTTCGCTAGTATGTCCTACCTAAGCTTATTTGTTGGTCGGTCATAATATAGGGATATTATGTGATATGTTAATTTTTTTAATTAACCCTTGTTTTATGGCAGTATTTAAAAATGGCTGCTGAGAACGTTAACAATGAAGTGTATGAGACTGTGAAACTACATTTAGTTACAAACCAGGAGAACGTGCAACAGGAAGGCAATATTCCTCCTATAAACAACACTACCGAGCAAACGATGAATGATGGAATGTTTAGGAGCTTTTTGCAGTTCATGCAAAATCAGACGAGGGAGACTTGTGTACAAAATATGGGTGAAAGTGATAGCAACACGCGGTATGTCACAGCCAAGCAGTTCAAAGAGTTGGGGACACCAGAATTTAAGAGAAAGCCGGATCCGATCATGGCGGAAACGTGGGTTAAGCAAATTACCAAGATATTCGATGTCTTGTGATGCACGGAGGAACAGAAGGTTCCATTCGCCACCTTTATCTTCCACGGTGAGGCAGACTACTGGTGGGAGTCTGTGAAGCGTACCCAGCCTGACGCACTCAACATGTCTTGGGAAACGTTTCAAAAACTGTTTAATGACAAGTACTTTCCTGAAAGTATTCGTCATATGAAGGAGGTAGAGTTTATCAGACTGGAATAAAACAACATGACGGTGTCCCAATACGAGGCGAAGTTCACTGAGTTATCCAGGTTTGCACCTCATTTGGTAGAGAATGAGGAACAAATGACAAGGATGTTTCTGAGAGGTCTAAAACCCGTGATTCGTCAATACCTTATCTCTCATAAATTTTCTCTGTATTCAGATGTTATCAACAGGGCTCAATTATTAGAGCGAGATAGTGAGTATGTTCAACCGAGGGACCACAACCAGGGTTATACCGATGACAGCAGTCATCAGAGCGATGATAACCAACGACGAGGGAAAAATATGAACAAAAGCGGTAGCCACTCGGGTGGTCATCGTGGCCATGATAATAGGAGAGGTGAGTCAAGTGGAAATTTCAAAAAGAGGAGACTCAACAATGACGGGAAGACATCAGCACCAACACCAACAACAAATTCTAGGGGAGGAGAACGACCGCCAGTTAGATGTTACAAATGCGGGAAAGAGGGACATATCAGCCCAAACTGTCCACGACAATCCAAGGTATGTTACAACTATGGAAAGGAAGGCCACATAGCTCGGGATTGTTCTGTAGCAAAACCAAGTTCAACGGAGATGGTGACTCCAAGGGCTGTCTCGGATAAGTCGAAATCAGCGGTTCCTGGAAGAGCGTTTATCGTGACTGGCCAAAACGTGAAGAACCCGAACGAGGTGATCACGGGTAAGCTAATCTTGAACTCTTGCGAAGTTTATACCTTACTAGATACCAATTCTACCCATTCTTTTATCTCTCCTGCTTGTGCTCAACGTTTAAACTTGACTCCAAAGAAATTGGACTTTGACTTATCTGTTGAAACTCCGTTGGGTGAAACCTTCGTTACATCTACAGTTTATAAATCTTGCATGATCCAAGTTGGCACTATCACATTACCTGTTGATCTTATCTCTTTAAAGATACTTGCTTTTGATGTGATTTTAAGAATTGACTGGTTAACCACTCCTCATGCTAAAATTGATTGTTTTCGTAAGGTTGTTAGTTTTCATATTCCTAACCAACCTGTCATACGAATTCAAATTACTAAACCACTAAAATTAGTCACTGTCATATCAAGCCACAAAGCTATTCATTTATTGAAAAACGGATGTCAAGCTTTCTTAGCCCATGTTATGGATTTGAACAAAGACAAGTCAGATTTGAATAATATTTCTGTTGTTAGAGAATTTCCCGATGTATTTCCTGAAGAACTTTCCGGTCTACCCCCAGAACGTGATGTTGAATTCTTTATTGACCTTGAACTGGGTACAAAACCCATTTCTAAAATCCCATATCGAATGACTCCTATTGAACTTCAGGAGTTAAAAGTCCAACTACAGGAGTTATTAGACATCGGTTTCATTCGTCCTAGTACATCTCCTTGGGGTGCTCCTGTTTTATTCGTAAAGAAGAAAGACGGGAGTATGCGACTTTGTATTGACTACCGAGAATTGAACCATGTCACCATCCAGAATAAGTATCTGTTACCTCGCATTGATGACCTGTTCGACCAGTTGCAGGGAGCACAATTCTTTTCAAAGATCGACCTTCATTCTGGATATCATCAGCTGAAGATTAAAACTGAGGATATTCCAAAAACTGCCTTCAGAACTTGGTACGGGCATTATGAATTCTTAGTCATATCTTTTGGATTAACTAATGCTCCAGCTACTTTCATGGATATGATGAACCGTGTATTCAAGGAATATTTGGATCAATTCGTTGTTATTTTTATTGATGACATCCTCATCTATTCCAAAAGCCGTGAAGATCATGAGCACCATTTGAAGTTGATACTTGAAAGGCTTCGTGAAAACAAGCTTTATGCCAAGCTGAAGAAATGCGAGTTTTGGCTTGAGGAAGTAGCATTCCTTGGGCACGTGGTGTCAAAACATGGAGTATCTGTTGACCCGACGAAGATTAAAGCAATACAAAATTGAGAGCAACCGAAGTCGGTGACCGAAGTACGCAGCTTTCTGGGCTTAGCTGGTTGTTATCGGAGATTCGTGGAAGGATTTTCTCGAATCGCTACTCCGTTAACTCAGCTGACTCGGAAAGATACAAAATCCGTATAGAGCGAGGAATGCGAGAAGAGTTTCCAAGAGCTCAAAATAAGACTCATTTTGGCACCTATTCTGGCAATATCATCTGGTACGGATGGATTTGTTATCTACAGCGATGCTTCAGGCAAAGGATTAGGATGTGTCCTCATGCAACATGGGAAAGTCATAGCCTATGCCTCACGATAACTCAAAGAATATGAGAGAAATTATCCTACTCATGATCTGGAGTTGGCAGCAGTCGTATTCGCGTTGAAAATTTAGAGGCACTACTTGTATGGGGAGAAAGTGGAGATTTATACGGACCATAAAAGCCTCAAATATTTTTTCACCCAAAAAGAACTCAACGTGCAGCAACAACGTTGGCTTGAACTATTAAAAGATTACGATCACACTATTCAATATCATCTCGGAAAAGCGAACGCAGTAGCTGACGCACTGAGTAGAAGATCATATGCGAGTACGAGTGCGATATTGTCAATGCAAATGCCCATTCTGTATGACTTGCAAATGATGGAGGTAGAATTAAAGACTCCAGGGACCCACATGATGACGACGAATATACGAGTAGAACCGACTTTAATCGATAAAGTTAAAGCTGCTCAAGCTACGGACCTGGGGCTGATACGTATGAAGAAGAAAGTGCAAGAAGGAGCTATTCCAGAAGCGAGAACCGATGAAGAAGGAATACTTAGATTCAACTCCAGACTTTGTGTTCCTAACGATTCTGACTTGAAGCATAGAATCATAATGGAGGCACACAACACCCCGTTTGCAATCCATCCTGGGAGTACCAAAATGTATCATGATATTCGACATACATTTTGGTGGAACAATATGAAGAGAGAAATCGCAGAGTTTATCTCGAGGTGCTTAACTTGTCAACGTGTAAGGCGGAGCATCAAGTGCCAAAAGGACCATTGCAACCACTTGAGATTCCGGAATGGAAATGGGAACACATTACTATGGTTTTCGTTACAGGTCTTCCCAAAGTTTCTCAAGGCATAGATGCGATTTGGGTTATTGTTAATAGATTAACCAAGTCTGTCCATTTCTTGCCGATACGTGAGACTTATTCCCTTAAACGTCTTGCTCGTATATACGTGAATGAGATTGTGAGATTGCATGGCATGCTAGTATCCATAGTTTCGGATCGTGACCCAAGATTCACTTCACGATTTTGGGTTAGCTTACAGAAAACTATGGGCACAGATTTACGATTTAGTTTAGCATACCATCCTCAAACGGACGTACAATCAGAGAGGACTATTTAAACTTTTGAAGATCTATTAAGACTCTGTGTCCTAGATTTCAAAGGAAGTTGTGATAAGTACCTACCATTGGTGGAATTCTCCTACAACAACAGTTATCAAGAAAGTATAGGCATGGCTCCATTCGAGGTATTGTATGGAAGAAAATGTCGCTCTCCAGTATGCTGGGACGAGGTGGGAGAAGCAACGCTGTTGGGGCCAGAATTAGTACGCATAACTACAAAAAAGATCCAAATAATTCGACAACGTATTCAAACCTCACAAAATCGACAAAAGAGTTATGCTGATCTTCATAGAAAGGACGTGGAGTTTAATAGTGGAGATCATGTACTGTTACGTGTTGCTCCATGGAAGGGAGTTACAAGATTTGAAAAGCGAGAAAAGCTCAATCCAAGATTTGTTGGTCCATTTGAGATTCTTGACCGAATAGGAAATGTGGCCTATGTCGCATTACCTCCAAGTATGTCTCGTGTTCATAATGTTTTTCACATATCCATGCTTCGTAAATATGTGAAAGACCAGAACCATATTATTGCGTTAGAACCAGACGAGATAATCGAAGATTTAACGTATGAAGATGTACTTGTTAAGATTTTGGATAGGAAATAGCATGTCCTACGCACCAAGGTTATACCACAAGTTAAGGTTTTGTGGAGGAACCATTCTATTAAAGAAATGACCTGGGAGTTGGAATCGAAAATGAAAGCAAGGTACACTCACCTGTTCGAAACACCAGGTACGTACGTCAATTTCGAGGACAAAATTTTATAAGGAGGGGAGGTTGTAAGATGTGACGCCCCCAAAATAGGTATACAACACCCATTCTGAGTCGCCAAATACATGGTATAGAAAGCAAACTACAACTTCAATAATACAATTGTCGTGCAAAATACGACAACACATACTGTGAGTTTAAATACAAATATTGTCTTCTAGACAATATCCACACTCAAATAAGTCCTCATTATAATTATTCAAATACTATTTTACAGAAATAGTGAGGACTGCTAAAACATCTTTCTAGAACCATCACTCCATACCCCGACTAGATCCTGCTATGTTCTCACCTCCTGAGAAGAAAAATGGAACAAAAAGGAAAATGGTGAGCTCAACTAGCCCAGTAAAGAATATTATGACTAAGATAATATACAACAAATTATCATTAGTATTCAACAGAAAAAAATCTGATAGAATATAATCGACAACAAGTTTTAGATCAACAACTGTAGCGGAAACAGCAAACCATTAGAAGAGCCAAGTAGAGAAAAAATTCTACTATCTTCTAAGATTTAAAAGTCCATCATCAATATTTTATCCCTGTAACATCAATTAATAATCATCTTTATCCAAATATTCATCTTTGCACTACAGGCCAAAGATATTCATTTGTATCACCTGTCAGTCATGTTCATCTCAACACATGTTCATCTTTGCACTACAGGCCAAAGATATTCATCAAGTAATCATACATCTTTGCACTACAAGCCAAAGATATTCAGTAATATCATCATTTAGGACTGAGGATGATGAAAAAAAATATCTTAAAGAGAACGAATCCAGTGAGATAGAAGGACAAATATTAGGGATTCGTATAACAGTTTATCCAAGATCAATAATACTTCATAATAATCAATTGTGAAGCAGAATTCAAAAATAAAGATCAAAACATGGATACAATCAAAGATAGTAACCATAATAGACATCTTGGACAAAAAGAGAAAATTTTATTTTTCGGTGAATAGTGCCGTATTCGTGAATAGTACCGTATACGTGAATAGTGTAGTATACGTGAATAGTAACCCCGACACAAAAAGTTTCAAATTTAATAAAAACTCATATCAATATTTCAGCATAATGATATTGAAGAAAATAATATCATTAAGAAGAAAATAATATCCCTTACCTCAAGATATCAGTACTTCTGGTTGGAATACCGGTATAAGGCTGAAAGAAACTTGCTCTGATGAATAGAAACTCTCAAAGTATCTAAATACTCACAAAATACACTCAATAATCTAGAGAGAGAAAGAGAGAAAACTTGTTTCTGGTGTGATTTTCAATTCTAACTTAGCCCTCTATTTATAAGAAAATTTTAGTAGGCTTGACCTGCAACCTGATGGCTTTACCTGCTACTATTCCCACCCACCACATTTGAAATATAATTTAGCACATTTCTTCACCAACCACAAGCGGGGCCCACCAATTCTAGAATTTTCCATCAAAATGATAAACTCCGAAAATTCAACAATTTCTGAACCAGTCATCTTGTAAAATTCGTAATAAATTATACGTTCATTTTTAACGGTTCAAAATTTGTGGGCATATACTCAACTTATATATGTATAACATATCCAAAAATTACCACGATCCAACGGTCGGATTAAAAATTATAACCCCCGCAAAATATCTCAAAAACCCTGATTTTTAATACCTCCATTCCGACAAAAATACGGATAAAAACCTCAACATTAACTCTTTCATTTTTAACCACAAAAATATATCCCTCATTTATATCCACATAAAATAAATATTTCCTTATCATATGAATCAATAATTAATTATTCACAAATAATATTACAGAATCACATTTATGACAACCAGGCCATTCCTAGGAAAGAGGAGGCTTTCCAATAAGGATTTCTCCTTACTGGCGCACAATTAGATGACCAAACCTCTCCTTAGACAGAACTTTCTAAATATTGTCAATAATGTTATCTAATAATATTATTCAAATAATATGAATTATTGATCTGATAATGAAAAATACTGTGCAGCAACAATTATTGAAACAACAATAATATAAAATATCAACGCAGCAATTATTGAATCAATAAAATAAAATATTGAATAATAACTACTGTAACAATTATTGAGTAGTGCCTTCTTACGTAAGAATCAATAATTGGTGCAATACCGTGTGCTACTGTATTTTAACCACCGGGTATTCCAATAGTATTAACGGTAACAACTACGCCGTTATTTATAAACAACTTATACTTGTCGTTTTCTTCATCCAATCGCTTTCCATTATGGGGCCCACACAAGGCTGCGCCGTCGTACGAATATTCCCCGACAACAAGAATATTCCACGACCAAACGAATATTCCCCGACAAAATGAATATTTTATAATCACTTGCTTATTTTGTAAAATTTGCACATTTTACCCATAACCAAAGTATTATATCAAATTAACCCCTTATTATTCACAATAATATTTAGAGAAAATTTGATTTTATTCATTAATAAGTTGGGGTCTTACAACCTCCCTCCTTATGAAATTTCGTCCTCGAAATTGACGTACGTACCTGATGTTTCAAAAATGTTAGGATACCTCGCTTTCATTTCTGATTCCAACTCCCAGGTCATTTCTTCAATAGCATGGTTTCTCCACAAAACCTTAACTAGTGGTATAACCTTCGTGCGTAGGACATGCTCTTTCCTATCCAAGATCTTAACAGGTACCTCCTCGTACGTTAAATCTTCAGCTATCTCGTCTGGTTCTAACTCAATAATGTGGTTCGGGTCTTTAACATATTTACGATGCATAGATATGTGAAAAATATTATGAACACGAGACATGCTTGGAGGTAGTGCGAGTCTATATGCCACATTTCCTATTCGCTCAAGAATCTCAAATGGACCAACAAATCTTGGATTGAGCTTTCCTCTCTTTCCAAATCTTGTAACTCCCTTCCATGGTGCAACACGTAACAATACATGATCCCCAATATTAAATTTCACGTCCTTCCGATGAAGATCCGCATAACTCTTTTGTCGATCCTGTGCCGTTTGTATACGTTGTCGAATCGTTTGGATCTTCTCTGTAGTAATGCGTACCAACTCTGGTCCCAACAATGTTGCTTCACCCACCTCGTCCCAGCATACTGGAGAACGACATTTTCTTCCATAAAATGCCTCGAATGGAGCCACACCTATGCTCGCCTGATAACTGTTGTTGTAGGAGAATTTCACCAATGGTAGGTACTTATCCCAACTCCCTTTGAGATATAGGACACAAAGTCTTAATAAATATTCAAGAGTTTGAATAGTCCTCTCTGATTGTCCGTCCGTTTGAGGATGGTATGCCGAACTGAATCGTAAATCCGTGCCCATAGCTTTCTGCAAGCTAACCCAAAATCGTGAAGTGAATCTTGGGTCACGATCCGAAACTATGGATACTGGCATGCCATGCAATCTCACAATCTCGTTCACGTACATACTAGCAAGACGTTCAAGGGAATAAGTCTCACGTATCGGCAAGAAATAAGCGGACTTGGTTAATCTATCAACAATAACCCAAATCGTATCTATGCCTTGAGAAACCTTGGGAAGACCCGTAACAAAATCCATAGTAATGTGTTCCCACTTCCATTTCGGAATCTCAAGTGGTTGCAATGGACCCTTTAGTACTTGATGCTCCGCTTTTACACGTTGACAAGTTAAACATCTCGAGATAAACTCCGCGATCTCTCTTTTCATATTGCTCCACCAAAATGTATGTCGAAGATTGTGATACATTTTGGTACTCCCAGGATGGATTGCAAACGGTGTGTTGTGTGCCTCCATCATTATTCTATGCTTCAAGTCAAAATCGTTAGGAACACAAAGTCTAGAGTTGACTCGAAGTATTCCTTCTTCATCGATTCTTGCTTCTGAAATAGCACATTCTTGCACTTTCTTCTTCATACGCATCAGCTCCATGTCCGTAGCTTGAGCAGCTTTAACTTTATCGATTAAAGTCGATTCTACTCGTATATTTGATATCATCATGTGGGTACTTGGAGCCTTCATCTCTATCTCCATCCTTTGCAAGTCATACAAAATGGGCCTTTGTGTTAACAACATTGCACTCGTACCCGCATATGATCTTCTACTCAATGCGTTAGCTACTACGTTTGCTTTTCCAGGATGGTATTGGATGGTATGATCGTAATCTTTCAACAGCTCAAGCCAACGTCGTTTCTGCATGTTGAGTTCCTTTTGGGTGAAGAAATATTTGAGGCTTTTATGATCTGTATAGATCTCCACTTTCTCCCCATACAGGTAGTGTCTCCAGATCTTCAACGCAAAAACGACTGCTGCCAACTCCAAATCATGAGTAGGATAATTCCTCTCATATTCTTTGAGTTGTCGTGAGGCATAGGCTATGACTTTCCCATGTTACATGAGAACACATCCTAACCCTTTGCCTGAAGCATCGCTGTAGATAACAAATCCATCCGAACCAGATGGTATTGTCAGAACAGGTGCCGAAATGAGTCTCCTCTTGAGTTCTTGGAAACTCTTCTCGCATTCCTCACTTCATACGAATTTTGTATCTTTACGAGTCAGCTGAGTTAACGGAATAGCGATTCGAGAAAATCCTTCCATAAATCTCCGATAATAACCAGCTAAGCCCAGAAAGCTACGTACTTCGGTTACCGACTTCGGTTGCTCCCAACTTTGTATGGCTTCAATCTTCGCCGGGTCGACAGATACTCCATATTTTGACACCACGCGCCCAAAGAATGCTACTTCCTCAAGCCAGAACTCGCATTTCTTCAGTTTAGCATATAGCTTATTTTCACGAAGCCTTTGTAATACCAGCTTCAAATGGCGCTCATGATGTGACAACCCCAAAATAGGTCCATTCCACCCAACCCATTCTGAGTCGTCAAATACATGGTACAGAAAACAACTACAACTTTATTACAACAATTGTCGTGCAAAATACAACAACACATATGCTGTGAGTTTGGATACAAATATATACCAAATGTGACATTGGACACCATCATGTATCAGCACCTCACAAAGGTACCTTACATAAAGGTACAGTCAAAAACTGTTTTAGAAACTAGAATCTTTGGGAAGTGCTCAAGGAAACCTTCGTACATGGGCGGCCACGCATCTAGGTTATGATAGATATCATATGGCCACAGAATTATCCTTGGTTGACCCAATAGACCCCAAAGAAAAACGAGAAGATTACTATCATATTCTTCCCAATGGTGAGTCTTCTCTTGACTTATCATTATCTCCACTGTCTCTAATTGAGAATTATACTTCAAACAAACACCAAGATTATATAGGTAGTGCCCATAGATATACTCAGCAAGTGGATTAGCACAACCCTGTCTTATGATGACACGAGGTTGTATGTCATTAGACATCTTGTATGATAGTGACAAAACACCCTTCCAACGTTGGGTTCGCCTCACCCTATTTTCTTCACCAAATATAACTACTAAATGATGACCACCGTTCTATTCCCTTGTTACCCCCGCTCGACCCAGCTACACTCTTATTACCTGAAAGAAATTGTGAAGCAAAAGGGTGAGCACAACTAGCTCAGTAAAGAATATCATGACTAAAGATAATTCAATTATCAATAGCCTTCATCAACAATAAATCAGAGATTTAGAACATATGGTAAATGATAAAAATTTCAACCATAGTTGCAGCGGAACGAGCAATCCATTAGAAGAGTCAAATAGACTATAAAGTCTATTATCTTCTCCATGTTAAAAATCCACCAACAATGTTTTATCCATGTAACATCACTCAACGTTTCCTTTCCACAATCATATGAATAACTCATAATCATAATTGTGACTATAAATTTTTCTTCGCACCCAGGACGAAGAATATTTTCATCACCTGTCTTTACCTGAAACATCAATGATCATGGTTATACCAAATCACAATTCCTGTTTATAATCATACTAACAAATTCATCTTTGCACTACGGGCCAAAGATATTCATCAACAAACCATCTTTGCACTATGGGCCAAAGATATTCAACAACAGTTCATCTTTGCACTACAGGCCAAAGATATTCATCAACAGGCCATCTTTGCACTACATGCCAAAGATATTCATCAACAATTCATATTTGCACTACAGGCCAAATATATTCATATCTCAAAGAAATATATAATCATTTCAGAATTTATATAAACAATAATTATAACCATGTTGATCAATTCACCTTTGCACTTAAGCTTAAGATATTCAATTATAAATTCAATGGTCATGATCATACCAGTCACAATTCAACTTTGCACTACAGGCCAAAGAGAACCCTAGTCATGATCATACCAATAATCTATCCATCTTTACACTCCAGTGAAAGAGAATTTCAACATCAGGGTTATAAAAATGTTATATATGATGATAAAAATAATATGATCAACATATAGTTTTAATCTCAAGAGTAATATTCGTAACTCATGAATAGCAACCCCGACACAAAAGATAGAAATTCTATAATAAAATTCATACCAATATTTCGGTATAATGATATTGAAAGAATAACATTACTTAAATTTATAAACAATTTATTTTAATTGTTTACACTTTACTAATTAATGCATTTAATCATCATAAAATGCCAACTCTTACAATTTCATCATCAATAACCAAAACCCTCATCAAAAATCTGCATATACCTCATATAGGATTCTCAAGCCATAAAATCCTATTTTCTAATTTTCTTTCTTCACAAAACATATTTAATTCATTTACTCATAACTAGACCATTTTTATGAAAAATACCAAATCAGTTCCAAAAATATTTATTTTCTGGGATTTAGCATAATATAGTCCCATAGTGAACATATATTTTTCTCAGAATTTTTAAAAGTCATTTACTATTTTTCATATGGCCAAAATAGCCGAATATTTAGACATTTATCAAAAATTGTACTTTTGTCTAAAAATTCTGAAATTTACAGAGTATACTTCTATCATATACATGTACTCCCAATAAAAATTTCATCAATTTTGGAGTTAACCACAAGGAATTATAAGCTGTTACTTCTAAAATAGTCTTTTCTCATAAAATTCATAACTCTCAATCTATACATCCAAAAATCACAATTTTTGGACACAATCAAGAAAACTCAACAAAATATCATTTCAAATTTTTCCAGAATTTTTGAAGATTACGAAACTGAAAATCATAGCAACCCTTAAAATCCCTTAATATCCCTTACTATCCCTTACTATCCCTTACCTCAAAAGTGCAGTATTTCTGACTGGAATGCAAAGCCGAAGGAAACTTGCACTGAATAGCAACTCTCAAAGTATCTAAATACTCACAAAATATGCTTCATAATATAGAGAGAGAAAGAGAGAAAGCTTATGTTTCTGGTGTGATTTTCAATTCTAACTTAGCCCTCTATTTATAGGAAATTTTTGGTAGGTTTGACCTGCAACCTGATGGCTTTACCTGCTACTATTCCCACCCACCACATTTGAAATATAATTCAGCACATTTCTTCACCAACCACAAGTGGGGCCCACCAATTCTAGAATTTTCCACCAAAATGATAAACTCTGAAAATTCAACAATTTCTGAACCAGTCATCTCGTAAAATTCATAATAAATCTTACGTTCATTTTTAACGGTTCAAAATTTGTGGACATATACTCAACTTATATATGTATAACATATCCAAAAATTATCACGATCCAACGGTCGGATTAAAAATTATAACCCCCGCAAAATATCTCAAAAACCCTGATTTTTAATACCTCCATTCCGACAAAAATACGGATAAAAACCTCAACATTAACTCCTTCATTTTTTAACCACAAAAATATATCCCTCATTCATATCCACATAAAATAAATATTTCCTTATCATATGAATCAATAATTAATTATTCACAAATAATATTACAGAATCACATTTATGACAACCAGGCCGTTCTCAGGAAAGAGGGGGCTTTCCAATAAGAATTTCTCCTTACTGGCGCGCAATTAGATGACCAAACCTCTCCTTAGACAGAACTTTCTAGACATTGACAATAATGTTATCTAATAATATTATTCAAATAATATGAACTATTGATCTGATAAAGGAAAATACTGTGCAGCAACAATTATTGAAACAACAATAATATAAAATATCAACGCAACAATTATTGAATCAATAAAATAAAATATTGAACAGTAACTACTGTAATAATTATTGGGTAGTGCCTTCTTACGTAAGAATCAATAATTTCAAAAATATTGTGCAATACCGTGTGCTACTGTGCAATAACGCGTATTACTGTATTTTAACCACCGGGTATTTCAACAGTATTAACAGTAACAACTACGTCGTTATTTGTAAAAACTCAAATTTGTCGTTTTCTTCACCCGACAGTTATTCGTTATGGGGCCCACAAATAGCTGTGCCGTCGTACGAATATTCCCCGACAGAAAGAATATTCCACGACCAAACGAATATTCCCCGACAACAATGATTATTTTATAACCACTTGTGTATTTTGAAAAAAAATCATATATCACCCTTAACTTTAACATTTATCAATTTAACTGTAAGACCCCGAATTTTATGAAATAAAAGTATTCAATTTTTCTTATAATTACAATTCAGTAAATGGTTAAATTGATAAAAAGTTAAAGTTATGAGTGAAATATGATTTTTTTTTTTCAAAATAAGCAAGTGGTTATAAAATAATCATTGTTGTCGGGGAATATTCGTTTGGTCGTGGAATATTCTTTCTGTCGGGGAATATTCGTACGACGGCACAGCTATTTGTGGGCCCCATAACGAATAACTGTCGGATGAAGAAAACGACAAATTTGAGTTTTTTACAAATAACGACGTAGTTGTTACCGTTAACACTGTTGGAATACCCGGTGGTTAAAATACAGTAATACGCGTTATTGCACAGTAGCACACGGTATTGCATAGTATTTTTGAAATTATTGATTCTTACGTAAGAAGGCACTACTCAATAATTGTTACAGTAATTACTGTTCAATATTTTATTTTATTGATTCAATAATTGCTACGTTGAAATTTTATATTATTGTTGTTCAATAATTGTCACTGCACAGTATTTCCCATTATCAGATCAATAATTCATATTATTTGAATAATATTATTAGATAACATTATTGGCAATGACTAGAAAGTTCTGTCTAAGGAGAGGTTTGGTCATCTAATTGCGCGCCAGTAAGGAGAAATTCTTATTGGAAAGCCCCCTCTTTCCTGGGAACGGCCTGGTTGTCATAAATGTGATTCTGTAATATTATTTGTGAATAATTAATTATTGATTCATATGATAAGGAAATATTTATTTTATGTGGATATAAATGAGAGATATATTTTTGTGGTTAAAAATGAAGGATTTAATGTTGAGGTTTTTATCAGTATTTTTATCGGAATGGAGGTATTAAAAATCAGGATTTTTGAGATATTTTGCGGGGGTTATAATTTTTAATCCGACCGTTGGATCGTGGTAATTTTTGGATATGTTATACATATATAAGTTGAGTATATGCCCTCAAATTTTGAACCGTTAAAAATAAACGTATGATTTATTATGAATTTTACGAGATGACTGGTTCAGAAATTGTTGAATTTTCGGAGTTTATCATTTTGGTGGAAAATTCTAGAATTGGTGGGCCCCACTTGTGGTTGGTGAAGAAATGTGCTGAATTATATTTCAAATGTGGTGGGTGGGAATAGTAGCAGGTAAAGCCATCAGGTTGCAGGTCAAACCTACCAAAATTTTCCTATAAATAGAGGGCTAAGTTAGAATTGAAAATCACACCAGAAACATAAGCTTTCTCTCTTTCTCTCTCTAGATTATTGAGTGTATTTTGTGAGTATTTAGATACTCTGTGAGTTTCTATTCATCAGTGCAAGTTTCCTTCAGCCTTATACCGATCAGAAGTACTGCTCTTTTGAGGTAAGGGATTGTAAGGGATTGTAAGGGATATTAAGGGATTTTAAGGGTTGTTATGATTTTCAGTTTCGTAATTTTTCTGATCTTCAAAAATTCTGGAAAAATTTGAAATGATATTTTGATGAGTTTTCTTGATTGTGTCCAAAAATGGTGATTTTTGGATGTATAGATTGAGAGTTATGAATTTTATGAGAAAAGACTATTTTAAAAGTAACAGCTTATAATTCCTTGTGGTTAACTCCAAAATTGATGAAATTTTTATTGGGAGTACATGTATATGATAGAAGTATACTCTGTAAATTTCAGAATTTTTAGACAAAATTATAATTTTTGATAAATGTCTAAATATTCGGCTATTTTGGCCATATGAAAAATAGTAAATGACTTTTAAAAATTCTGAGAAAAATATATGTTCACTATGGGACTATATTATGCTAAATTTCAGAAAAAAAATATTTTTGGAACGGATTTAGTATTTTTCATGAAAATAGTCTTGTTATGTGAAAATGAATTAAATATGTTATGTGAAGTAAGAAAATTGGAAAATAGGATTTTATGGCTTGAGAATCCTATATATGAGGTATATGCAGATTTTTGATGAGGGTTTTGGTTATTGATGATGAAATCTTATGAGTTTGGCATTTTAGAATGATTAAATGATTTATTTAGTAAAGTGTAAACAATTAAAATAAATTGTTTATAAATTTAAGAAATGTTATTCTTTCAATATCATTATACCAAAATATTGGTATGGATTTTATTGTAGAATTTCTATCTTTTGTGTCGGGGTTACTGTTCACGAGTTACTATTCATGAGTTACTATTCACGAGTTACTATTCACGAGTTACTATTCATGAGTTACTATTCACGAGTTACTATTCATGATAAAATTGGTTTCTTTTTCTGACCAAATTATAGTTGAGTTATGAATATTACTCTTGAGATTAAATCTATATGTTGATTATATTGTTTTTATTATCATATATAACATTTTTATAACCCTGATGTTGAAATTCTCTTTCACTAGAGTGTAAAGATGGGTAGATTATTGGTATGATCATGACTAGGGTTCTCTTTGGCCTGTAGTGCAAAGTTGAATTGTGACTGGTATGATCATGACCATTGAATTTATAATTGAATATCTTAAGCTTAAGTGCAAAGGTGAATTGATCAACATGGTTATAATTATTGTTTATATAAATTCTGAAATGATTATATATTTCTTTGAGATATTAATATATTTGGCCTGTAGTGCAAATATGAACTGTTGATGAATATATTTGACCTGTAGTGCAAATATGAACGGTTGAGGAATATCTTTGGCCTGTAGTGCAAAGATGAATTGTAGATGAATATCTTTGGCCTGTAGTGCAAAGATGGTCTGTTGATGAATATCTTTGGCCCGTAGTGCAAAGATAAACTGTTGTTGAATATCTTTGGTCGTAGTGCAAAGATAGATTTATTAGTATGATTATGAACAGGAACTGTGATTTGGTATAACCATGATCTTTGATGTTTCAGGTAAAGACAGGTGATGAAAATATTCTTCGTCCTGGGTGCGAAGAAAAATTTAGAATCACAATTATGATTATGAGTTATTCATATGATTGTGGAAAGGAACTGTTGATTGATGTTACAGGGATAAAACATTGTTGATGGATTTTTAACATGGAGAAGATAATAGACTTTATAGTCTATTTGACTCTTCTAATGGATTGCTCGTTCCGCTGCAACTATGGTTGAAATTTTTATCATTTACCATATGTTCTAAATCTCTGATTTATTATTGATGAAGGCTATTGATAATTAATTATCTTTAGTCATGATATTCTTTACTGAGCTAGTTGTGCTCACCCTTTTGCTTCACAATTCCTTTCAGGTAATAAGAGTGTAGCTGGGTCGAGCGAGGGTAACGGGGAAATAGAACAGTGGTCTCTAGCTGTGGATGTTCTCCCGAAGCAGTATAGAAAAGTTCATTTAGTAGTTATATTTGGTGAATCCAATAGGGTAAGGTGTACCCAACGTTGGAAGGGTGGTTTGCCACTATCATACAAGATGTCTAACGACATACAACCTCGTGTCATCATAAGACAGGGATGTGCTCATCCACTTGCTGAGTATATATACGAGCACTACCTATATAATCTTGGTGTTTGTTTGAAGTATAATTCTCAATTAGAGACAGTAGAGATAATGATATGTCAAGAGAAGACTCACCATTGGGAAGAATATGATAGTAATCTTCTCGTTTTTCTTTGGGGTCTATTGGGTCAACCAAGGATAATTCTGTGGCCATATGATATCTATCATAACCTAGACGCGTGGCCTCCCATGTACGAAGGTTTCCTTGAGCACTTCCCAAAGATTCTAATTTCTAAAACAGTTTTTGACTATACCTTTATGTAAGGTGTCATTGTGAGGTGATTGGAACATGAGTCACATTTGGTATATATTTGTATCCAAACTCACAGCATATGTGTTGTTGTATTTTGCACGACAATTGTTGTAATAAAGTTGTAGTTGTTTTCTGTACCATGTATTTGGCGACTCAGAATGGGTTGGATGGAATGGACCTATTTTGGGGTTGTCACAGGTGGTATCAGAGCTTGGGATATGATCTCTGGCGGAGATCGGGGAATACAACTAGGAGGGGAGAAATGAGTAAATCCTTCGCTAGTGTGTCCTACCTAAGCTTATTTGTTGGTCAGTCATAATATCGGGATATTATGTGATATGTTAATTTGTTAAATTAACACTTGTTTTGAAGCTGTATTCTAGAATGATATTTGAAATACAGGAGATGAGCAATGGAGAAATTATGATGACAGAGAAGATGGAATTTGAAATGAAAGGAAGGTATTCTCAACTCTTTGAAATACCAGGTACGTAAATTTCGGGGACGAAATTTCATAAGGAGGGGAGATTGTAAGACCCCGAATTTTATGAAATAAAAGTATTCAATTTTTCTTATAATTACAATTCAGTAAATGGTTAAATTGATAAAAGTTAAAGTTATGAGTGAAATATGATTTTTTTTTTTCAAAATAAGCAAGTGGTTATAAAATAATCATTGTTGTCGGGGAATATTCGTTTGGTCGTGGAATATTCTTTCTGTCGGGGAATATTCGTACGACGGCGCAGCTATTTGTGGGCCCCATAACGAATAACTGTCGGATGAAGAAAACGACAAATTTGAGTTTTTACAAATAACGGCGTAGTTGTTACCGTTAACACTGTTGGAATACCCGGTGGTTAAAATACAGTAATACGCGTTATTGCACAGTAGCACACGGTATTGCATAGTATTTTTGAAATTATTGATTCTTACGTAAGAAGGCACTACTCAATAATTGTTACAGTAATTACTGTTCAATATTTTATTTTATTGATTCAATAATTGCTACGTTGAAATTTTATATTATTGTTGTTCAATAATTGTCACTGCACAGTATTTCCCATTATCAGATCAATAATTCATATTATTTGAATAATATTATTAGATAACATTATTGGCAATGTCTAGAAAGTTCTGTCTAAGGAGAGGTTTGGTCATCTAATTGCGCGCCAGTAAGGAGAAATTCTTATTGGAAAGCCCCCTCTTTCCTGGGAACGGCCTGGTTGTCATAAATGTGATTCTGTAATATTATTTGTGAATAATTAATTATTGATTCATATGATAAGGAAATATTTATTTTATGTGGATATAAATGAGAGATATATTTTTGTGGTTAAAAATGAAGGAGTTAATGTTGAGGTTTTTATCAGTATTTTTGTCGGAATGGAGGTATTAAAAATCAGGGTTTTTGAGATATTTTGCGGGGGTTATAATTTTTAATCCGACCGTTGGATCGTGGTAATTTTTGGATATGTTATACATATATAAGTTGAGTATATTCCCACAAATTTTGAACCGTTAAAAATGAACGTATGATTTATTATGAATTTTACGAGATGACTGGTTCAGAAATTGTTGAATTTTCGGAGTTTATCATTTTGGTGGAAAATTCTAGAATTGGTGGGCCCCACTTGTGGTTGGTGAAGAAATGTGCTGAATTATATTTCAAATGTGGTGGGTGGGAATAGTAGCAGGTAAAGCCATCAGGTTGCAGGTCAAACCTACCAAAATTTTCCTATAAATAGAGGGCTAAGTTAGAATTGAAAATCACACCAGAAACATAAGCTTTCTCTCTTTCTCTCTCTAGATTATTGAGTGTATTTTGTGAGTATTTAGATACTTGTGAGTTTCTATTCATCAGTGCAAGTTTCCTTCAGCCTTATACCGATCAGAAGTACTGCTCTTTTGAGGTAAGGGATTGTAAGGGATATTAAGGGATTTTAAGGGTTGTTATGATTTTCAGTTTCGTAATTTTTCTGATCTTCAAAAATTCTGGAAAAATTTGAAATGATATTTTGATGAGTTTTCTTGATTGTGTCCAAAAATGGTGATTTTTGGATGTATAGATTGAGAGTTATGAATTTTATGAGAAAAGACTATTTTAAAAGTAACAGCTTATAATTCCTTGTGGTTAACTCCAAAATTGATGAAATTTTTATTGGGAGTACATGTATATGATAGAAGTATACTCTGTAAATTTCAGAATTTTTAGACAAAAGTATAATTTTTGATAAATGTCTAAATATTCGGCTATTTTGGCCATATGAAAAATAGTAAATGACTTTTAAAAATTCTGAGAAAAATATATGTTCACTATGGGACTATATTATGCTAAATTTCAGAAAAGAAATATTTTTGGAACTGATTTGGTATTTTTCATGAAAATAGTCTAGTTATGAGAAAATGAATTAAATATGTTATGTGAAGTAAGAAAATTGGAAAATAGGATTTTATGGCTTGAGAATCCTATATGAGGTATATGCAGATTTTTGATGAGGGTTTTGGTTATTGATGATGAAATCTTATGAGTTTGGCATTTTAGATGATTAAATGCATTATTTAGTAAAGTGTAAACAATTAAAATAAATTGTTTATAAATTTAAGAAATGTTATTCTTTCAATATCATTATACCAAAATATTGGTATGGATTTTATTGTAGAATTTCTATCTTTTGTGTCGGGGTTACTGTTCACGAGTTACTATTCATGAGTTACTATTCACGAGTTACTATTCACGAGTTACTATTCATGAGTTACTATTCACGAGTTACTATTCATGATAAAATTGGTTTCTTTTTCTGACCAAATTATAGTTGAGTTATGAATATTACTCTTGAGATTAAATCTATATGTTGATTATATTGTTTTTATTATCATATATAACATTTTTATAACCCTGATGTTGAAATTCTCTTTCACTAGAGTATAAAGATGGGTAGATTATTGGTATGATCATGACTAGGGTTCTCTTTGGCCTGTAGTGCAAAGTTGAATTGTGACTGGTATGATCATGACCATTGAATTTATAATTGAATATCTTAAGCTTAAGTGCAAAGGTGAATTGATCAACATGGTTATAATTATTGTTTATATAAATTCTGAAATGATTATATATTTCTTTGAGATATTAATATATTTGGCCTGTAGTGCAAATATGAACTGTTGATGAATATATTTGACCTGTAGTGCAAATTTGAACGGTTGAGGAATATCTTTGGCCTGTAGTGCAAAGATGAATTGTAGATGAATATCTTTGGCCTGTAGTGCAAAGATGGTCTGTTGATGAATATCTTTGGCCCGTAGTGCAAAGATAAACTGTTGTTGAATATCTTTGGTCGTAGTGCAAAGATAGATTTATTAGTATGATTATGAACAGGAACTGTGATTTGGTATAACCATGATCTTTGATGTTTCAGGTAAAGACATGTGATGAAAATATTCTTCGTCCTGGGTGCGAAGAAAAATTTAGAATCACAATTATGATTATGAGTTATTCATATGATTGTGGAAAGGAACTGTTGATTGATGTTACAGGGATAAAACATTGTTGATGGATTTTTAACATGGAGAAGATAATAGACTTTATAGTCTATTTGACTCTTCTAATGGATTGCTCGTTCCGCTGCAACTATGGTTGAAATTTTTATCATTTACCATATGTTCTAAATCTCTGATTTATTATTGATGAAGGCTATTGATAATTTAATTATCTTTAGTCATGATATTCTTTACTGGGCTAGTTGTGCTCACCCTTTTGCTTCACAATTCCTTTCAGGTAATAAGAGTGTAGCTGGGTCGAGCGAGGGTAACGGGGAAATAGAACAGTGGTCTCTAGCTGTGGATGTTCTCCCGAAGCAGTATAGAAAAGTTCATTTAGTAGTTATATTTGGTGAATCCAATAGGGTAAGGTGTACCCAACGTTGGAAGGGTGGTTTGCCACTATCATACAAGATGTCTAACGACATACAACCTCGTGTCATCATAAGACAGGGATGTGCTCATCCACTTGCTGAGTATATATACGAGCACTACCTATATAATCTTGGTGTTTGTTTAAAGTATAATTCTCAATTAGAGACAGTAGAGATAATGATATGTCAAGAGAAGACTCACCATTGGGAAGAATATGATAGTAATCTTCTCGTTTTTCTTTGGGGTCTATTGGGTCAACCGAGGATAATTCTGTGGTCATATGATATCTATCATAACCTAGACGCGTGGCCTCCCATGTACGAAAGTTTCTTTGAGCACTTCCCAAATATTCTAATTTCTAAAACAGTTTTTGGCTATACCTTTATGTAAGGTGTCATTGTGAGGTGATTGGAACATGAGTCATATTTGGTATATATTTGTATCCAAACTCACAGCATATGTGTTGTTGTATTTTACACGACAATTGTTGTAATAAAGTTGTAGTTGTTTTCTGTACCATGTATTTGGCGACTCAGAATGGGTTGGATGGAATGGACCTATTTTGGGGTTGTCACATTAACCATTTACTGAATAGTAATTATAAGAAAAATTGAATACTTTTATTTCATAAAATTAGGGGTCTTACACATGATCTTCACGGCTTTTGGAATAAATGAGGATGTCATCAATAAAGACGACAACGAACTAATCTAAATATTCTTTGAATACACGATTCATCATATCCATGAAAGCAGCAGGAGCATTAGTCAATCCAAAAGACATGACTAAGAATTCATAATGCCCGTACCGAGTTCTGAAGGCAGTCTTTGGAATATCCTCAGTTTTAATCTTCAGCTGATGATATCCAGAACGAAGGTCGATCTTTGAAAAGAATTGTGTTCCTTGTAACTGGTCGAGTAGGTCATCAATGCGAGGTAGTGGATACCTATTCTTGATAGTGACATGATTCAATTCTCGATAGTCGATACAAAGTCGCATACTCCCGTCTTTCTTCTTTACGAATAAAACAGGAGTACCCCAATGAGACGTACTAGGACGAATAAAACCGATGTCCAACAACTCCTGTAGTTGGACTTTTAACTCCTGAAGTTCAATAGGAGCCATTCGATATGGAGTTTTAGAAATGGGCTTTGTACCGGGTTCAAGGTCAATAAAGAATTTAACTTCACGCTCTGGGGGTAGACCAGGAAGTTCTTCAGGAAATACATCGGGAAATTCTCTAACAATAGAAATATTATTCAAATCTGACTTGTCTTTGTTCAAATCCATAACATGGGCTAAGAAAGCTTGACATCCGTTTTTCAATAAACGAATAACTTTGTGGCTTGATATGACAGTGACTGATTTTAGTGGTTTAGTAGTTTGAATTCGTATGACAGGTTGGTTAGGAATATGAAAACTAACAACCTTACAAAAACAATCAATTTCAGCATGATTAGTGGTTAACCAATCAATTTCTAAAATCACATCAAAAGCAAGTATCTTTAAAGAGATAAGATCAACAGGTAATGTGATAGTGCCAACTTGGATCATGCAAGATTTATAAACTGTAGATGTAACGAAGGTTTCACCCAACGGAGTTTCAACAGATAAGTTAAAGTCCAATTTCTCCGGAGTCAAGTTTAAACGTTGAGCACAAGCAGGAGAGATAAAAGAATGGGTAGAACCGGTATCTAGTAAAGTATAAACTTCGCAAGAATTCAAGATTAGCTTACCCGTGATCACCTCGTTCGGGTTTCTCGCGTTTTGGCCAGTCACGACAAACGCCCTTCCAGGAACCGCTGATTTCGACTTATCCGGGACAACTTTTGGAGTCACCATCCCTGTTGAACTTGGTTTTACTACAGAACACTCTCGAGCTATATGACCCTCCTTTCCACAGTTATAACATACCTTGGATTGTTGTGGGCAGTTTGGGCTGATATGTCACTCTTTCCCACATTTGTAACATACGACCGGTGGTCGTTCTCCTCCCCTAGAAACAGTTGATGTTTGTGCTGACGTCTTCACGTTATCATTGTTATACCTTCTCTTCTTGAAATCTCCTCCCGAGTCGCTCCTTCTATTATCACGACCACGATTACCACCAGAGTGGTTACCGCTTTTGTCCAAATATTTTCCTCCCTGCTGGTTTTCATTGCTTCGATGACTGCCGCCACCGGTATGACCCTGGTTGTGGTCCCTCGATTGCACATACTCATTATCTCGCTCTAATAATTGAGCCCTGTTTACAACATCTGAATATAAAGAAAATTTATGAGAGATAAGATATTGCCGAATCTCAGGTTTTAAACCTCTCAGAAACATCCTTGTCATTCGTTCCTCATTCTCGACCAAATGAGGTGCAAACCTGGATAACTCTGCAAACTTCGCCTCGTACTGGGACACCGTCATGTTATTTTGTTTCAGTCTGATAAACTCCACCTCCTTCATATGACGAATACTTTCAGAAAAGTACTTGTCATTGAACAGTTTTTGAAATATTTCCCAGGACATGTTGAGTGCGTCAGGCTGGGTACGCTTCACAGACTCCCACCAATAGTCTGCCTCACCGCGGACCATAAAGGTGGCGAATGGAACCTTATGTTCCTCCGTGCATCCTAAGACATCGAATATCTTGGTAATTTGCTTGACCCACGTTTC
The DNA here is from genome assembly GCA_016801055.1 of Panax notoginseng. Taxonomy (NCBI): domain Eukaryota; kingdom Viridiplantae; phylum Streptophyta; class Magnoliopsida; order Apiales; family Araliaceae; genus Panax; species Panax notoginseng. The sequence goes on from CM029019.1 coordinate 8,736,359, forward strand.
CGCCATGATCGGATCCGGCTTTCCCTTAAATTCTGGTGGTCCCAATTCTTTGAACTGCTTAGCTGTGACAAACCACGCGCTGTTATCATTTCCACCCGTATTCTGCACACGAGTCTCCCTCGTCTGATTTTGTATGAACTACAAAAAGCTCCTAAACATTCCATCATTCATCGTTTGCTCGGTAACGTTGTTTACAGGAGGAATATTGCCTTCCTGTTGCACGTTCCCCTGGGTGGTGATCAAAGGTGTCTCCACGGTCTGATTTACTCCATTATTAACGTTCTCAGCTGCCATTCTTAAATACTGCCATAAAACAAGGGTTAATAGTCATGTCATATATTATCCCTATACTCTGACCGACCAAATAAACACCAAATAAACTTAGTCAGGTCATACTAGCGAAGGAATTCCCCGTCTCTCCCCTCCTAGTTCTTGTCTCACATCTCAGCCAGGGATCATATCCCTAAGCTCTGATACCAACTGTGACGCCCCCAAAATAGGTATACAACACCCATTCTGAGTCGCCAAATACATGGTACAGAAAGTAAACTATAACTTCAATAATACAATTGTCGTGCAAAATACGACAACACATACTGTGAGTTTAAATACAAATATTGTCTTCTAGACAATATCCACACTCAAATAAGTCCTCATTACAATTATTCAAACACTATTTTACAGAAATAGTGAGGACTGCTAAAACATCTTTCTAGAACCATCACTCCATATCCCGACTAGATCTTGCTATGTTCTCACCTCCTGAGAAAAAAAATGGAACAAAAAGGAAAAGGGTGAGCTCAACTAGCCCAGTAAAGAATATTATAACTAAGATAATATACAACAAATTATCATTAGTATTCAACAGAAAAAAATCTGATAGAATATAATCGACAACAAGTTTTAGATCAACAACTGCAGCGGAAACAACAAACCATTAGAAGAGCCAAGTAGAGAAAGAATTCTACTATCTTCTAAGATTTAAAAGTCTATCATCAATATTTTATCCCTGTAACATCAATTAATAATCATCTTTATCCAAATATTCATCTTTGCACTACAAGCCAAAGATATTCATTTGTATCACCTGTCAGTCATGTTCATCTCAACACCTGTTCATCTTTGCACTACAGGCCAAAGATATTCATCAAGTAATCATACATCTTTGCACTACAAGCCAAAGATATTCAGTAATATCATCATTTAGGACTGAGGATGATGAAAAAAAATATCTTAAAGAGAACGAATCCAGTGAGATAGAAGGACAAATATTAGGGATTCGTATAACAGTTTATCCAAGATCAATAATACTTCATAATAATCAATTGTGAAGCAGAATTCAAAAATAAAGATCAAAACATGGATACAATCAAAGATAGTAACCATAATAGACATCTTGGACAAAAAGGGAAAATTTTATTTTTCGGTGAATAATGCCGTATTCGTGAATAGTGCCGTATACGTAAATAGTGTCGTATACGTGAATAGTAATCCCGACACAAAAAGTTCTAAATTTGATAAAAACTCATATCAATATTTCAACATAATGATATTGAAGAAAATAATATCATTAAGAAGAAAATAATATCCCTTACCTCAAGATATCAGTTACTTCTGGTTGGAATACCGGTATAAGGCTGATAGAAACTTGCTCTGATGAATAGAAACTCTCAAAGTATCTAAATACTCACAAAATACACTCAATAATCTAGAGAGAGAAAGAGAGAAAATTTGTTTATGGTGTGATTTTCAGTTCTAACTTAGCCCTCTATTTATAGGAAAATTTTAGTAGGCTTGACCTGCAACCTGATGGCTTTACCTGCTACTATTCTCACCCACCACATTTGAAATATAATTCAGCACATTTCTTCACCAACCACAAGTGGGGCCCACCAATTCTAAAATTTTCCATCAAAATGATAAACTCCGAAAATTCAACAATTTCTGAACCAGTCATCTTGTAAAATTCGTAATAAATCATACGTTCATTTTTAACGGTTCAAAATTTATGGGCATATTCTCAACTTATATATGTATAACATATCCAAAAATTACCACGATCCAACGGTCGGATTAAAAATTATAACCCCCGCAAAATATCTCAAAAATCCTGATTTTTAATACCTCCATTCCGACAAAAATACGGATAAAAACCTCAATATTAACTCCTTCATTTGTAACCACAAAAATATATCCCTCATTTATATCCACATAAAATAAATATTTCTTTATCATATGAATCAATAATTAATTATTCACAAATAATATTACAGAATCACATTTATGACAACCAGGCCGTTCCCATGAAAGAGGGGGCTTTCCAATAAGGATTTCTCCTTACTGGCGCGCAATTAGATGACCAAACCTCTCCTTAGACAGAACTTTCTAGACATTGTCAATAATGTTATCTAATAATATTATTCAAATAATATGAATTATTGATCTGATAATGGAAAATACTGTGCAGCAACAATTATTGAAACAACAATAATATAAAATATCAACGCAACAATTATTGAATCAATAAAATAAAATATTGAATAATAACTACTGTAACAATTATTGAGTAGTGCCTTCTTACGTAAGAATCAATAATTGGTGTAATACCGTGTGCTACTGTATTTTAACCACCGGGTATTCCAACAGTATTAACGGTAACAAATACGCCGCTATTTATAAACAACTTATACTTGTCGTTTTCTTCATCCAATCGCTTTCCGTTATGGGGCCCACACAAGGCTGCGCCGTCGTACGAATATTCCCCGACAGCAAGAATATTCCACGACCAAACGAATATTCCCCGACAAAATGAATATTTTATAACCACTTGCTTATTTTATAAAATTTACACATTTCACCCATAACTAAAGTATTATATCAAATTAACCCCTTATTATTTACAATAATATTTAGAGAAAATTTGATTTTATTCATTAATAAGTTGGGGTCTTACATATGACCCCAACTTATTATAAATAAAAGTGAATTTTTCTCTATTCATTATTCTAAATTAATAAGGTATTAATTTGATATAATGTTTTGGATATGGGTGAAATGTGAAAATTTTACAAAATAAGCAAGTGGTTATAAAATATTCATTTTGTCGGAGAATATTCGTTTGGTCGTAGAATATTCTTTCTGTCGGAAAATATTCGTACGACGACGCAGTAATTTGTGGGCCCCATAACAGATAACTGTCGGATGAAGAAAATGATAAATTTGAATTTTAACAAATAACGGCGTAGTTGTTACCGTTAACACTGTTGAAATACCCAGTGGTTAAAATACAGTAATACGCGTAGTTGCACAGTAGCACACAGTATTACACAGTATAGTTGAATTATTGATTCATACGTAAGAAAGCACTATTCAATAATTGTTACAGTAATTACTGTTCAATATTTTATTTTATTGCTTCAATAATTTCTGCGTTGATATTTTATATTATTGTTGTTTCAATAATTATCACTGCATAGTATTTCTCATTATCAGATCAATAATTCATATTATTTGAATAATATTATTAGATAGCATAATTGGTAATGTCTAGAAAATTCTGTCTAAGGAGAGGTTTGGTCACCTAATTGCGCGCTAGTAAGGAGAAATCCTTATTGAAAAGCCCCCTCTTTCCTGGGAACGGCCTGGTTGTCATAATTGTGATTCTGTAATATTATTTGTGAATAATTAATTATTAATTTATATGATAAGGAAATATTTATTTTATGTGGATATAAATTATGGATATATTTATTTTTATGTGGATAAAAATGAAAGAATTAATGCTGAAGTATTTTATCAGTATTTTGTCGGTGCAGAGGTATTAAAAATCATCCGTTTATGAATTTCGAATATTTTATGTTTGGAATAAAATTCGTATTTTTCTGATAAACGGGCTATTTTTTATGAATTGTTAAAGTTTCGGAAAATAAAATGATTTTTATTAAATTTGTGGGGGGACCCACTTTTGGTTTTTCAAACACATGGGCTGCTGAAATTTTTTCCAAGGTGGTGGCTGGTCATGGTCTATGTAGCATGCGTAGGAAATTTTGATTAATAATAATATTATTTTATTATTTAGTCTCCTATGACGTTCTAGCATTTTCCTATAAATAGATAGTTAAGTTAGAATTGAAAATTACATCATAAACAAATTTTCTCTCTTTTTTTCTCTATATTATCGAGCGTATTCTTGTGAGTATACTTTGAGTGTTACTATACGGTGCAAGTTTCTGTCCGCACTCTATCCGAAATTCAGTCAGAAGTACAGTTATTTTGAGGTAAGGGATATTATTTTCTTTTTAAATGATATTATTTTCTTCAATATCATTATGCTGAAATATTGATATGAATTTTTTTTATCAAATTTAAAACTTTTTGTGTCAGGGTTACTATTCACGTATACGGCACTATTCACGAATACGACACTATTAACCGAAAAATAAAATTTTCTTCTTTTTGTCCAAGATGTCTATTATGGTTACTATCTTTGATTGTATCCATATTTTAGTTTTTATTTTTGAATTCTGCTTCAAAATTAGTTAGTATGGAGTATTATTGATCTTGGATAAACTGTTATACGAATCCTTAATATTTGTCCTTCTGTCTCACTGGATTCGCTTTCTTTAAAATATTTTTCATCATCCTCAATCCTAAATGATGATATTACTGAATATCTTTGGCCTGTAGTGCAAAGATGAATGATTAACTGATGAATATTTTTAGCCCGTAGTGCAAAGATGAACAGGTGTTGAGATGAACATGACCGACTGGTGATACAAATGAATATCTTTGGCCTGTAGTGCAAAGATGAATATTTGATTAAAGATGACTATTGATTGTTGTTACAGGGATAAAATATTGATGATGGACTTTTAAATCTTAGAAGATAGTAGAACTCATTCTGTACTTGACTCTTCTAATGGTTTGCTGTTTCCGCTGCAGTTGTTGATCTAAAATTTGTTGTCTATTATAGTTTATCAGATTTTTCTCTGTTGAAGAATAATGATAATTTGTTGTATATTATCTTAGTCATAATATTCTTTAGTGGGCTAGTTGAGCTCACCCTTTTCTTTTTTGTTCCATTTTTCTCAGGAGGCGAGAATATAGCAGGAACTAGTCGGGGTGTGGAGTGATGGTTCTAGAAAGATGTTTTAGCAGTCCTCACTATTTCTGTAAAATAGTGTTTGAATAATTGTAATGAGGACTTATTTGAGTGTGGATATTGTCTAGAAAATAATAATTGTATTTAAACTCACAGTATGTGTTGTCGTATTTTGCACGACAATTGTATTATTGAAGTTGTAGTTTACTTTCTGTAACATGTATTTGGCGACTCAGAATGAGTGTTGTATACCTATTTTGGGACGTCACATGGGGTGTGTTATTTTTTATTTCTACAAATTGTAAAAAATTATTATAGATTAATATGGGTTAAAAGTAATTAAATTAGATCTAACTCATATTTGTAATAATAATATGGATACAAAATTAAATCAATCCATCACCTAAAAATTATTTAACCAACTGAATAGATCAAAATGATTTTGATTAACTATATATTTTTTAACTCAGATCTAATCATTACAACTAAACATAAAAATAAAATACATTCTTAATATTTATAAAAATTTGTAAATTAGACTGCTATATATATATTGTTGACGTTACGGACGTTACTTGTTTTTCAAGGTTTCGGTTTCGTCGTCGTGTCCAGTCAAACTTCAAACTTCCCCACCTTTGCCCGAGAAAACGATGGTTTATCCATCCAAAGCAATTTCACAACCCGGTTTCCTGTATTTTTTTTATATACCAAAATCCGGTTTTCTGATGAGCCTTGTTGCCGTTTACTGACGGAGTAACTGGTACGCGCCGACAAATTGAAAGTCTACAGTAGTTGATATGCTTTTAACTTTGCGAAAGTAATAGGTTAAAAGTAAAATGTAATTTTTGGATTTTTTTTATCTTTAATTAATTTATATTTATAAGACCATACATTTTCACAAAGTTCTGCAAATAAATTACAAAAAAAAAATTTAAACAAATTTAGGTGAATTGAATATAAATAAACACTTCAAAATTTATTAGTGAAAGTACAATTAATTGTATGGAGTAAAAAATGGGAGATAATTATTGTTTATTAAGAACATTTTTAAGTCTAGCCTTGTATGCTAATATCATTGTCCCTTTATTCCAAAATGTAGTACTCTTTTTGCATCCACATATAGGATTATTATTGATTTTTTAAAGAAAAAAAATTGACATTAATATTTTTAATTTTAGTTGATGGTGAATATTGTAACTATTTAAAAATTATTCATTAAAAAATAATTAATGAATCATCTCAATTTTAATTTTGAAAATAACTTGAATTAATTTTCAAAAGTTAATAATGATATTTTAATTTGGAGCAGAAGAATAAGTATGAAGTTTGACTTTTAAAATTAATCAATATATTTATAGTTTTAGAATTAATATAATTTATTTAAATTTTGAAATAATAAATTTTACAATAACTACTATTTAGATAATTTATTTTTTTTATAAGGGAATCATATTCTCAACTACATTAACTCATGTAATTTTTAAAAATTAATACGGAAGGAAGGAATAATATTATTATTATTATTTAATGAATAATTTACAATTGGTAGGTGAAGACGTGAAATGCCGGAATTAAGTTAGCGCGTAGAGGAGAAGCGTTTTGTAGATATCGGGGTTTCTACGAAGTGTGGGCCTCCCGAAGATCTGCTTCTGTCAATAGTCCAATACCAATAGGCAATAACCAACATAAATAGACATCAATTCCTCTTTCCCATGACGACTGAGGCATTTAAGTACTCCCTCCATCCCATAATAACTGTCGTTTTAACTTGATGCATATGGATTAAGAAAGTCATTTAGTACTATTATTTATTAATTAAAATTGGTGTGAAATTTCATCACTACCCCTTTATTAGAAGTTGAAAACTATTAATACAAGGAAAAAATTTCCTGGGACAATGAGAGAATGTAAGGGTGATATAGGAAAATAAATAATTTATTCTCCTAGAAAGTTGTAAACGACAAATAAATTGGGAAAAAAATTTCCTTCTAAAACGACAGTTATTATGGGACGGTGGTAGTACTTTTTAACTTTATTTTAAAAAAATAGCTCTTATCTGTTGCTTAAATATTGAATATGTAAATATTGTATGTACTAAAAAGTAGCATTTTAAATAAATTAATTATAGATAAATAATTTTTTTAAATATATTTAAAATTTCAAACGCTCTAAGCACTCTGAACGTTGTATAACCAAATTTATGTAATTTAAATTTTAGATTTGTTGAGCTTATATTAGTATAAAAATAAGTTAAAGATATCTAATCTACAGAAATATATAGTATGTCATTCAGGAAGTCGAGTGACTTTTTTTTTTCTAATTTTAAAAGTATTAATAGATATTATTGAGGAACAGAAGAATCAATCAATGAAGTTCATTTTTTAAAAACATCATAAAAAAACGGAATATTTTTTTTAAAAAAAAGTTATATTATTTACTTTTCTATATTACTCATGTCTTCTCTCTTTGTTTCAATAAATTCTCTCTCTTATATTAATAGTTTTTAATTTCCCATAAAAGGGTAGTAATGGAATTTCAAATAAATTTTACTTGGTAAATGATACTTTCTTAATTCATGTGTCAAAACTTTAAACGATAACTTTTAAGAACGAAGGTAGTAACATTCTTTTTTCCGAAAAAGAGTAACAAACAAACAAGATTTCTATTATGGAAAGGCCCCTCCATTAAAACTTAGCCCCTCCGTCCTTAATTATTTGACGTTTTAGAGTTTTGTATTTGTCTTTAATTATTTGATATTTATTCAAATCTAAGAGAATTAATGATAATTTTTTTAAAATTATCCCTCATTACTCTGACTATTTTTTTGATACTTTAAACTCTTTTTCTTTTTCTCTCTCTTTATCCCAATAAAACTCTCCTTATCCTAACAAAAGATTTAAGGATATTATAGATAATTGAGTACTATATTTAATATTTTATAATTATTATTTTAATTCTTATGTCCACCTGTAAAACGTTAAATAATTAGGGATAGATGGAGTATTATTATTGGGAGAATAATAAAAGAAATTTTAAAATACAATATCAAATGCAAAACCCACACAAGGGATGATGCGCGGAGATATATGCCACGTGGAGAAAACACACATATACGCCACGTGGACATAGCAGGAACAAATATGACACGTGTGGGAGAAGCTTTACTTTTTGGGAGAAAACGTAATAGGAAAAATCTTGTGCAGACTGATATAATGAGCAGAACCCAATAAAAACAGAATGTAATTAATTGTCCTTATTATAAAAATTATTCCCTCCGTTTTTAAAAGATTATTAAATAAAAAATTTATTTTAAAATATTTTTTTATATTATCTCTATCTTTTTTTATTGTCTCAATAAATTATTTTTTTATATTAATAGTTTTCAACTTCTCTTAAAAAATAATGATAAAATTTTAAATAAATTTTATTTGATAATTATACTTTTTAAATTTATATGTAAATTTTTTTTAAAGAACGGAGGTAGTAAAAGAAACACAACACCCTCCAGACATTTGCTTCCTCGATCCTAGTTTCTTCCGACAACTCGTTTTCCCCCTTCCCCCCTCTCTCTCTCTCTCATTATTAGAAATATAAAATTAAATTTAACTTTGATATGAGATATTTTTTAATTTAAAATTAGTGTCATTTATTTTATTTTTAAAAATAATAAATTTTGTAATATTTGAAATTGAAAAAAAATTATATCAATTTAAAGGTAAAAATATCTGAAATTAATTTTAAAAAGTCAGTGTTAATGCTATAATTTAAAATTTCAAAGGGTGCATTTAATTTAGTAATAATAAGACAACTCATTCCGTTTCTTTTTACTTGTGTTTTTAAATAATGAAATTGGTTCTTTTTTATTCGTCATTTGTAAATTTTAAGGACTTAGTTTAATATATTATTTATACATTAAATATTAATTTATTTTTCTTCATTTTTTCTAATAAATTTTGAAGAAAATATTGAGATTATATACTCATTTTAATCAATTAAACAAAATATTAATTACATTTCTTAATCTTTGTGTTTTCTTCAAAAATATCAATAAAAAGTAACGTAGGGAGCACTAATGAGGTATTTAATTTAGAGAATTGATATTTTTACAAAAAAAATTAATAATTCTACAAAACTTTTAGCACATAGATAGTAAATGAAAACTACATTCGTGTGAATACGATTTTGTGAAAATATTAAAATTCACTTGTATAAATAACAATTCCCTTAATTTAGTACTCTCCTCGTTCTTTTTCAATTGACATTTTAGGTTAAAACACAAATATTAAAAAATGTAATTAATGTTGATCAAAATAGTTATAAAATCTCAATGTTACCCTTCTAAAATTAATTGAAAAAAATGAAAGAGAAATAATTTAGCATTTAATATAGAGATAATATGAAAAATAAAGTCACTTATATTTTCTTGAAATTTATAAATAACAAATAAAAAGGAACAAATTTCACTATCTAAAAAGGCAAATGAAAAGAAACAATAGGAGTAATAATAAGCAATAGTGCTTTGCTTTCTAAAGCATATACCAGCGTTTTCAGACCGAACCGGTAAGAAGGTAATCGACTCGAAAAATATACTGAGCGGATGAATCATTAATGATATTGACCTAGTGATGTTATTATTATATAAAAATATATATTATTAGTAATTAATAAATTTAAAAAATCTCATTTTTTATAAATTAAAACATAATAAAATTGAATTACAATATTACTAAAAGTTATTAATTCTAATATTAAAAAAATTTGTTACAAAAAAATATTACAAAATAATTAAAACCAATTCAGGTTCCGAATTTTACCTGAGCTGACAATCCGGTCTGAATTTAATAACACCAAAATAAATATTAAAAATGACTAATGTATACTTGTGGTTGGTTATAACAATTAGGCATACCCATGTATATATAGTGACTGTTCAACTAATTACAATTGTATCATTTTTTTAAAAAATAAGTTTTTTATTACCCATCTTTTATAAAAGTTTTTTGTGGACCATAAGTCTTGTTCGGGAGTGTTTTCCCGACCCTCTTTTGTTCTGAAGGCTTGGGTCGGGTCAAAGGAGGTCGGACTCGTATGTTCAGAGATGTAAGATCGGGGTCGGTTACCCGATCCCAATAGGCTGGGGCCCGTGGTCATCGTGAGGGTTGAGTTCGGGCCTGTTGGGTTGGGCTATTGGTTTGGGCCTGAGCGTATGAGCAGTCCACATGCAGAGTTGGTGCGACAAGGAGTTTACGTGATCAAGGGCATCAACCCTAATCCTACGTCAAACTCTGGATGTAGTGATGGAAAGGGATTCCACTTGCACTTTTTAAGGAGATTGTGTTGGACCCAAATATGGTAGCTAACATATTTAGGAGTCCTACTCTAATCCAAAGGAGAGGATACCAAGGTAGTGGGAGTTCTATAAATACAAGGCCAAGGTTACAATTAACGGGGAAGATCTACTTTGAGCACTAAACATATAAACCTCCATTGTTAAACCTTGTGAACGGCCTGTGCTTATTCTCACACCGGAGCTATCCCCCGGCGGTACGGCCGTCAAGCTTCTGTGTGATCTGTTATTGTGCAGGATTCAGCGCGTGGATTTTGTGATTGGACGCGCGGACGAAACTTGGCGTTAACATTGGCGCTAGAAGGAGGGCGAGTCAGGCCGACGAGAGGCACTCTCAAGCCCTCGTGAGGCAAGATCGGGGAGCAGGAAGCCGAGACCAACGAGAGTTTCTCTTGCAGAAAAGACTGGACCAGAATAAAGACGCCATGTTGGCGCTCCAGCTGCAACGATTGGAGTTGGAGAGACAGATGGCCAACATGGTCGGGGATCAAAAAGTGAGTTCCAGAAGGCGTAGGAATCGAAGCCGGTCTCGATCGCCTCGGCGGGGGGAGGCAAGAAGAGAACAGAGCAGGCACCGGAGTCGCTCTAGAGATGGAAAGAGCAGAGGGAGGAGTCCTTCAGCCGGGCGCCGATCAGAACACCGAGGCAGGACGGGGCAGATAGAAAGGGAAGCGTCTCCTGATTATGGGATGGACAAACCTCGATCGTCCCCTCATAAGGAAGGATCCGACCCCCTTACCCGGAGAGTGTCTGAATTAGAAAGGTTGCTAGGGACAAAAAACTCGACGGGGACATCTTCGGCAGGTTTAGGATCTCCCTTTTCGCCCGAAATCAACCGGGTGATAGCCGATCCAAAGAAGAAGATGCCCCCGATGGAGACATACGACGGATTGGGAGACCCCTACGACCATTCGGATGGATATGATCGCCTGATGTCGTACTATGGACATTCGGATGCAGCCAAATGCCACATGTTCGCTACAACACTTAAGAAGAGTGCCAGGGAGTGGTTGGGAACCCTGACACCAGGATCAATCGGGTCATGGAACGATCTTCGTGAAAAATTCCATGCTCGGTTCGGCAGCAACCGAAGACGAGGGAAGATCACGGCGTCCCTCATGCAGGTACGGCAGAAATCAGACGAGACCCTAAGTCAGTTCGTCAAACGATTTAGAGAGGCAGTGGGATCTGTAGCGGAGCTGAATTCCCCACAAGCACTGGGATTTTTTACGACCGGCTTAGACATCGGGAGATCTAAGAAGCTGGTAAAGGATTTGGTGATTAACCCTCCGGCAGACTTGACCGAGGCCTTTCATCGGGCAGAAGGGTTCATCGCTATAGAGGAAGCTTTGGGAAATTTCAAACCACACCAACAACCTTACGAGAAAGCTAAAGATCGGGAAAAACCGACCTACCAACGTTCGGACAATAACTAGTGGAAATCAGACCGAACGGAAAAGAAAAACTTCAATGGGGGAGGTTCAGGTAGCAACCGGCCTCCACTACCCAATCGTAACGTCAGCAAGGTCTATACTCCCCTCACCGCAGATCGGTCGAAAATTCTGCAGGAAATGAAAAGCCAACCATTCTACGAGCCATGCCCCAGGCGAACTAGGCCCGGAAAGCGTGGTCGGGATAAGTATTGTGAATACCATCAGAGTACCGGACACTCGACCGAAGCATGCGTTAATCTGATGGATATGATCGAGAAAAATGTCCAAAACGGACAACTGTTACAATACGTAGCAGGCCGGGGAAATGCCGAGGTGCCCAGAGAGGAGAACGCAGATCAGATCCCGGATACCCAGGCGCCGCAGAACCCCCCAGCCCGAGGTGTAGTTGATGTCATTTCGGGGGGTTCCGTTAGACGGGTATCGGGAAGAAAAAGAAGTGGGACTCTGGAAGCAGTGCTATCTGTTTCGGGGTCAACCCCTAGAAAGGATCGGGCATATCCGGGAACGTCTATCTCATTTACGGACGAAGACTACCCGACAGATCTCATTGAGCCCCACGATGGTGCTTTGGTAATAACGGCTCAGGTCGGGATAGTGGATATGAAAAGAATGATGATAGATAACGGGTCTTCGGTAGACATCCTGTATTCCCACGCCTATCAGAGGTTAGACCTGCAAGGGAAGAAGATGGATTTGGGAGGGGAAGGCCCCTTGTACGGATTTAGTGGAGATCCGGTGCTTGTGTTGGGCACCATCGAGATGCCAGTCAAATTTGGTACGGCCCCTAATCAAGTCGAAATAGTGGTGAAATTTTTTGTCGTCCAAATAGACTCGGCATACAACGCGATCCTCGAAAGGCCTACCTTGGCAGCCCTGCAAGCAGTAACATCAATACCCCATTTTAAAATCAAGTTTCCAACACCGAACGGGATCGGGGAGGTAAAAGGTGACCTAGATATAGCCCGAAGGTGTTACCGAAACAGCTTGATTTCTTCAGGGGTCGGGGTCTGTAAACAAAAACAGACAATGGCCATTGAGATCGAACCATTCACGGAGGGAAGCACGGAGCCACTTGCTCTTCCGGCCGAAGAAACTGATGATGTAGAATTGGTACCTGGGCAGGAAGACAAAAGAATTAAGATCGGGTCGGGGTTATCAGAACCCTTCCGGACCGGGCTGATAGAATTACTCCGAGTCTATGCCGATATCTTTGCATGGGAACCCAGCGACATGCCGGGGGTAAGTGAATCAGTGGCTCTACACCGGCTGCACGTGGACCCGGAAAAGAAACCGGTCATACAGAAGCGGAGGATTTTCGCCCCAGAAAGGCAAAAAATCATCGACGAAGAGATCACCAAGCTCCTGGAGGCCGAGTTCATCTTCGAGATTGATTACCCGGAGTGGTTGGCCAACGTGGTATTGGTCCAGAAGCAAAATGGGAAATGGAGGTTGTGTATCGATTACACGGACCTAAACAGGGCGTGTCCGAAAGATTTCTACCCTTTGCCCAACATAGATCAACTGATCGACGCCACGTCGGGATTCGGTATGTTGAGTTTTATGGATGCATTCTCTGGGTACCACCAGATTTCGATGAACAAGGAAGACATCCCGAAGACAAGTTTTATCACACATCGGGCGATATACGCATACAGGAAAATGACCTTCGGGCTATTAAATGCCGGGGCAACTTATCAACGAATGATGAACCTGGTGTTCACGAAGCAATTAGGGAGGAGCATGGAGGTCTACGTAGACGACATGATCGTTAAAAGCATGTCAGTCCGCAAACATCTTGAAGATCTGGAGGACTGTTTCGAGACGGTCCGAAAACGCAAGCTAAGGCTAAACCCGACCAAATGCACTTTTGGGCTGGGATCGGGTAAATTTCTAGGATACTTGGTCAGCAAAAGGGGAATCGAAGCAAACCCAGAGAAAATCCAGGCAGTCCTGGATATGAAATCACCAAAGTCATACAAGGATGTGCAGAGACTAACGGGTCGGATTGCGGCCCTACGAAGGTTCGTCTCTAAATCAGCTGAGAGGTGCCTTCCATTTTTTGACACCCTGAAAGGGCCCACAAACAAGAAAAGCTTCCAGTGGACCTCAGAATGCGAGGATGCGTTCCAAGGGATCAAACGATATCTTTCTTCGGCACCTCTGCTGATGAAACCAATCCCTTCAGAACCCCTATATCTTTATCTGGCGGCGAGTTCGATGGCAGTGGGGGCGGCATTGGTTCGGGTCCAGGGAGGAAATCAGTTCCCCGTGTACTACGTCAGCCACGTACTTCGGGACGCAGAACTCCGATACCCGAACCTGGAAAAATTCGCCTATGCCTTAATCATTGCAAGCAAAAAACTTCGGCATTATTTCCAGGGTCGGGTGGTGGTGGTGTACACCGATCAGCCGTTGAAGAAAATTCTACACCGACCTGAGGTTTCTGGAAGACTGGCGGCATGGGCAATGGAGCTAACACAGTTCGCGATAGAGTATCATCCCCGAACGGCAATCAAAGGGCAGGCGCTAGCAGACTTCGTCGTGGAATGTTCGTTTTCGGAGCCAGATGTGGGATCGGTGGCCGAAACACAACCCATAAAGACTTCATGGACACTATATGTCGATGGCTCGTCAACGTCAGACATCAGTGGTGCAGGGGTCATACTGATGAGCCCCGAAGGATTCAAGGTCCAACAAGCTATTCGATTTAAGTTCAGAGCGACCAACAACGAAGCAGAATATGAGGCCGTTCTAGCCGGGTTAAAATTGGCCCGAAGCCTGGAAGTACAAAACTTGGTCATCTACAGTGACTCGCAGCTGGTCGTCAAACAGATATCGGGAGAGTACGCGGCTCGGGGGGCGAGAATGACGAAGTACTTAGCCGAGACAAAGAATAAACTGACATACTTCCACACGGTCAGCTGTCAGGGAATTGACCGATCCGACAATACAATAGCAGATGCCCTGGCCAGACTAGCGACAACCGATGCCAACTCCTTCAACGGTTCGGTATATCTAGAGACATTGGAGCAGCCTAGTGTCTCAAAAGAGGAGACATTATGTGTTGATCGGCTAGACTGTTGGCTTACGCCCTACATCTGTTATCTGGCTGACGGAACCTTACCATCAGACCGCATCCTAACAAGAAAGATCAAGCATCGAAGTTCGAATTTCGTACTGATTGATGGAGATTTGTATCGAAGGGCCTTCAGCTCTCCCTTACTTAAATGTTTAACACCGTCAGAGGCAATCTACGCACTTCGAGAGGTACATGAAGGGATCTGTGGAGATCACATGGGCGCCAAGTCACTGGCGAATAAAATTCTAAGACAGGGGTATTACTGGCCAACCATTTACACAGAGGCCAAGGAACTCGTCAAAAAATGTCCCAAGTGTCAACTGAACAGCAACATCCCGCATCAACCCCCCGAAGAACTCTACTCGGTCTTATCCCCGATCCCCTTCGCAGTATGGGGAATCGACATCCTAGGACCTCTGCCGAAGGCCAAAGGGCAAGTCAGCTTTATAATAGTGGCTATCGATTACATGACAAAGTGGGTCGAAGCCAAACCACTGCAGAAGATTACCGAACAGGAATGTCTTAAATTTGTGAAAGAAGGAATAGTTTATCGGTTCGGCATCCCGATGGCTGTAGTATCGGATAACGGTAGACAGTTCGTGGGGTCAAAGTTTGAAAGCTTCCTGAAAGAGTTGGGAATTCAACACCGGAAGACTTCGGTTGCCCACCCTCAGTCAAACGGTCAAGTGGAAGTGACAAATCGAACCCTACTCAACGGGATAAAAAGAAGATTGGATGAACTGAAGGGTCGGTGGCCCGAGGAACTGCTTAGCGTTTTGTGGGCATACCGGACGACCCCGAGGACAACCACTGGAGACTCCCCTTTCCGACTGGCCTATGGGACTGATGCACTCATACCAGTAGAGATCGGGTCACCCACTCTTCGGGTCAGCCAGTACAAAGAGCTCTACAACGATGAAGGTCTGAAAGTAAATCTGGACCTGCTAGACGAGGCCCGTGATGCTGCGGTGTTGAGGTTGGCCCTTTACCAACAGAAGACAGCCCGACACTATAACCAGAAGGTCAATTTGAGGAGGTTCGAGGTAGGAGATTTGGTGCTTCGGGAGGCAGAGGCATCAACCCCCCAGAACACAGGAAAATTAATGCCTAACTGGGAGGGGCCTTATGAGATAGTAGAAGTGCCGAAGCCAGGGACTTACCGGCTTCGAGCAATGGATGGGTCGGAAGTAAAGAATACATGGCATGCTGGAAGACTTAGGAGATATTACCAGTAAATACATGCCTGTTCTTTCCCGATAATGATGTAATTTATGCAATTTATCAATGAAAGGAAAACTTCTCTCAAGAGAAACGTTTGTACTTCATTTTAATCTTGCACTGCTTTACCAATCATATAAGCTTCGAGCGTAAAACGATCAGACGGTTCGAGAGAGCTTAACTGGTTGATAAACGCCATAAGTATAACTGATTGACAAAGCTACACATCCGATCATATAAGCTTTGAGCGTAAAACGATCAGACGGTTCGAGAGAACTTAACTGGTTGATAAGCGCCACAAGTATAACTGATCGACAAAAGTTACAAATCCGAGACAGTACGCTTTAGACATAAATTGACCAGACAGTCAGAAATGACCTAACTGGGCGATAAAAGGAAAGTTAAACTGATCGAGATAACTACTTAGAAAGTTTTTGTCTTCATTTATATTCACAAAGTTTTACAATTCCCGATCAGATGAGCTTCGGGTACATACACCGTCGGCTTCACTGGTCAGGTGAGTTACAAGACTTAGAAAAGAAAAATTACAACTATGAAAAGCAGATACTAAAAAGAACTATGGTAAGTCATCATCGGCCTCGGCCTCCTCATCGGAAGAGTCAAGGATCGAGGCATCCAGGCCGGCATCAACAAGCTTCGCTCTCGCTTTTTCCCGATAGGCCTCCACCCCTTCACCAAACTGGGTCATGATCTTATCGGTCAAAGCAGGCGATTCTTCGTATTCCTTGATGGCAGCTTGTTTGAGGGAGACCTGTTCGGCCATCAAGGTGTTGTTCGCTTGGATCAAAGTCCTCAGCTGAGCATGAACCCCAGTGAACTTCCCCTCGAGGGCCTCCAGATTCCCCACCAGGGCTCTATTCTCTTCGGCCATCAACTCCTTGTCATGCACCAGCTTCTTGGCATGATCGTTGAGACCGACGAACTCTTGTTGAAGTAGGGAATTTTGTTCTTCGAGTTCAGCAATCCGACGATTAGCCTGGGATACTTTATTCCTGGTATCGGCATGAAGATCCCGCTCCCTCCTCAGCTCCGAATCCCGACCCGATAATTCGGCTTGGAGAAGCTCCACGTCGGTTCTCAGCTGGACCTCTCTCTTGGTGGATCGGGCAAGAGGAGCGATAGCTCGAGCAAGGATGGCGTTGGCCTAAATACATAGGCGAATTGGTCAGACAGCAAAAAAAAAAATGAATGAAGACATATATACAAATGAGGATAAATACCTGAGTCTGGGCTCGGAGATAGGTAACCAGAAAATCCTCTGACGAAAAGTTCTTGAACCGTTCATCATCACCGGAAAGCTTGAATTGATCAAGCAAGTGGAAAGGGAATTTATCAGCTGGGCTCTTCGGCCAGCAGGTGGTTGGGGATCCTCCGGAAGAGCTAGCCTTGGACTTCGGAGAAGAAGCATTGATCGGGGCAACGGCCTCCTCGGCATGGGAGGGCCCCTCGACCAACCGCGGCTTCTTCGAAGCGGGCTCCAGAAGCTGATCTGGAGTACCCTCCGAATCTTCGGCCACCGTCACTATGATCGGAGTTGGAGGAGTTGATTTCAGAGCAGGCTTCGGCGGGGGCGCGACAATGACCTTGGGGGGAGCTCGAACAGAAGGTCTTTTCTTCGACTTCTTTAGCAAAGCCATCTTGTCGGCCCCCTTCATCTGCAACACACTTTTCGTGGAAGCATCAGTCTTGGAAGGTTCGGGAAGAGGGCCGGTTGACGAACCGACAGACATTTCGGCAATTAGAACAGCCTCGTCTGAAGGAGAGTCGTCAGCAGCTGGGAGATGGATTGGCTCGATAAGGATCGGCAATGGGGACAGGGCCTCTTCAGTATTGTTTGGCTTGAAGATGGTCACTACAGCATAAAATAAAAGGATCATTATGAAAATCGAAGCAAAAGATCGGGTGAATAAGAAAACAAGGTCGGATAGATTAACTTACAGCCGTGTTCGTAGAGCCAGGATTCGTTGGACACGATTCCTAGACCCCAATTAGTCTGCCTCAGAAGGGCGTAAAACTTCTTGAAGGCTGCCGAACGACTCTTCGGAAATTTGTTGACCTTCATGGGGACATCTTCGGGACCGGCCCAGTTAGGGAGAAGGTTAAGATCGGTTCCCCTCATGAAGAACCATTGTGAATGCCACCCCTTGTTGCTGGATGGGGTCTTCACGAAGGTGTCCCGTCCAGGAACACGGTTCAGATGGCGAAGGCCGGGCTCTTTTGACCGACCCACCGATAACAGGACGAAGAAGAAATCCAGCCCGGGGGTGATGCCAGCCTCCTGGCAGAGGGCGATGAAGCTGATTAGCTGGATATAGGAGTTAGGAGCCAACTGGGAGAACCCGATCCCTACCAGGCAGAGGAAAGAGGAGATGAATTCGTGGAGGGGGAACCGAACCCCGTACCTTAGGGCATACAGATGGACGGCTACCCATTCGCCCTCGGGTCGGTGGTACATCCTCTCGCTGGCCTCAGGAACCCGAAGCTTGTATTCTTTGGGGATGTTGAATAAAGTTTGGATGTCCGTCAGTTGTGAGTGGGTGATGGAAGATTTGGTGTTGATGACTGCGTAGTCGGTTTCCGAAGCGTAGAATTGGCGAATTTTGGTTTCGGCGTTCTCCACGGAGAGTTCAACCGGAGTAGCCTCCAGCTCGATTTGGAGAAGGTCACCGGAGTTAAGAGTGGGAGTGCCGGCTGCTATGGTTGGTAGAGGACGAGGATCGCTGGAATCAGCCATTTATGGTGGGAAGAAGGAAAGAGAGGTACAAGACAAGAGCTTAGTGGAGAAATGGCACGAACTGAAGAAATCCGGAAAAATGAGTGTCTCGCCGGAAATCGCTCTTGCCGGAAAAGTTCGACAGAGATTCAAAATATTAAAGGCTCGAAAAAGTGACGCTGCTGTATGTTGGGGGGCTTATATAGCCCGTCTGGCACGGCTTCCAAAGGCGGCTATTTATGGCAGGTGGGCCCAGTTGTGAGAAAACGTGTACTAGCTCGCGGACCGAGGAGAAACCGTTTGGGTTCCCGAGACAACTCACCATTATGGCGTGACTATCCGAATTCATGTCCTTTCAAGTCTCGTGTCATAAATATCTTATAACAAGAGACTGGGGGGCAATGTTCGGGAGTGTTTTCCCGACCCTCTTTTGTTCTGAAGGCTTGGGTCGGGTCAAAGGAGGTCGGGCTCGTATGTTCAGAGATGTAAGATCGGGGTCGGTTACCCGATCCCAATAGGCTGGGGCCCGTGGTCATCGTGAGGGTTGAGTTCGGGCCTGTTGGGTTGGGCTATTGGTTTGGGCCTGAGCGTATGAGCAGTCCACATGCAGAGTTGGTGCGACAAGGAGTTTACGTGATTAAGGGCATCAACCCTAATCCTACGTCAAACTCTGGATGTAGTGATGGAAAGGGATTCCACTTGCACTTTTTAAGGAGATTGTGTTGGACCCAAATATGGTAGCTAACATATTTAGGAGTCCTACTCTAATCCAAAGGAGAGGATACCAAGGTGGTGGGAGTTCTATAAATACAAGGCCAAGGTTACAATTAACGGGTAAGATCTACTTTGAGCACTAAACATATAAACCTCCATTGTTAAACCTTGTGAACGGCCTGTGCTTATTCTCACACCGGAGCTATCCCCCGGCGGTACGGCCGTCAAGCTTCTGTGTGATCTGTTATTGTGCAGGATTCAGCGCGTGGATTTTGTGATTGGACGCGCGGACGAAACTTGGCGTTAACAAGTCTAATGATCTTAATTGTACTCTCCATTTCTTATATTAAGTAACAATGTAAGGGCAAGTATATAATTAAAAAGGAAATTAATATTTCCAAACATTTTTTGATATTTTCGTATAAAAACTGTCGATATAAATCTTATAGCGACGATTTTTATCATCGCTATACATCTATAACGACACTTTTCATGTAAAAATATCAAAAAATATTGTAAAAATATCAATTTTCAATTAAAAAAATATAATTCCTAATTAATTAACTTGGATATAAAATATCAATATTATCCTTTAAAAATTAATCAATAAGAAAAAAGCTATATTGCTATTTTTCATTGGAATTAATTAGTTGAAAAATGAGAGAGAATCAAATCGTTGAATTCTCAAATTAACTTCATTTAAGAGGTCAATATTAATCCCATATTTTTAAACTCAAAAATAATATGAATTAATTTAATTTTAGACCGTTGTGAAAATTATAAACTATCTAAATAATACTACTAATTCTAAGATTTATTGTTTTCAAAATTAAATGAATCATATCATATCAATAGTAGGATTAAATTCAGTATTATCCAACAAAATTAATTCCACAAAGCAAGAGGTGTCAAAAGTTTTAACTAATCTCAGGTAAATGCTCTCTAAAATGTAACCTCCCTTGTACGAAATCCAGGTTCATCAAGGCCCATGTGAAGTTCAACAGATAAATAATTGATTCAACATGCATAGTTAAAGAACATGATAGAATGCAAATGGGCACACAATCATACAGCTAAGAGACTTGACCCACAAACTCTCAAGACAAACTCTAATACCAAAACCATATGGAATAGACTAGGCCATAACCCATCTGCACTAGTTTGGAAATCTTTAATTACCAAATTTTCATAAGCTGCAAGTGCTAACTGTAACTATTTATAATCAAATGTTAATGATAAACAAGTAGTCAATCGAACCAAATTGGACCAGTTTAATCTTTTTTGGTGTATTTCTATAAGGTTCTTTGATTTGTTTTTGGAAATTGTCCAAAATCCCAACAAAGTTTTTTTTTTTTTCTTTCTATAAATTCAACAAAGCTCCTACTAATTTATCACACAAAAATTGCAGAATTGTGGGACTAATATACAAATGTAATGAAAACCCCAACTTGCAGCACTGTATCAATCAAGATTAAAACTCAATCAGGTAAAAGAAAAATCATTACTGTTTGAAAAGAACTAATAAATTCAAACACATCATCTCAACAAAAACTTGTCCCAGCTATTAAGTAGGAAAACCAAAAACAAGATATAAAATAAACCCAATTCATTAAATCTATAGTTTTCAAACTCTGAAACAAGAAAAACAAGTGTAGAACTAGGCTCTTTTGGGAATAAAAGCAAACAGTTGGCAGACACCGGAAGTATCAATTACAGCAGATACCTTTTAGCTTATCCGCCGCAGCTTCATCAACCGAATACTACAACCACAATACACTAATACAAATTTAACGCATACCCAGATAAATGGCAAAGCCAAATACATACACAGATATATAAAAATGAAGAGAGAGAGAGCGAGTAGAAAGAATACCTTGTTGAGGACCCAGAGAGAATGCTTATAAGTGCGATTGAAGAGCTCTTGCAGGGCACTTGGGTCGTTGGAATCGACCTCTCTGTAATTGACGAAATTTTCACGGGCGTATTTGGCGTAATAAGGCCTTGAGTCCTCTGGGAGTCGCCGAACTA
This sequence comes from Panax notoginseng, assembly GCA_016801055.1. NCBI lineage: Eukaryota > Viridiplantae > Streptophyta > Magnoliopsida > Apiales > Araliaceae > Panax > Panax notoginseng. Next base: position 8,758,034 of record CM029019.1, read on the forward strand.
GTCTTAGAACTTCGCCGTATGCCTTCAAAGCTCTCTTCATTTCTGATCTCAACGACATATTTGAGTTCTCAATTTTGAAACTGTAATGAGTGATCTCTTTTTCCCTTTGAGCGTGTTGGTTTGGGTTCTAATTCTGTGTGTTTTGGACTGCCTTATAAATTGGGCGGCCCATCCTATCACAAATGACAGTCCGTTTTAGTTTTTGAAATGATAGTCCGTTTCCTCCGTTTATCGGGTCAGAACGTGTATAATAAGACAAAACTAAGTTTTTTGGTCATTAATGTTTGGTAAGAGACTGGGATTTAACCGCTACTAAAATATTTTGTAAAGTCTCCTGATTTTATTTTATTAACTATTATTAAAATACTTTTTATACCTAGAATTTAACTAGAAACAAAATATTATTTAAATAATTGAAATTATTAAATCTATAATACTTTTTGTTATTTTTACAATAAAAGTGTTGTTGTAGATGTATAGTGACGGTGAAAACCGTCGCTATAGGATTTATAGCGACACTTTTGTTATGAAAATAACATTTTTTATTGTGAATTTAACAATTCCCTATTTATAATAATAAAAAACTTTAGGCTAACTTATCATTTTATAACAATTTTTTTCTTATAAAAATCATTTACTAATATTGATTCTCATGAGTCTAAATTAAAACCACCAACGGATCATTGCTAATATATTTAACAATGATATATTATATAGTAACAAATTATTCTACTATCATATAATAATTATACACAAATTAAAATATTGAAACATATGTAAGCTATATATATTAAGTTGTAGCAAATATAATTAATAAGGCAAAACTAAAATTTTTGATTATTGGTCTTTGGTATGAGATTTTAATTTAAATGCTACTATTAAAAGTCTTTTTAAATCTAGAATTTAACAAGAACCAAAATACTATTTATAATCCTAAAAACTTAAGAGTAATTTATTATTTTATAACAATTTTATTTCTTATAGAATTCATTTACGAATATTAATTCTCACGAACCTAAATTAATATACATACCGAACCGATCATTGTTAATATATTTAACAATGATAATTATCATATAATAACAAATTATTCAACTATTATATCATAATTATCCACAAATTAAAATATTGAAACATTATATGTAAAATAAATTAAAATTAAAATTATGGTATTTAAAAAGCAAATTCGTGCTTCACAGGGACATTTAGCTACTTAATATTATTGTAAACCTTTAACAGTAGAACTTCTATAAATTAATACTCGATAAATTAATAATCTCTCTAAAATAATATTTTTTCCCAATTATGACTTGGCCTAATAAGATAAATTAATAATTTCGATGAAATAATAATTTTTAAAAAGACTCTTATATAAATATATAGTCCTATCAAAATCATAAATTAATAATTCTTTTAAATTACAAATATATATAGAGTAATCTTTTAAAATATGATTCTATTCTCGTTTGTTTTGTCTTGAAATTCAAATCTAATTGAATTTCATTCTTAATTTTTCTCATTGCGTCCAAAAGTTCAGATGTTGCATTATCGAATTGTAATAAAAAACTTGTGAATAGTTGTTGACGCTATGAATGTTTCCTTTCGCGTTATTGGCTCCAAGGTATTGTATCATCCTCATCTTCATTAAATTCTAGTACAATGAATTAACTTATATATACAAATTAATTAAACTTAATGTAAATATAATTTATTTTTGAAATAAAATGTGAATGCAATTTGAAAATTGGATAAAATGAACATTATTTAATTATTAAAAATAATTAATATCACTTACAATGAATTATATTGTTACATTAATTTAATAAGTATGATACATTGTATTAAAAAAATATGATATAAATATCAATAAAATACAATAATTTTAATGTAATTAAATTTATGTTCACCGAATAAAAAAACTATTTAAATTAATAAATTATTAATTTATCGATTAAATAATAACTTTTTAAATTAATAAAAAAATTTCAATCTCAATAATATTAATTTATAGAGATTCTACTGCATTAAGATTTGAATGCACCACGTGTGTGCATGCAACTCGTATATTCAGTTTGAATGACACGTGTCTGTATCACAACGTAGCAAGAAAAATTCCAAAACCTAAATTAATTGTCATTCACCTCTCTCCATGCAAAAACATTTCCTATTTTTCCTTTCACATCATTTCCAAACAAACACAAAAATATTGTCTCTGTCCTACGCTCACCTGTGAAAAAAATCCAATGTAACTAACATATCTTCTTGAAACAAAAAATAATAGCGTAAATTATTTTAATTTATTTATCGTTTATAATTTTCTAATAACTGTTTTTTGAGAAAAAAAATTATTTTAATACAGTAGAATAACTGTCAGTTTTATAATAACTGTCTTTTGAGAAAAAAAATTATTTTAATTTCTTTATCGTTTACAATTTTCTTATAGAATAAATTATTTATTTTTTTATATTACCCGTAACTTCTCTCATTCTCTAAATAAATTTTCTCTCTTGCATTAAACACTCTGTTTATGAGTTTTGGACAGAATAAAAAACTTAAATTAGAACAGAAAAGAAAAGAATAAAAAATTTAAAATTTTTCTTTATGCTGTTTTTGAGTTTTTAATAGAAAAAAAATAAAAAATTTATAAATTTTCTTTTCTTGCTTCCGAGCAATTTTGTGTATGACAAAATGTTCCAAGCAAATAATATATACAAGGAGCTACTCTTTCCACGACCTTATAGCTATATTGAATTATATATCTACTGTGACATATATAATGTTACAAGTAGCAAAAATTAAATGAACAAATTAAGACTATCATCTCAACCGAAGAACTCATACGTACGGACCCTGCATGCATTAATTAAATTAATGCATGATTTAGTGTGCAACAATATTAATTCTCACCTTAATCCCTGATCTTTTGTATATTTATCAAATTAACCCCATAACAATATTGAAAGTTCATTTATATTCGGACTTGGACGTATGCATGCACCTCCTATACTCATTTTGCATCACACAAGTCTCCATCTAATTACACTTGAAACAAATAAAATTCCACGTCCCAGTTTCTCATTGAACAATTACTGTAGTCCATGCAAAAAACTATATATTTCCCAGCTAATTCCCACACAAGTCACAAGCTACAAGGATTGATCTTAATTCAGCAAATAGAATCTTCTTCAACAATAAATGCAAACCAAACTAAAACCTCAAATTCCACAAGTCTCACCAAGAACCACCAATCTCAACCCCATATGCCGCCAAAATCACCACCAAGTTGGCCAAATTTCCATCACTTATTCCCTCTATAAATCCATTTCTCCATCAAAACTCCAAAAATCCATCTAGACAATTTAAAATGGAGATATGGCCATGGATATGTGAACTTCCCAACTCAGACGAGTGGAGTACTGAGTCTAACTCACCACTCGTCTTCCCACTTACTACTAGTTCCGGTTTTAAACTGAGTCAACTCGACAATAAGACTGCCGATCATAATGATCATTCAATTCAACTCAAAGCTGAGCGATCGTTTGACACCAACTCGGATGCATGGCTGACCTTATCTATATGCTATGGAGAGAAGACTCTCTGGGTTTCTGACACGTATCCTCTACAATCAGAGCAGCCGTTCCTTCCTCTCATCCTTCAGCTTCTCCAGGAGATTATCTCACGTTCGCCCTCGGCGCAGGATAGCGGCTGCCAGCGTTCTCAGCTCCAAAAGCTGAAACCCGACCCAGTTTCTTGGATTCTTGACTCGCACGCACCAGAGTCAATCTCGGGTTTCTTCAACGTCGTCTTACTCACGCGCCTCTTTTGGCTGTGTGTTTGTGACACCCCATCTGAAGTTGGCTCTATGTACTTCCACTCCCTTTTGGCTCCTAACCTGGAAGGTTTTTCTTGTAACCACGCACCTGTTCTGCGAACTTTCTTGGTTTCGGTGGGTATTGACGTGGAGCTGTGTTTCATGCGCACCTTTGGCTACATGTTAGCAAAATGGTTGATTTTAAAGGAGTTGGGCATAGGATTACAGTTGGTAACGCCATTGCCGTCAAAAAACCTTGGTTTCTCCTATGCCATGGAGTCTCATGGGTTATGGATTATGAAAGGCTACGCGCCCGTATCAGCAATGAAGCAGCTCAGGCGTTTTAGCAGTCCAAGAAGTACTCAATACTCTGCCTGTGACCCCAAGGAGTCGCTGCTAAAATACGCCTTAGCTCACCAGCAGCTTGAGGCTGTAATTCAGTTGGAATATTCAGTTAGATTCAACGATGGTTTTATCCAAGTGAGTGCAGGTGTCGACAATCTACGCTTCCACATGGCAAAATTAGGGTTTAATAAAAATGAAGACCATACTTATGTAAATGAGAGGCATTTTCCGTCGAGGATCCGGGTTTGGGTAGGACCCGAAGTGGGGGCGAATTATGTGACAAGCTTGAGCTTGGGACGATCGACGGATAATGTGGAGAAACAAGTGGAAATGCAAAAGGTTATGAAGAGTAGTTTTGGAAAGTTAAAAATGCCCAAGGTGAAGGCGATGACGAGGACGGTGATGAGATCGAAGATGAGGAATTGGAGGTGGGACCAAAATGAGGAGGGAAATGTTGCTAATTTTGAAGCGATTTTGTGCGACAACACGAGTGGTGTTGAAGTGGCCACGTCGGTCGATGGGAACAATTTTCGAAGACGATACAGGGGGGCAAATAGGGTATTTACTAAGAGTGGTAGTTTGATTTTTAGTGGGAATAATGAGTGTGGAGAAAGAGTGGAATGGAGGTTGAAGAAAGAAATGGAAGGGAGTGTGTTGAAGTGGAGGATGGGAGGCCAAGTTTGGTTAAGTTATTGGCCTAATGAAGTAGTACTGAATACTACAACTTCTTATTTTGAGACGAGATGTGTGGAATGGTGTGATGAGGTTGATTTGCCTTTGATCCCTACCAAGTAGGAGGAGTACCAAGTCGATCGGGTGCATGTGCATGGGGGTAAGTAAAGTAAAAAAACGAGAGGATGAAGGGTACTTATGTAAATGCACATGACATTTATGTATGCATACGTGTGTCTATGTAAATAAAATAATTAAAAATAATAAATAGTAAAAAACATAGACTCGATGTACGTGGGTGATTAATTTTTGATTAAGGTCGGTCAATAATGAAATAGCAATTTTTAATTAGTGAACGAAAGATGAGAGAGGAAACTATAACATGCAATGCTAGTATATAAAATTATCAAAAAACAAACAAATTATACTAACATGCAATGTTTTATTTGGGGACAAGTTTCAATCTTACGAGAGATTTTGTGTTTAATCTTGTGCGGGATGCATGTGGATTCGAATAAGATGTTCTTCCTTGTGCATGGAAGGATTTAATACAAAAAAAATACCACCACATATACTTCTTTTGTTTTAAAATATACTTTCTGGATCTGTCTCAAATTAAATATCTAATTTTATTTTTTTTTAAATTAATAATTAAGTATATGTAAATATACTTTTAAAAATATAAAGAATTGGGGTTTTTTGTAAACTTAATATATTTTCTTCTAATTTAGTTATAATCTCTTCACCTATACTTTGGTAAAAATAAAATAAAAATTAATTTTAAAAATAGTTAATTTGACTCTAAAAAGTCAAAATAAGCATTTAATTTGGAACAAAGAGAGTATAATACTTTTTTCGCCCCGTAATATATGTCGTTTTAGATAATTTTATTATTTTCTAATTATTTATCGTTTTATATAATTTAAGAGAATTAACTATAATATTTCTAAAATTAGCTCTCATGGGAACATGTTAGAAATCGGAGAGAATGTGATAAATATAATAATTATGTGAATTTAAAAATATCATAAATAATTAATATTATATTTAATAATATATAATTATTTATTTAATTCTTGTACATGATTTTAAAACATCGTATACCACTTGTATTCTCAAAAAGATGGTACAAAAATTTATTTATTTTTATTAAAATTTGCACTTTTAAGACGTGAAAAGACAGTAAAAGACCTTCGGCAAAAGGTATGGTCCAGATTGGTGGGAGGAGTATAGTACATTACATGGCGCGAGATAAATGCAAAGGGCCCACTCAATAGCTGTCTTCTCTTTCTTCTCAACTAATCGCTCTACACTAGTCTACACTTCTTTCCATTTCTTTTTCACTTTCATTACTCATCAGCATCACGGACATTTTAATGGCAAAGAGTTTGTACATTTAGAGAGAGATTTGTACTTTAATGGCAGAACGCAAGTTTCTTAATTTTTTTTACAAACCCTTATATCTCTACTGTCTGCTTTGGGCTGCAATGGGGGAGGATGGTGATTGGGTTATGGTGGGTCAACCCACAGATAGAGACTTGTGGAGTCCAACCAGCTTGATTAACAATGGAACAGAAGAGAGTTCGAAGCCCCTCAAGGTTAGGTCTAATGGGCCAGCAAAGCATTGGACTGACGCTCTTCCTCTTGGCAATGGCCGTCTCGGTGCTATGGTGTGGGGCGGTGTCGCTTCTGAGACTCTCAATCTCAATGGTAATTTTGATATATCAACTTTCGTAATTACTGCTATTGTTTGGTATTGTGTAGATATACATTGTTGGCTATGCCGCATTCAACTGTAATCCCCTCAATTTAGAAGAAAGTCCCATCTGAAAAAAAATAAAATCTTCCACAAGAAAGACATTTTCTAGTGATAATAGTTTCAAATGAAGTTTGTGATCATAATATCATTATCATAGACAACTTATTATATATTTTTAAGGCTATACGTGGAACAAATATATATTCCCAAATATTGTAAATAGGACTCTTTTTGCGAAACTATATTTTGGGAGGGATTAATCAGGAGGCTCTGAATAAAGTTACAAATTTGATTTCTGTTTTCTCATGGAAAGCTAGAGCAATGAGGTTTAAAGCTTTAAACTGACATTCTGATCTTTAGGATACCATTTTAGATTGTTAGTAGTTTAAGGAGTGAGAAAATAGTTAGGAAGGGATTTGATCCCGTGACCAAAGGTAAGGGAGATGACGTTTTTATACTCGTGGTGGTATGTAGCAAGTGTTCTGTTAATATATTTTTGGCTAACCATAGAGAGGCAATGATATATAATTAAAACTTAATATGTTCAACATAGTGTTGCTAGAGTGAAGGATCTGTTACTATTTAGCTGCTCTGCAGGTGTGTCATGTGTGTGCATTTGTCTTTGTTTATGCTTGTGTTACCAAATACACAAATTTCGTTCACAACTAATTAAAAGGAAAGGTCAAACCCTATCATATAATTTTCTTTCTTTGTAGATGACACACTTTGGACTGGGAATCCTGGGACTTTCACAAACCCAGATGCTCCAAAGGCATTATCAGAGGTCAGAGAACTTGTTGGTGATGGAAAGTATGCCGAGGCTACTAAGGCAGCAGTAAAGTTGTCAGGAAGTCCTTCTGATGTATGCTACTACTTCTTATTCTTTTTACCCTGGAAAGGATGTTTGCAGTTCATTACCTTTATTGCATCTACGTTGCTTTGTTTTGTTACCTGATGATTAATACAGTCTACAACTTGCAATAGATGTGACATTACTTGTACATCTGTTTCACTCTTATTGTATTCCTCTATAACAACTTGGGTTTTGTGGTAAACATGCTAGTTTTGGAATGTGTTCCCTTTACTCAATCTATACAGCAGTCTGAAACTTATCTTAATACCAATTGCTTAAAGGATCAAAAAATTCTAAATCAGAAGCAGGTGCTCGAACAGTAATCCTTGTTAAGTTATAGTTTGTGGTGAATGCCTGATTGATTTCTGTCCTAAGGGCATACCTTATCACCCTTAGACGGGTTATAAACATATTTTTATTATTGTCCTAAGACTATGGTCATTGATGTATTATGAATGTCTGTTTGCGTTAGTGTCTGTGGTAGATACATATATACGCATCTATATATGTTTGTGTGTATGTGTGTGTAGAGACTAGAAAGAGATGTATGAAGGGTCTGACAGTGCTTTAGGAATTAAAACCTAGTGTTGTAGACTTGTAGTTGGGGGGCTCCAATGCAAGATACCAAGACTATTAAGGTTATTCAACAAACACGAACTGAACATGATAATTACCTAATCGAGGAGTTATAGGACACCATGAAGTTATATTATATAAAATTTTGTCCACTGGCTGGCAGGGGTTTTAAATGGTTTGAATTCTTTCTCTAGTCATGTATTCTTACTTTGAGTTGACAAACTTGAGGTTCCTTGGCACATCTTGTAAAGAAGCTTCACAATTATACCCTGATAATTTTTGTTCTGAAAATGAAGGTTTACCAGCTTTTGGGTGACATCAAGCTAGACTTTGATGATTCTCATGCTGAATATACTGAAGGAACATATGAGAGAGAGCTGGACTTGGATACTGCAACAGTAAAAGTAAAATATTCTGTAGGTGAAGTAGAATTTACAAGGGAACATTTTGTCTCAAATCCAGACCAAGTGATTGTGACAAAGATTTCTGGAAGCAAACCTGGGTCCTTATCTTTCACTGTATATCTTGACAGCAAGTTACATCATGAATCACATGTAAATGGTCAAAATCAGATTATCATGCACGGAAGCTGTCCTGGTAAAAGAATTCCACCTAGACTTAATGAGAATGACAATATTCTACCTAGACTGAGTGAGAATGGCAATCCTAAAGGCATTGAGTTTTCAGCACTTCTTGATCTAAAAATTAGTGGCCCTGCTGGTGCAGTACATGCCTTGGATAACAAGAAGCTTAAGATTGAGGGTGCAGATTGGGCTGTTATGCTTCTGGCTGCATCTTCTTCATTTGACGGGGCATTCACTAAGGCTTCAGACTCGAAAAAGGATCCTACTTCCGACACCCTAAGAACATTGGATTCAATAAGAAAATTTTCATACTCTGAGCTTTATGGTCGCCACTTGGATGACTATCAAAAGCTATTTCACCGTGTTTCGCTGCAGCTTTCTAAAAGTTCTAATAGTGTTACAAAAGATGGGTCCTCTGTAACTGGTCTACAAGTTAGTGAAGATGAGACACTATCAACTGCTCATAGGGTAAAATCTTTTCAAATTGATGAAGATCCCTCCTTGGTGGAGCTTTTATTCCAATATGGTCGATATCTGCTTATTTCTTGCTCAAGACCTGGAACTCAGGCAGCAAACCTGCAGGGGATATGGAACAAGGATATCGAACCAGCATGGGAGTATGTTTTGCATTCTTCTTTCATACTATATCCTCCTTTCTCTATACTTTTCTTTTAGTTGCCTTTGCTTGATATTCATGCTGCCAACATAGTATCCAACGATTTCCCGTTTTACATTGAATTGGACTTCCAAATGTTCTGGATTTAGAATGTGTTATTAAATGTTTTTCTAAATTATTATTATCTATATTAGAATGCTGTAACTTTTATTTGTTATCAATATAATCCTCGCCTACACCTGAGAGTAAAATATGCCTACACCTGGAGTTCAAAAATTCTTTCACTATTCTGAAGTCTGTCTTTGATGCAAGACTTGATTCAATGTACTGTGACTAGTGTTTCTTAATGTGTATATGGTCATTTATGCTTGATATTCTGAACATTGCATCTTAATGTGCTTGATTTATCATTTAAATGGATGAATCTAAGTTGTCTCGGATATTATGTGGAAAGGTGGATGTGAATTATGCTTGCCCTGATGCAAGCTTTATCCTTTTGTACAAATTTTTGGAAGAGAGATCTCTTGTGCTGCTGTGCACATGGGGCAGATGTCCAGATGTCGAATTTAATGGACAGATGTGATAACTGAGGCCTTGCTTTTTTAGGATAGCTACTTTGGTTTTTTGATATTGTAGACTATAGAATCTCTTTTTCAGTTTTCAGTTCTAATTAAGGTTTGATTAAGGAACTTAAGCTTTAATGAAAACGCAGAGAGCTAGACTAAAAGAGACAGTAATTCAAGGTTTCATAGTACCTTCATCTCTTTCCACATTAATCATTGCATTATTCGGATTTGATGCCACATGATGGCTGCATGACAATATGAAATGCCTATACAGTTTTGTATCACAATTAACTTATATAGTTCTGAGACAATATTCATCAAGACATCGTTTGAATTTCTCAATTGTCCATCTTGTCCTTCTTCAGTGGTGCTCCTCACACAAATATCAATCTTCAAATGAACTACTGGCCTTCGCTTCCCTGCAACCTTAAAGAGTGTCAAGAACCGTTGTTTGACTATATTTCATCCCTGTCGATCAGTGGCAGTAAAACTGCAAAAGTAAGAATTTTATTTCATTTTGACATTCCTGATTGTACAATTCTTTTTGTCTATTATTCTCTTAATGATTGCGCAACTGTTTATATATAATTACACACCACACAAACATATACACACATACACGCTCACAGAGAGAGAGAGAGAGAGAGAGAGAGAACTTAACAGTCAAAATATTTGGGTTTAGTTGATCTATGAGAAAATGGTTCTCCACAGGCCGAACGAAAGACAAAGCTGCAAGATATCAATTCAGTTACTGGATATATTTAGATTTGGTATTGGCAACTGACAAATATTTTGAATTTGGAGGGGGTGGACTGTTCTGCTTTAATGCCTTTGTTGTGAAGTTCTTACAGAAAAGGAATAGCAGAAACTCTAACTTGCTATTATAGGAGAACCGATAACTGCAACATATTCATGACAGTTACGATCCATGATGCATTTTAACATTGTGTGCTCCAAAACAATCTACTTTTGTCTACCATATCTACATCCTCTATGTACAACTTTATGGATGTATTACAAAATGTTACAGGTGAACTATGAAGCAAGTGGTTGGGTTGTCCATCAGGTGTCTGATATATGGGCAAAAACATCCCCAGATCGAGGTGAGGCTGTGTGGGCTTTATGGCCAATGGGTGGAGCTTGGCTTTGTACCCATCTGTGGGAGCATTATTCTTTCACAATGGACAAAGTAAGACTCTTAATTCTTTCACTTCTGTTTTTCTTTCTTATTGCATTTGCAGCTGTTGTACATGGCTTTGTACTTCTTCCTGTAAGCTGCATGATGATTCAATTAATTTACTTATGTATAGTACATATGGGCTTGACATGTGGTAAACTGGTCCAGTTTTCTTTCAATGTAATGGTATGCTTTGTAATGTGAGTTGGTTGCAAATTGTTACATACTATAACTGTTCCCTTAATTTTTATATAGATTTTAACCATATGATATTCCAGTGGCTCTAGTAGTTAAAAGAAGACATTATAAACATTGCAACTCTTGTGAATGATCTCATACTTTCAGTGCGAATATTGTAATTATGTCATGGTTTTTGGAAGCAGACGAGTATAAGTCGACATGACAACCAATAGCCTTTAATGTAGCTAAAAGGCCTAGGTATTTAAGGTTCTGATTTATTTAGTTTTTAACAATTTGCATTCAAAACTCTTTCTACGCGCTATTTCTGCATGCTATTAAAATGAATATGCAACCAACCAATCATAACAGTCCCTTAAAAATGAAGTTGGTTTTTTTAGTATTGTTGTTCTGGAGAATGGTTAACTATGATTTTTATTTATTTATTTATTTTTATTTTACTTTTTTAAATTCAGAGTCTAGAGATATCATAGGTTGTGGAAGCTAAAACTGTATGTAGATTCTGGAATCGCTGCTTCTACACATGAGAATCTAATAAAACTATTTCTGTATCTTACTTCGATACCCTTGAACTTGAAGGGTAATACATAAAATAGATATGTTTATAATTTTTATCTCAGTATGACAGTATGTCCAGCAGTCAATATAATTGCTGACATTAATCTACATAATAGGATTTTCTAAAAAATAAAGGATATCGCTTGCTGGAAGGATGTGCGACATTTCTTTTGGACTGGTTAATTGAAGGTCGCGGAGGATATCTGGAAACCAACCCATCAACATCTCCAGAACATATGTTCATTGCTCCTGATGGTCAGCCTGCTAGTGTGAGCTACTCATCAACCATGGACATGGCAATAATTAGAGAAGTGTTCTCTGCATTTGTTTCTGCTGCCGAGGTAAAGCTCTTTTCCTAATTCTGCAAACAACCCTTAATTCTACATTAGTTATTACTTTTCTCTATATTTTTTTCTCACTTTCTTTTATAAGGAACAAGAATTTTTGAGCAGGTGTTGGGGAAAAGTGAGGATGATCTGGTGGAAAAAGTTCGTAAAGCTCAACCACGGCTTTATCCAACAAAAATTGCCAGGGATGGTTCCATTATGGAATGGGTATGTTAAAAATCTTAAAAGTACCTTATTACTTTGTGCTTGTCCAGAAATGTTAAACCTGTTACCTGGAATTGATTGTCTTGCTGTCGCCATTGTGATAGGCGCAAGATTTTGAGGATCCAGAGGTGCATCATAGGCATGTGTCGCACCTCTTTGGTCTTTTCCCAGGGCATACTATAACTGTTGACAAAACTCCTGATCTCTGTAAAGCTGTGAACTATACTCTCTATAAACGAGGTGTGCGAGTATGAGAACTCTCACTCTTATGCTGTCAATAGATCATTTCAAAGTATATAATTGAGGACAATAACCATTTTGAAGTTTCTACTATGTCTTAATTTGTTGAAGGAGCTCTTTACTTACAATTTTTAAGTTTCTCGCTTTCACGTGTAACAACAGTTGATTGATCTTAAATATTATTGTTTATATACTATGGTCTTCAACAGGGGAGGAGGGTCCGGGATGGTCAACAACATGGAAGACTGCTCTCTGGGCGCGCCTTCACAACAGCGAGCATGCATATAGAATGGTTAAGCATTTGATTAACTTGGTAGATCCTGATCACGAAAGCGATTTTGAAGGAGGACTTTACAGTAACCTGTTCACTGCACACCCTCCGTTCCAGATTGATGCCAACTTTGGGTAAACAACTAGCATTATCATGCATACTCCCAACCGAAAAGAGAAAATAATAATTTACTTTAGCATTAGTTCCATTTGAGTTCCAAACTTGATTTACATACATGCATACGTTGTTGGAGAAAGATGCTAGTTGGTTATTAAAAGCAGCTGAGTTTGCAATGCAATTCTTGGAATCAGTTTTTCTGCAGCAGTAGCTGAAATGCTTGTCCAGAGCACTTTGAACGACCTGTACTTGCTACCTGCTCTCCCTCGAGATAAATGGGCAAATGGCTGCGTTAAAGGCTTGAATGCGCGGGGAGGTGTGACAGTCAGCATCTGCTGGAATGAAGGAGATCTTCATGAAGTTGGTCTTTGGTCAAATAATTCGAATAATTTGAATTCCAGCATAAGATTACACTATAGAGGAACTGTAGCCACCACAAATATATCATTCGGGATGGTGTATACATTCAATAAGCAGTTGAGCTGCATAAAGACATCTTCTTTATAGGAGGCGGAGGCGGAGGCTTATATTTCTTTCTACTTTGAGATCAAAATGATCTTTCCAAGAGGATTAATGGCTCGAGACATTAAATTCTTTAATTTTGTTTGATGCACGCCTTAAGTTAGCTATGGACAAAATACTATCATAGGATTTCTGATTGAATCGGAACCGGTTTTATGCCCGATCCAATTTGATTAAAATCCGGATTGAATGGTTGACCTCTAGTTGAATTCCTCGGTTAAGTTTACATATTGAACCGATTTTTAATTATTTTTTAATATAAAAATGTTTTTAATATTTAAATTCTTTATTATATATTTTAGTTTGCAAAAATGAAATGTTATAAAATTTTATTAATAATACATTCCGAGATAAGGTTCATAAAATAGATGATAAGTATGTCATATAGTGGTTTGTTAACATAAAAAAATAAAAAGACTTGTTACTTTATGTTATCTTGCGAGATAAATTTGAATATTTTATCTCTCATCAATTTTTATTTTTATAAATTTGTGTGAAAATGTACTTCGTTTATTTTTTTAAAAATAAAGGGAGAGTTTTTTATTTGTTCAACAACTGTTCGACCACCGATAACTCTATAATTTGATACGTGAAAATGACATACAATAATAATTTCCCACTAGAGATTCCCATGCAACCAGTTTCATCAAACTCGCTACACACTGTTAGACTACATACTCAAACCAATGAAGAAAGCCATTTAATGAATCAAGGTTGCAAGAGATTTCGTGTCTAATTTTGTGTGCAATGTGGATTTTGAAGAAGATGTCTTTTGATTTAGGAGTGTAATAATTGAGTTGGCTTAAATTTGATTGAATCGGGTATATATTCTTCTCCAATTCTTTTAATTTTTTTTATCACACTTTATTCTCTGTTCATACAAGCTTAGAAAAGTTTAACATGTATCTGTAAAAATATAATCTCTTTCTTTTCTAGATATATTTAAAATAAAATAAAAAATATCTTTAGTTCATAAACAAATATTGGACTTATTTTGTTGGTCTATTTCGCATTAATAGAGAATTATGGAATTGGAGGGCATAAATAAATATGGGACCATATAATATGAGAATTATAAAAATATTATTTATTTTAATTTCTTTTCCGTTCAAATTACGTCAATTTTGAATAAAAAAATAGACAAATTTTTTATATATTTCTTTTATTTTCCGTTTATTAAAAACCTAAAAACATAAAAATTAAAAAAAAACCTTAAATTTTCCAGCAATTTGTTTTTAAAACGAGCCTTAAACCCTCAAAGAACCCTTGCTTGCGCTTCTTCTACACAGAATCGGTAAAGAGAGAAAGAGAAATGGCATGGCGTGGTTCGCTTTCGAGAACACTTATGTCCACGGCGAGGGCTTCATCCTTCCGGTCATCGCCTCCTCTTCCCCGCCTCCGTACTCCGCCGCTTTTCGCTCCTCGTCTCCGATCCCGCCGCCTCTCCTTCACCAACCCTAGGTCCATTTCAAACCTAACCCCATTTCAATTCAAAATTTCGCATTTTTATCTAGGGTTTTTATTGCAATTGAAATTGTTGTAATGTTTGATTCACCCTTTAACATTATAATTGCGTTGGTTGGTTAGGAATTTGGGTGAACTCGGATGCGCTCAGTCACTCTTGCCGCTACTTGCGGGAGCTCGTCTCACATCGCACCTCACCGTCAACGCCCGGGCCTGTTGCGAGCTCTCTCACGGTACCTTCTGCCGCACTTGTCAAGATCGCTAATAGTCTCTTTGTGAGTCTTACAGGGGGACATGAAAATACTAATAACAAACCTATTTTCTTTAGTAGTTCATGTTATTCACATAACTGATGCTTTAAAAATATTTTTTTTTTAAATTTTAATATTTTTGCAAGTAATGCCTTTTATTATTGATGTTAGTTTATAATTTTTTGATATTATATACTGGTTAAGTGTGTTATTCGGTATTTATGAGTTAAGGAGTGAACTAGCAAGTGATTGTTAGTTTGTGAAACTTAATGGTTGATGAGAAGGAAATGGGATTGGGATTGATAGGGAGGAATGGAAAAGATGGGTGATGCGCAGCAATTCGAGGCATCAAAAGGCAGTACCAAGATGCTGCATTGGAGGTTCATTTTTCTTCCTAAACCTTATTTATGTCGCATTTTCCATTCCACTATTACTTGATTTATCTGTTTTTCCAATAATATATGTCCACAAGTACTAGATTTATCTGTTTCGTTTTAATTTGAAAGCAAGAAGCGATTTGTTGCCCTACATTTTTTTTTTCAGAGACTGGCTTTCAAAGGCTACTTAATGTAATGTTTCTTTATTACAAGTTTAGGTTCAAACTTCATTTATTTATTTTTTATACGCAGTTTCAAGCTTATGTTTCCTACTTGTTGAATCAATTAGATGTGATGTATTGAAGACTAAGCGATCCAGCCTATTTTTTCTCCTTATAAATTAATTGCCTCCTGCCCATATAAGAGTCAAATTTGTAATTCAACTTTTTTAAGGAAATTTTTATTATAAAAAAATCCCACATCGAGATCAAAATATAATTCAATTAAGTGATATTTTTCACATTGATTTTGAATGCTGGAAATCCATTTTGTGATGTCCTAGAAAAGAATGTTGGGTTTTGACGAAGGGATTATATTTTTGTGCATGGATCAGCTCAGAAGATGCCTTTAACAAACTAATAATCGTTCCAAAATTAGAGACACATTTTGACTTTTTAGAGTCAATTTGCAAAATTCTAAAACACAAAATTAATATAATTTCGTTCAAGTTTTGAAAACAACAAAAATGCTCATTAGTAGTACTTTATAGTTAGTTTACAATTGTTATATTTGTTTTTACTAAAATTAAATAACTTCATATCAATTTTGAAGTTTAGAATTTCGTGAATTAACTCTAAAAAGTCAAAATGTATATCTAATTTTGGAACGGAGGAAGTATAATTTATTCAGCACTGGAAGTTCGGCAGAACATTTATTCTGAAGCATGTATTTGGGTGTATAGATTAATGTTCTCTGTGATCATAATTGTTGCCATAAAACTTTAAATGGTGTGAATAATGAAAACAACTTGTGTAAAATCACAAAAGTTTATTTGAGTATAAGCAGCTCCTCTGCTGAGGAAACGAGTGAAACCGTGAAAGAAACAAATAAAATGCTTTTAAGTTACTATTATTTCCTTAAAGGTAGATTCTGAATTCCATGTGTCTTATGGGTCTTTTAATATTGTTGGGTTGGAGATATATAATGCCTACTAGAAAGTTTAGCCCGAGTGTTCCTCAGTTTTAAAAATTTCCTTCAAGAGAAACTTGGAATAGTATACAACTGTTTTGTGTCTTTTTCTTGTGTGCACGCCCCCCAAGGCACTATATTCAATGCTCAATTTAGGATGCATAGTCTTTGTTCTCCACACTATGAGCATTGCCTAATTGAGTGCAGTGCCCCCTCCCCCCAAAAAAAACAGTTCATCTTCATACAATGTCAATGCCTTGGGCGTTTGTTATCCTAAACTAACAGAGATCCTGTTTGTAACATGCAGGCACTTGAACATGCCATTTGATTAGCTCAGCAGCTGTTATAATGTTCGAGTTAGTCATAGAAAGTAGGTGGTTCATATGGAACTTCTGCTTTTTTGGGGTGGAACACTTCATAATAGTAGACTGATTAATTTTCTTAAGAAGAATTGTGCCTTCTCTAAATGTTTGAGATGCTTGTACTCGTCTTTATCATAATGGTGGTTCATTCTTAACCTATATTGATAGCTTGTGTTTTCTAATCCTCCCTTCTATATATCATTCTGGAATGAATTCATAGATATGGTTACTGATGTAATGCTTGAAGTACCTGTTCTTTTGCTTTGTAATTAACATATTATGTTGACGAAGTGCAGGTTCAAATAGAATATGCTGTGGATAGTAGAATGCAATCTTTTTTCAAGTTCTGTAGCGCCATGCTTTTGATTCATAAAATACAGTTTACCTCCACTTTGTCCACACTAGAGTTGTGTCCCTAGCAAAATTTATTGGCTAACAGAGGAAAAGTTTGCAATAATTGGTGGTTGGACACCCCTAGAAGAGGGACCAAGGCATTATTTTCTTCTTAGAAGCTTATGGAGAACTGATTTGGCTTCGTAGGCAGTAGGAAAGTAACAACTATCTTGTGCTCTAGTGTTTATGTATATGTGCATGATTGTAGTCTGTCACAAGATGATGTGTGTAATGAAATCAAAACATGAACTAACCTATAGAGCAACTGCAGGAAGGGGGGAATTTTTTTAAAAAGTTGTGTAAACACAAGTACTTGGAATTTTGTTCTAGAATGGTATGTGCCACTCTCCTGGGCCATGATTAGAAATCATTCTAGAAAAATGGTTTCAAATGAGCAAGGAAGATTCTTTATGATCCTGAACTCATCCTAAACACTGTTTTGGGAACTCAGGATTGTTACTCCACCCAATCACCAAAATTGACTAAAGAAATCTATTTAAAAACTGGATCACCATATCAAAAGCAGCCAGGCAAAGTTTCTTTGGGATAGCTTATCTGGCCCTAGTATTGAGAATTATTGAGATGTGCCAGATTTCCACTTGATTATGTTGCATCATCAATTTTGTCATAAATACTAGCAGCACTAGACCTGACAAACGGGCTCAAAGCCCGCGGGCCGGGCCGGTCCGTCTGTCAAAAAGAGGGATTTGGGCCGTATTTTTTTGGCCCACAAAAATTAGGGTCATTTTGGCCCGGCCCGGCCCGCCTGCGAACTTTGCGGGCTCAAAAAAATGCCAAAAAGTATGCATAAATCACCTTCGGCCCGCGGGCCCGTCGCCCGCCCACGGGTTATGAAGTTACTTTTTTTGGCCCGTGAAAATCCGAACTTTTTTGGTCTAACCCGGCCATGGCCCGCGCCCGCCCGTTTGCCACCTCTAAGCAGCACAGTATCTACCTTAATGAGTAGTTGACTGGGTATGCGCGCATGGGGATCTTATTATCGGAGTTCATTTCCCCCCATCCTTTTCAGACGAAATATTTCCCTCCAATACCCAGAAAAATAAAAACAAAAACACACTCGAGCAGAAGGGTGCTCTCAAGAGTACCTTGTGCTTTGTAATGCTCTTCCTGTTAATCTCTCTATACATCATTCTGTAATAAATTCATAGATAGATGTGGCTATTAATGTAATACTCGGGGGCACCCTTCTTTTGCTCTGTAATTTACATATAATGTTGACAAAGTGCAGGGTGCTCTCAAGAGTATCTGGATTTCTGATCTGTCAGAAAACAAAATAAAATATGTTTGGTATAGTAGAATGCAATTCTTTTTTCTCCATACTTGTTATTAATAAAATAAAGTCTAACCTCGACTTCTGCCGGCAACTAAAGTGGTTTCCCTAGCAAAATTTATTGGCTAGCAGAAAGTTTGGAATAATGTTAGGTTGGATGCCCCTAGAAGAGGGAACTTGGCATTATTTTCTTCTTAGAAGCTAATGGAGAAATTATTTGGCTTGGTAGGCCGTATACACCAATCTTGTGTTTGTGCACAACTGGAACTCGCTGTCATAAGATGACGTATGTAATGAAATCGAAATATGAACTAGCCCAAATGGCAGCCCCAGTGCCAAGCTATTGATGCTGAATGAAGTTATCGGTACAGGAATCCAAGTTCCAATGGGAGGTGGTGTTTTGTGGGACGGTTGCAAATGGTTAAACTTGGAATTTTGTTGTGAAATGGTGCATGCCATGATTAGAAATCTTTCTAGAAAAATGGTTTCAAATGAGCTGTGAAGATTCTTTTACTCATCCTCAACTGTTTGGTGACAAAGGATTGTTGATCCACCCATTCACAAAATTGACTACAAAACTCTCTTTGAAAAATGAATCACCACATCAAAAGCAGCCAAGCAGAAGTTCTCCTTGGGAGATTCTCATACTCGTATTCTTCCTATGCCCTGGACAAGTTTCTCTGGGATAACTTTTCTTGCCCAAGTATTGAGAAAGTTGGTGCTTTCTGAGATGTGCCAAAATTTTCCACTTGAGACTATTTTGCATCATCAATCTTATCATAAGTATTAATGTATTATCATTATCTACCTTTTGACTTGCTGATTGGGTGGCAACCCCGTGTAAGGGGGCTAAATTCACCATCTTTTCAGATGAAATATTTCCCTTCCCCGTACTGATGTTCTCCAATACATGCAATAAAAAAAAAAATATATATATATATATATATAAAATTGAAAGAAAAAAAAACACGAACGCAAGAAGAAAGAGTATTGTTGATGTCTATCTAGTTTGATTGAAAGCTTTTCATTTCCCTGCTTTTGGAAATATATGGTGTATTTGTCCCAACCCACATGCGATCTCCAAGAGGATTTGTCCCATGCTTAATTTGTTCAGTGAAGTGAGGCTCAATACTTGCCATGTCGCGTCTGACATATAGTTCTTTCAACATATAGTTTAAAGGCTCTAAACAAGTGCACTCCTACTGTACATACACACTGCCCACTACATGTAGCTCTAGCATTAAGACACCCACATAGATACGCTTGTTCAAAAGGTAACACCACATAAAATTGGTAAGATCCCACACCCCTTCTTCTCTACTTCTATCACTATTATTGCCAATTCTCCATACCCCACCACCCAATTCCCGAAAGACATTATACTATATCAAAATTCTGCAAGCACTCACTTCAATATCTGCACTGAAACTTGTATATATGTCATAACTCACTCAATAGAGGAAACACAGTTTCTATGGTGGGTTCCACCATTAGTACTATATTTTGTACCTAATTGAGATGAAATTGTGTATGGCTTACTTTCGGAACCTGTTAGGAAATAGCTTATGGTGAAGGAATCAGCGCCAGAACACGATTTAATTACATCCACGATTTTCCTTACAGCTCTAGTACTAAAATTCTTCATAGCTCTGCACCGCTACTAGACAAGCTTTACCACCAAGAGCCGCTTAACAAAAGGAGCGGCGTTCCCTTATAAAATGCAATCTCCATTTATAATTTGATAATCATCAACATCATCATATATTTCCTAACACAGAACTGAAGCACAATTCTAGTCCAATTGTGGGAATGATTGTTTATAAGGTCAGTCGGCAGCAAAAAATGGCAGGCAATGCAAATATATTGAGATTATGATTTGACTATAAAAGGTCCGTTGTTAGAAGTCAATCCTAAGCATTTTTGGTTAATCCAAAGAGAACCATGTAAAGTTGGTGTGATTTGAGGTGAGAAAGGAAAAGGGAAAGTACCAGAAGTGTGAAATCCTAAAGCTTGAAATTGGAAACGGTAGAGGATCATGAAAGCATTGTCCCCCGGAAACACCAAGCATCACTTGGTGGGGCCTATTAAAGAGATGGATAAAATAAACTTTTTAAAATAAATAAAGTGGTCTCTTTGTTCCTATTGTGAGATGTCTTATTCTCACTTACTATTTTACTCCCTAATCTTAAAGCCATTTAAGAGTCAGTCTAGCCATTAGATCAAATATCTCCATCCATTCAATCTTCCTTCAACTCCCTACTCTCAACTGAGGGTTCTGATAAACGGAGACAAAACAACCAACAAACAGCACAACAGAATGAAAACCAGTAAGGAGGGCGATCAAGGAATTCCAGATGATCATCCAGTAGAGTGGCTGAATTTAAGCCTAGGTAGGAATCTAGTCTCAACACTGAAAGACAACTCACAATCAAGACCCACTCCTGCTAAGATTTTCTCCTGTAACTTTTGCATGAGGAAGTTCTTCAGTTCACAAGCACTAGGTGGACACCAGAATGCACACAAGAGGGAGAGAGGCGCAGCTAGAAAATATCTTTCGCAGAGGATGACAACAATGATGGCTTTGCCCATGAGTACCACCATGATAAGATCACTTGGCATTCGGGCCCACTCACTTGTACACAAACCAAGCAGTGATGGAATGCCAGTCTCAGCAAGATTTATTGAACCAAGTACAGGGTTTGGAATGGCATGTACACCATACACATTGGACGACACAATGGATTCAATGTGGCCAGGAAGTTTTTACTTGGATCGACAACCATCAGAGCAGCCATCAGAGACACATAAGCTCGACTTAAACCTCAAACTGTAATAAGTAAAATCCATCTCCCAACTTTTGAATTCTTCCTGTCTCCACTTTTCCGCTATAGATTTTTGCTGATTTATCAATCAATTACTTCCACCAACTTAGAGGTGTAACCGTGTAAGTACAACTCTAGGAAGTCAGTTTCTGGACCATGGTGTCCTGATATAAGTAGAAGTCTCCATGCTTACTGTAGTACAAGATAACCAAAAGTCGAGTCCTGTTCATTTCTAGTCCCTTGGTGCCAGCAATAAATCCTTCCGCATCATATACTTTTCATGAAGTATTATTTTCCTAGCTGTATGGCCTTCTAGACCTGAACCTATTTATCTAGTCATCTAAGCATTATGGTGATAATGATTCAAATAATCAGATAGAATTTTATAGATATATCAACTAAATGGCAACATATACTTCTGAATACCAAAATTGGAACCATTTTGCACAATTAGCAAAAGAAGCAAGCAATGGAATATTCATAAGAATGCAAACAGGATTCACCTGAGACAATTTTCAAATGAGCACATCTTTTTAACTTGTCCAGCAACTAGACCAGGAAGAGTAAAAGATAATTAAGAAAAGAAAAGACATTTACTGGCACTGTCATCAAGTACATTAAAGTTACTTTCCAAGAGCCCATTAATAACTGGCTTGTATATGTACATAGTATAACCAATCTTATTATTACTTGGCAAAAAGCCAATCTGATTGAAACATTTCATATCTTGTTACGTACCTAAACTAAAGTCATTGGAGTGTTATTATCATTCATTCTACTGCAACTATAACCTTACTTTTGGATGCAAGAAATCAAACGTTCAAAACTAGCATAGACATGCACTGATCCCCAGCAATATTAGCAAAACAATGTCCAACTGAATAAGGAAATAATTATCTTTCAGAAATTACATATAGAGTGCTGCTTAAACTTCTACTTTCTATATTTTGACAGACATAGAGCAGCAAAATTATGGTACAGAAACTGCTTGAGCTGTTAAATCAAATTTCCTATTCCAAAATGGGGGGACGAGGGACACACACTAGTGCAAGAATTTGTGATCAATAATTATAGGCCAGCTTTTGAAATAATAGAATATTACCTGGCAAGTATAGTGTTCATACAGCACGTGGGTCGTGACTTGAAAGCCACCTTATAAGAGTTTGCCATTGACTTGATGGACAGCAAACAGTAGTTAAAAAGCCATCTCCACTTCATCCACCTACTACAGCTCTATGGTTTCAGATTCACATCCTTAATACACAAACTGTTCCAACAAGATTACGTCCATTTCTTTTTTTTACCCAAACAGTCCAACATACTTCATAACTTTAGAAATAGTTATCATTATATAGTTGCTTTTTGTAAAGGTAGATTATAAGCAACGTTGATCCATTTCAAATTCCGTACCTCCAATTTCATTACTTACACGATATTTCAAAAATAAGAAATTTCAAAATACTAGCTCTATTTCTCTAGTTCACGCTAGTGACATACTCACACCTCAGTCCCTTACAACCCAAATTTCCAAGACATCAAGAGCTCTTGCTTCTGCCTTTTCCATTTGAGTTTCGTTTTTTGTGAAACAGCCATAGAAACATAAATTAGATTTATAATATAGAACGCGTATACATGTCTCTCGCAGTTCTCCTCTCAAGTTCACATAGTAGACTAATTGATCAAACACGAGAGTAAGGAAATGTGACACTATAGGAGTGCATATAGGACGCCAGAAATAAAAGAAAAAAGTAAAATTGTATGTTGCATGAAAGTTAAATACACTTCCTTCCATAATGTCAAGGATTAGTTGAAGCTTACATGTTAATCAGGGAATATAAGCTTTTGGGTCTTGTGCAAGATGACAGGAAGCCTTTGGCTGATAATGCTTGGATCAATATACGCAGCAGAGTCAGAAGGATATCCTTTCTGCACCATTTCATTGGATCACTCAATGCAAGTATAATTATGACATTTCCAAAGTTAAAACATTATGAAAGTAAAACTGATAATAAGATTAGGCGCTAAAGGAAAATATAAATTTGCAAGTGGTGTAAACATATAAGACCATTTAGAAGCTTAAAACGAACGTAAACATTCCTAGATGACACTAATCTCTGTATCTCTAATCTAACAATTATGTATGGCACATGATATTATTGTAATCTCAAAACAAAAAATTAAGGCATTATGAATACAAGATAATGCTGCAGAAACACCAAGTAAAAAAGATAAAGCTACAGGAACATCAGAATGTCCGTCAAGAATTCATTAATATGACTCTACTGCCATCCTAGAAGTATTTTCTGAAAACCAACATGAAGAAAGGGAAGCCCGCATGTGAAGCCTTCCCTTTCAAGACAAACAAAACAGATAATGCTGTTCTCATCCATAAGTTACAGGTTAGAGGATTCACTTATCAGTTTTCAGAACTTCTGGAGTAAATCTAAATACGTAGTAAAAACAACCAGATGGTCACCATAGACATAACAGTCAAGTGATACATCTCTTCCACTTCCAAAACCAATCAAAACAACTCATATATATTTAGGAGGATGACAACCAGAGAACACATTAACTGTAAATATTTGATAAGTAAAGTAAACGTTAGCCAAAAAAGCGTAGTTATCATATCATCAAAGAGAAGAACATTTGCACTGAGAACTTACAGAAGACAACGCTTGAAAAGTGGCTTCTCTCCAGCAACTCTCCCTAAGAATAATTGGTTTTCTACTCTCACCAAAACTGCAATGCATACGCGTGTCCCTTAATCGCATAAGAACCCCATCAACTCTAAGCTGTGAGAAGACACGCACCAGTCACTAAATGGAGAATCACAGAAACACAAGGGGCAATCAATCATTTATGTTAATACTTTTAGACCATTGTTTACATTCGAGTATCTCATTGTACAATACCAGGGACCTGAGCCCAATAATTCAGGAATTTAACATTCATATATTAACAAAAGAAAACAATGGACAGTACCTTGTCTAACTCACTCTGACATAGTTTCATGTAGGAACTTATTTAACAAAGAGACTAACTCACCCAGAAACGCAGGAGAAGAAACCAACAGCTAGGCATGACTCTCTGCAAAACCAAACAATAATTTGATTGGTCCATATAATGTGAACAAAGCTGATAATACTCGTACATGACAAGAATTGTTAGAGATTCAAAATTTACCACTTTTACGGTTAAAAGTGACACTCCACTATCAGCCAATTCATCTTCATAAAAGATCACCTGTTGAGGTATTATGATAACTTTGTCATGGAACAGAAAAATATACTCGGCAAAGGAAATAGAAATTGAAACATTTATTTCCATCTGCTCCTAACCTCATCATAGAAGAGAATAGGCTCTTTTGATGCCAGTGCAGCCACATCAATTTGTTCCTCACAGTCCTCCCAATGAAGCTTGGAGCTTCCTTCATCAGAGTTTGCGGCACTTTCATGCTGATCATCAAAATATCAGTGAAAGTGATTATATTGAGGTAAAATGAACAACTTGATAACAAAGCTTCATTTAGGAGCAGAATTAGCATCAGCTATCCTTCAGTTTATCACTTCATTTAAGTTGGATGTACCTCGAAATGTAATACACTTTAAATAAAGGCTCAAATAACAGGGGATTGGTATTCTCATAAAATAACGTAATTAGAGTTTGACACTTCATCACAGAAAAGTTTATATCAAATACCAAACTGTAGTACGGAATGCATAGCACTACCTCTGAGTTTATTTCAACAGTTTCACTTCCACAATAAGGTGTCGTGAAGGTATAGTCATAGTCTAGTATCACCTGCTGGAAGGGTTTGCTGCAAATAGACAAAACAAATGTGAGAAAGGATAGCTTTCTATCTTCATTATTCAGGGGCAAAGATACAAAAGTAAACATCTCTTTCAGTTTATAAAAACTATATCATCTCAAGTAATTTACTGGTTGGAAATACAAGCTTAAATTACCAGGGCAAGTATGATGGCTATGTGATTATACCAAAACACCAACATCCTTGGATAAACATTTAGTAATTAAGAAAGTATTTTCTTTCAGGAGTATCTATCTCTTTTCCTGTATTCTGAATTTTGAGGGCTGAAATAGTGTTTTTGCTACTTCTCAAGGCTAATCGACATTGAGCAAGTTAAACAATCACTCCTACATATCTTAGTTTCTGGACCTATAATATTTTTTTTATTCGATGATCAGATCAGGAAACAAAGAGATTTATTATGATAGTGGTATTTCCGCAGAGAATCGGTAAAGAAGCACACACAAAAACACACAGCTGTAATCTCAAATCAATTTATTCAATAATCTCTAAAAATAATAATGTATTACAATACTAAAATAGAAAATCCAATACCCTAACTTAGAAAGGAAACAATCTCCTACAAAAAATCTACTACTTTAATAAACTATCCTAATGAAAAGCTAATACTATAATATCCTACTAAATAATTTCATTAATAATTCAACATTTATCTCTAAAGAACAATACAAAATTAATAATAAAATTATTGAATTTCTTCTTCCGTACTGCATCAATCATTGTATCAGTACTCGTTGTGATACCTACATATATGTGAACGGAATATCCAAAGAGTTAGACAAACTACTTTCAATCTAAAACATACACCGTGATTTCGTTTTTAGTACTGCCCCACGATGAACTTATTCAAGCTTACTTGATATCCTTTAACAAGCACATCATATTAATAAAGAGTGCAAGCTAATTCATCTCATGTCACTATTATACTAAGGTGGATCAGTTAAAGGTATGTAAAGTAAAAAGGAAAAGTAAAATATATTAAAGGGCCCAGCATCTAATTCAATATATATACCATGAAGTGGGCGTTCTCTCGTTCATGAGTTTAAGAAGCCATTTTTATTATAATGTTCATCTTCCTTGTAACTGGATGAAGTTCAGAAGTTGGTCCTTTATATTTTCTCACGACAAACTTTTCAACCTTGCCAGCTACAATTAAGACAAACATTGTAGTACAATGGTTCATAAACTCGTGAATGAAAGGCGTCATTCATGTAATACATATATGTGTGTTTTTAGCCAGCGTTGACTGCAGGGTTTTTTTTAGTCAAAAAAAACTGTTCGCGAAGATCAGCCATGATTTTAAAAAATCCACTAAAAAGTATAGTAAAGTTCGCTAATTTAATATCGGAGCACTCTTTTATGATAAAAACAACCTCATGTAATTATTCCATTCGCTATCAATAGTAGCGGATAGCTCGGACAAAGTATACTGAATTGTATAATCTATCTCACACACTCCCACTAGAATAAAGTATGTCTATCATTCAACAAACAACAACAAAAATACCCAATATTTCTCAAGTACAAAAGCTTTCCATACTTACACCCAGTATTTCTCACTCTCTCTCGTCCTTTTTTCCTTTAGTATAAACTTTGACAGCAATTTTTACCACTTTACGTATAACAAAATATATCCAGATTGTTTTGAAGATTTTTCTGAAAGCTTTCAAACAATATAAAGACTGACCACTTATAACTTACAATGAAGGAGTTATGAAATTTGAATTCGAGATTTGAGGGTAGGAGAGAGAAAGAGTGAAAAGAGAGAACAAGAAGAATCAATTTTTGTTGTGGAAAGGGTCTTCCTCTATTAAGAGTAGTGGACTTTGCTACACTTTGTAACATAGCTTTTAGACTCTTGGTCTATGTGGATAGCTACAAATGCACTAGCTAAAAACAGGTCCGTACCCACGCTGGTTATTGATCACTGCCCTATACACACACATAGATGTTATACTTCTTACTATTAGATATTGCCCATAAATTTCATAATAGGTACCCAAAGATTCATAGCGAACTTTGAGGGGGGGGGGGGCTTTTTTTGCAGCACGCGTTGATCTATTCAAATATATATATATATATATATATATATATATATATATATATATATATATATTAGGTCCAATATCAATACTGTAAAGATCTAGCAGCAGTAACAAAAGAACCCATTATCATAACACAAACACTCTATTTTCTATAAATACAATGGAAAATAATTGCATCAGTAAGTCAGTAAGCAGAAGAGAAAATGTCAAATGCCCTACATAGGAAATTTGATAATTGCAAGTAATTCTTCTTCGTTGTACAATCCTATTTTTTTATTATTTTTTAATATAATTTGATACTTGGAGCATCATCATCCACTGTCTTCAACATCAACAAAAAGCATTTAGAGAAGGTACAAGGGTTATGTTCCCATGCATGATACAGAATCAGCCAAATTGCCAACTAGAAAGAATACACAATTACCTTCTAAATTTCCATTTCGCTGCTGCAGGGACTTCAACTGGTGGTAATGCTTCCTGCTTCCAGCCAACTAGAGCATCAAATGCATTGAAATGAATTTTTGTGCCACTCTTCAAGTGCTTAAGAACCAGTGAACTTTCTCCGAATACCATCTCTGGCAAGTGGTTTGTCTGCAGCTTTTGTTCCCACCTGCAAATATTATCAAGCATTACTATCCAATGATATACGCACCTGAAGTAGAATACTTAACAACTAATGTAATAGAGTATATCCCGTTCCAGCTAAACTAGCACATATAACTAAATAATCTACCATATAGGATAGTGTTTACCCTTACCTAAAGATGCAACTACTGACTACTGTAGTTTAAAATTTTGGGTTAGAAAAAAAATATTGAGCCAAAATAAAGAGCAAGCTTACTTAGAAACTGGAGTTATTACAAATGAAGGTGAACCATATAATCAATACATGCATAACGTATTATAATAACACTCTAATGTATACCATTTCCCCAACAAAAATATCAAACCCCAATGAATTCATCTTGTACATCCAAGAAGGCTAACAATTTGATAAACTTAATTAACCCTTTTTCATGATCATTAGTTTGAATGAACAAAAAAGAGAAACTTTATACAGAAATTAGGAAGAAAAAAATCAGTTAAATTGATTCAAAGAAACAGTATTGACAATCATATTTTTTGATCATACCGTATTGAAAATCTAATACTCCTGACTACACTCATCGTTTCTAAAAATAGGCGTCACATCATTATAATTATGAAATACATACATATAAGTATAGAGAGCGAGGGAAAGTACAGTTCGAGGTTGAGGGAGCTGAGAATTGGAAACTTGCGAGACTCGATCTCCCAGCCATGAATTCTCAGTCCACGCCGTCCCTCAGGCAGGAGCTCTGCTCCGGCTGCCTTCAGTTCCCCCTCGTCCGCCACATGCTCCATCTCCGATTATTGGCTTGATCGGCCGGTTACCTGTTTGCTATAGCCTTTGAGTGACAGTCCAGTCAAAATCCTTAAACGGAGTACAAAACATTTAGAAAATTAGAATTTTGGATGCTTAATAATGGGCCGGGTTACTGAATAGGCCCAAATATGCCTAAAACGATAGAATAGACCATTTTAAATTTTTGGGTCCAATAGATATTTTTTTTCTACTTCTTCAGTTTTTAAGGTTGGTTAACTTTTAAATTTTGTTTATTTTGTTTGGACTAAAATATAGTTTGAACCCCCAAATTTTATAGAGTTGTTGAGGTTTGCATTCTAATATTTAAAACTTATCTAAATACATCCTAAAAAAAAATTTATTTAAAGAAATACAATTTGCACCCAAAAGTGAGGGTTCATTTTATTTAACGAAAATAACTTTGAGGTACATTTTGAAAGGTTAAAAGCATTGGAAGATCTATTTTTATCCACCCAAAAAAATCTATCATTATATAAACTCTAATATGTAGTAATAATAACTAAACTAATAGGATAATCAATTAAAACTCAGTTTCTCTTTCCACTTGTTTGGTACATTAGTAATGGTGGGGTTTCTATGTTTGAGAAACAAAAGAATTTCACCCTCGGAATTGAGTCATTATCCTCCAAGCATTTAACCAATTTCTTATGACAAAACCAGGACATAAGCCACATCAGAAATGTACAAGTTGTAGGCACTTAAGCAATCACAAGGACAATAATAATTAAGTGAAGGTGAATACCCAAATAATGGAGAAGTAGAATGCTTTGCTTTCAGTAAATAGATGGTGTATACAAGTAAATGTGCTCACTTTTCCTTGTTGATTTGGACTAAGCATATCCTAATTCCTACAACAATCTAATCAGCAGGAGTACATGAAATATTATTCCAACCCAAAAATTATCAAGTTGCAAACCAAGCCAAACATGAACAAAATTTTCCAGCAATGCAACAGACCAAGCTTCAGACCAGCAATTATACTTGTGACAACTTCCAATCAAGCAACAATAATATCTTTCTCTAAGTTTTCAAGTACAGCCTTGAAGAATATCTGCTCAAATTTTGCAGTTGCCCTCTTCAAAATCTCTTGAGCAATTGTTTCACTGATAATCTTGAAAGTACAACTGAGGAATTTCTGAGGGTGAAGACAATGTTGCTACAAACTTGAACTGTTCCAGAAAAGAAAAACAGTTCAAGTCAAATTTTAGTTGTACAAGTTAGTAACATCATTGTCTAAAACCGTGAACTCCATACAAGTGGCTGCAAGCTTTTTCTGCCCAGGATTTTAATGTGACATTCATCTTACAATAGCTTGCAGCCAGTTATGCAGCTCTGCGGGAAAGCTAATGTGGGATATAACAACAGAATGTAAGATCTTTCTATAGAATAAGACTGCTGTACCTTATGTTGTGTGTACTTTTCCCTTACTGCTCGCAAAGAATTTCCTCTCCTACACAATTGCAAGTCATGAATGGCAAGTACACAATCCTTTAGTTCAGATGCTTTGTAGCCCGAGTATTGCTGCAAAGATAAACTCTGTGGGACAGAAAAACATGAAATTAAAGCTACTCATTAGTCATCCTCGCACACAAAATAACATTGGAGAATCAGTAAAAATAAAAGTATTCAATATATTTACTAGTACTAAATAAGTGGACAACTCTATCAAACACTCGGAAGTTATTTGTAATAATTTGCATTTTGTGTATAATATAACTATCTAATCAATTCCCTAGAGAACACCAATACCATATAGCCACATCAATTCAATTTTTCCCCATTCAAACTAAGCTCTATGCTAGAACTCTCAACACTCTAGTTACCACTAGATTCCTAACCTTTTTCATGATATGTTACTTTGAATTATCAGTATGTCAAATCCTAAAAATACTTGTTAGCAAGAGAAAGGGATATAACTAACATACGTGTTCCCACTTTTAGGACTCAGTTTTGTACATGTCCCTTTATTTGTGCCCTTCCTTTCTATATTTCTTGGCCAGGGGATGCAAGCTACTTTGTTTGTACATGCCCTCAACAAATTAAAGTATCATACAAACAGGTCTAAAACACATCAACAACTGCTAAAAGTTCATGAACAGGAGTGATGAGCTCAAAATCAGTGTTCATCTCATGCTTTAGTTGGTAATAAATAAAAGATTCAGCAATTCTGAAAAGTAATGATTGCTACCACAAAAGATGCACAAATACCATTATACCATATCTAATCATCTTCTTAACACATATTAATTGTGTATATGGAAGGTATATCTGTATATCTTACCCAAGGATGCTTCTTTGGTTGAATTGTAAATTTTGAAATAAAGATGGCTGAAGCAGCAATCATTGATGGTACAAACCTCACAGTACCATAATCTAATAAACTTAGCTCCGCAACATAAGAAGCCAAGAACTCAAACTGCATATCTAATGGCTGAAACAGCAAAGTTATTGACTCAGAAAGTATTAAAGTAGGAAGAAAGAAAACAAAGTTTCAGGGTACAGGTAGAGCATTCTTACCGTGGAATATTCTTGAGCAGCCCTGGTGAAAATTCTGCAAATCCACCAAGATATTAGCAATTAGTCTAATATAATTACAAACGCAAATTAGCATAAGCAGAAGCATAATTAAGATATAAATGAGGACCCAACAATTATAGATGAAATAATTAATAACCTTTTGACAATGCTATTACCTGAGAAACGTTTTTGTTGTTGGACTACTTATCTCAAAGGTCAGAAATTTTAGAATCTCTTTTTCCATATCAACAACCTGTAGATTCATCCAGTTAGTTTTACATGCTACAATAGGGTGTACATGAAAAATTAGACAGGACACCAAATAGAGAATCCACCTCCTCTTTGGTATAAGTATTATCTGTTATATAGCAAAAATCTTCAATATGGGGAGGACTGATCTCTTCATATTTCCTGTCATTAACCCTAGATTGGTTACCATTAAAAGCACCAAGCAAAACAATATTAAATCAAAGGAAAATTAATTCCAGGGTACATAACATACGAGGCTATGAGCATGCTAGAAACACCAAGAAGCTGGAGCTTATTCCTGCTCAAGGCATGTGACGACAGGAATCTATCAATGTAGGATACAGTAAGATAAAGGGTGTCGGAGACAAGTTTGTACTCCTCTGCAACCTCCACCAACCAATCCACAAGGATTTCTCGCATGCCGGCTGTAACATCCTTCTGAACCTTTTCCAGGTAATCAGGCAAGGATCTCCTCTTTTCCTCCATCTAAATACATATTAACATTAGAATGATAAAAGTCCACTGAATAAACTTCTCTTCCACCAACTAATCAACTACCATGTTTATTCCTCAATAAACTTAATTGTTGTAATACTATATAAACCATAAGCATTGTCAAACTTTTTTAATATTTTCCAAGTATATTCAGTACAAAATTGAATCAAAGTGAGACAGATCAGAAGGTAAAAATATTATAGGAAAAAAAATCAATTATCATATTCATCCAAAATCCCATTACAGAAATAGTCAATCCATCAAAAAGTCCCCTAACCCCAAACAAAAAACAATGACCATCCTACAAGGTCATTAAGTGAAACAACAATTCTGAATCCAAATCTACATCAGACCCTAATTTCAGATAAACAAACAGAAAATCATCCAAGCACCTATATAAATTTCAACTTACACAAACCAAGCTACTCAATACAATTATCCATTATTAGCATTGCAAACATACATAAAACAAATATTAGGGAAACACAGTTCCTGCTTGGCTACTATCAAACATTAAAGTCCGCCAGAAGTAACATGTCTAATCCCATAAATTCTATTCCAAATTATACCCAAACAAACAAACAAAAATCCACTATAACTGAAAGTCCACAAATTGAGTGCAGTAATTCATTATTATCAACACAACAAACCTACCCAAAACAGACTAGGAACAATAAATTCTAATGAACCTATAATTAGGCAACCTTAAAGGGGGGAAATTATCTTTATACCTCCAAGGAATGAAGATGCTGATAGATAAGAGACGGAGAAAAACATTTCTGTGAGCCATCCTCGGAACCCACCACTGTATTGGACTGAACCGGCTTCTGAACAATAGCCTTTTTCACTGTCCTTTTCAATTTGGGTTCGGGAGTCTGAGTCTTATCAGCAAAATCGGAACCGACATTAACCAAGTTAGTGAGCTCACCCAACACGACTCGATTCTTCGTGGCCGGAATTTGTTGTTGATTGAAGGTGGAGATTGAGGCAAATGCTCGTTTTTTGGATACCCGGGTGGTATGAACGCAGTTTTGTTGCTCGCCCATCTTCTGGGTTTTTCACTGAATGATTGGAGTATAATTGTAGGGTTTTGCAAATGAAATGAAGACTTCGACTACAATTTTAGGGTTTTATAGGAGAAATGAAGACTTTGGAGCTTGAGGACGAAGTATGTTTCTCCCTTCGTATATATGCCGAGGAGAGAGGGTGATAAGGCCAGAAGGGTAAAATTGTGATGCCGCCATTTTTATAATTTTTGAAAAGTTTTTTGCCGCGCTTTGAATTGACAGTTTTGCTCGTTTTGGATTTCGGTTTGGACTTTAGAGCTCAATAAATGTCATATTATGGGCCCAATGCCTCTATGGGTCTGTGATAAAGAGAGAAAAAGGCCCAATAATGACTAATTGACTACAATAAATTAATGATGCGTAGTAAATCCGTACTTCATCCATTCCGAAATAAAAAATCGAACGTATGAATTTTAAAAATCAATAAAAAAATATTTTTAACTCAAAAGTGATGTTATAATTTAATTTTTGAATACAATAAATCTTGAATTTAGAAGTACTTTATAAAAAGTTTGAGATTTTCATAATTTAATTGCTTAAAACTAAATGATTTTTTTATGAAAAAACTAAATTAATATATAAAATTTTAGAACTTGTAGATTAAAGGCTCAAAGCCATTTAGAGGCTTTGTTTCATTTTTTTTTCTTTTTGCTTATTTTAATTTAAATTAATAACTCATTTTAATATCATACAAATGATAGTGTCACCGACTACTTAATTAGACTATTGAACTCTACTTTTTACACTAAAAATGATTCGTTAATTGCATAAATTAAAGTTAGTCAACTAATCTCTCTCATATATATATATATATATATATATATATATATATATATATATATATATATATATATATATATATTGTAACACTACAAAATTCAAAAATGATTGAAATCAAGTTTGTATTTTTAATTATATAGTTGATAGTTGATATAATGCACACTATATTCTGTACTTTTTTATCTCTGTTTTCAGTTTTTATTTTTTCAATTTTCTGAATATGAGAGAATGTTCTGATACACGTTATGGGAAAGAATAATGAGTTACAACAGGAAAGGATATATACAATAATAATTAGATTACCTCTCGTGGGGCAATATCTCAAAATACAATGCGTGTTTATATATGTAGTCAAATACTTCTAATAAAAATCTGAAAACAGTGGAAAATATCTCTGGTGATTTCCGAAAATGAATGTGTTCAGAAATTGTTTTGAATCAAACAAACTTTGTGTGTTCATTCAGAGAATGAAACTAGAGTATGAGCTATTAAGGAAAACACACACTAGTTCAATATCAGAAAGAAATTATTGCCATCAGAGCCAAGCCTTTACCCAGAAATTCATATGCATAGAAACGAAAAATAAAGAATGCTAGCACAATCCACCACGAAAATAATTACAGAGATTTTTGACAAATTCACCTTTTCTTCTAAAGATACGTGTAGAAAATGTCTATTGGGTTTTAGTTAAAATTCATAACATGTCAGTTACAATAATTAATTTGGCAACATTCTGAATACACAAGTGTATTGGGGGTGTTCAGAAAGCTCCCGCTGCCAATTGCACACCTGAATGCAGCTTTAATAGAACAATGTAGTAGTACAAGGGACCTTTTCAACCTGTAAAACTATATCTAATTACCAATCTAAATGGCGCAGTGTAGCAGACTACGCTGGATTGACACCAGTGTTTTCTATGGTTCTAGATCCAGAACGACATTTCTTGAATAAAAAATATAGCCCTATGTCAATAGCTAGCACACAATTCAAAATTCTACCTTAATGGGGCAAACCTTTTAGAATGCACGAGGTAACTATTGAATGATATTATCTAGCAGTTTTAATTACTTTTGAAGCATCCTTGTGAGGCTGGAGTTCAAAGAAACAAACCTGAACAAGGATAATTTTGACAAATTACTTCACAAGTTTCAGGATATCCTTCTTCAAGCAGCTCGTCTCAGAAAATTTTGCTTCTTCCGAGTGCTAAGGTCTATTGTGACTATCAAAACTCAGAATTGCCTTCTTCTACCAGATTCAAAGTTAATTTTCCGCCTTCCTCATTCTCACTTCTGAGTCCTAAGGATTCTATTGGACTGGATTCTGCTACTTTTTCTTCCCCGAGTTTTTGGTGAATTAACTTCTGCACTCTGCTTTGGTGTCTCCTCCGTGTTTGTGTTGGGTACTGTTACTCGACTATCAAACTTTGCTTTTCTTTTTTTAGATTTTGAAATACTAGAATTTTGTCCATTGTCTTCCTCTGTATCCATGTTCAGCTTCACGCCTCCGCTGCAGCATTCTATGACACTGGGACTTGCTTTAGCTTGTTCATTCTTTTCAACCCCATTGCAAGTAGCATCTTCCGTAAGTAATTTCAGTTCAGACCCATCCAGGTTTTTGTTTTTTTGGGCAGGAGTGCCTTTATTTGAGGCAGTTTCAGCTACGCTCGATGTCATGTGTGACGAATGACGAGAGCTCCAACGCGCATTTTCAAACCATTTGCTTACCTGTTTAACAGAAAAAGTCGTGCAGAGTGAAAGGAAAAAAAATAGAGAATAAGAAAGAGTTGCATGCTGTTATACATGGGGTATTTACCTGCTGGACTGTAAGTGCTAGTTCTCTAGCCAAATTTTCTTTAACAGCTCGCTCAGGGTATTGATTCTCCTTGAAGTATTTAAAGAGTATCTGCACACCAAAGTGACCATCAAGGTGGTAATGCATAGTGAAAGGATCACATTCGGATGCCATATAATAAGATACGTAGCACTATTAATATTGTATATAACTCTTATATTGTCTTCAAAAGTTAAAATATTTGCGAACTAAATATGTGTGTATTGCTCTCAAACTTGTACGTGTACATTCTGTAATCTTTGGTCCCACAAATTACTGTTAAAAAGGTAATTACTGTCACCCTCAAGATACAGTACTTTTCTCAAGCAAACAGAATACCAGAAATGAAAGATGATGTCAACAGTTTGTGGGTCAAATATACCTAATTCAATCCAGTCCACCAGGATTCTAATGCAAAAAGTTAAATGATGATGACTATGATACCTGAGTTACATCTTCTGCGTATGTTGATTTAGTAGTACTTCTACCACTACTACCAGGTGCAGAAGAGTCTTTACGTGATCTAGCAGGTGGAGAATCTGTGCCTTCGACATCAAACTTCTTACCAGTTCTCCGTTTGTGAGTACTCTCGCCGTCTTTCTGGTTGGGCTCCAATTCAGTAGCATCTTTCCCATGCTTCACTGTTGGAGTTTCTCCATTGGGCGACACTAAAGTAGCTTTCCCAGAATTAGTCCTCCTCCTCTTTGGTAAAGCAGTATCCACAAAGTCTTCGTCACTTGAATCAGAAGAAGTGTTCCCATACTCCTCCTTCAAGGATCACAGAAATAAACTAAATAAGTCAAACAGGTAAGAAAAATAAAAGTAATACAAAATACCCTAGTAGGAAACAGCAAAACTACCAGTCTTCATCACTGGAATCGGAAGATGTGTCCCTTTACTCCTCCCTTCGAGGATTAGGGAAATAAACTAAATATGTCAAACAGGTAAGAACAAGAAAAGTAAAACAAAATACCCTAGCATGAAACAGCAAAACTAACATAATACAGTTAAGGTTCAAATGTAAATGTGGTTTGTTTGCTTTGAAGCCATACGCACTCTGAAAAATGTTTTCACCATGGTACAGTGCTTGGTAGAACATAAGAATGTCAAACTATTTACAGAAACTGCCCTACAAATTCTGAAATTTTATTTTAACTGCTGCATCTAAAGTCTCTTCTTTTTATTTTTTATATTAAGTTTGAAAGCAAGTATGGGGCTTTGAGAAACCTCAACCATATGGCATGTATTCATGCATGAACGTACTCAAATAAATATGTTTTTGCATCTTTTAGTAGGAGTGTAGGACATGTAGATATTCTTAGAATCATTTATCAAATGCTGAAAAATGAGGAGGATATGCTTTCTTTAGGCAAAAACCTATACAATGCTTTTTTGGTGTTGTAATACCAGGCCATATTATAGGCTCCATTAACTCCTTCATCCCCACCCAAAAAAAAAAACCATC
Source organism: Panax notoginseng (assembly GCA_016801055.1). Lineage (NCBI taxonomy): Eukaryota > Viridiplantae > Streptophyta > Magnoliopsida > Apiales > Araliaceae > Panax > Panax notoginseng. The sequence goes on from CM029019.1 coordinate 8,795,223, forward strand.
CCAAATTGAATGCAAACCATCTGCACCTTTCTTTTAAAATCCATACAAGAACATAAAAACCTTCATGGGCAATTTTTTTGAGAGTGAAGTTACCCATGTCGACATGAGGTGGACATGGGTAGAGTAGTGGTGTGGGTTATGTGTCAGATCCTTCACTCACTCAGTTGGACACTCCATGTCACAAAGGAAGAAGGACATTGACTAGGGACAAAACGAAGGGAAAAAAGAAGTATTATAATGAGAAGATGGAGAATCATCGTAATTAGCATGCCTCTCACACAATTTCCTCTAATAATATATGGAAATTTACCAAGTGCACTGCCACAATGTTATATAAATGTGCAAGGACCCATTTCATGGATTCATCAAGTCCATGTCTATTAGAAAAAGAAAATTAAATGCTGAAAGTATGGGAATTGAGCATAAATTACAGAAGAATCACATCATTTAAGGGACTCACATCATGCAGCTTTTTGTAGTCCAATCTCTCTACATGTCTTTTTGGATAAAGAGAGCCTGAATAACCTTGCCCAGATTCTGACTCCAAAAGAGATAACAGTTCATCACTTAAAGAGTGCCTCTTCGTCTCACTTTGTCCACATTTTTCTTCATTGATCTTGATGTGGTTCAAGGTTGAGGTAATGGGCCCCTGAACTTCACCAGATGGTTCATTTTCATCAAATGCAACACTGAAATCTTCAGAGTCGGATGTAAAATCAGAACTTGAGATTTCTTTTATAAGCTCCTGATCAGGATCTAAACCACTAGGATCATAATCATCATCCTCTGAATCATCCGAAGGAAGCCCCAAGGTCTGTTCATTATTTGGTAAGGCTCCCACATCATCTGATGCAGAATAATAATCAGATTCATCCGAACTTGATTCATCTCCCTGCACCTTCTCATCCAACTCAGGACCATCAGGATCATAATCATCGTCCTCAGAATCATCAGATGGCAATCCAAAATTATCATCTAGCTTATTTCCTGCCGCTGCTGCTGCCGCCTCCTCGGGGAAGACCTTCTGCAAATGCAAAAGAAGCATAAAAGGAAATGTCAAAAAAATAATAAAAATGCATCAGTAATCAACTCGCAACAGCCAAAGTTAAGTTTCTGTACTCGACCTCCCAGCTGTCACCGACAGAAATTTTCGTTCCTTGAGAATCATTAAGCAACTCGATGCAGTCCACCTTGCAATCACATCCGGGGCAAAGCCAGCCCTCATCATCAGGAGGAACTGAGACATTTAACATTAAAAAAAAGGAAAAATAGAAAGAGTAAGCATAAAAATGAAATTTGGAACTTAAGAAACAAAAACTCCAGATATTACTATCAATTAAGTGGTATGGATGTTACTGTATTCTTTCAATAATGGTGGTTCCAAACAGAACTGGTGGAATCCACGTTCACAAGCACCATCACAAAGGATGATGTCGTTATTGATTGCCACATCCTTGGACCCACATTTTGCACAGAATATCTGTTACAAGAGAAAACATTATCAAAAACACAAAGATCTGATTAGGAATGATATGATATTAAAAGAGTAAAATGACTTATGGTCAAAAAGACATCTCCTACATCCTCACTGTCGATCTCTCCTTCAGAATCAAACAAAGCTTCTGGAAGCCTTCCCTCTGCACATGACAAATCAAGGCGTTGAAACAGATCTCTTATTTTCAATTTGCGACGAAAAATTTCAGATTTTGCACGTTGAAGCTCCTTCTCTGGTTTTATCTTTTCTAGGCTGCAAAGTTGCAAAACAGGAAATGCCAAGAATTAGGGACAGTAAGAAATCAGATAACCTAAATCTAAAACAACCCAGGAACTGCCAAGGTTGCATACTGTCCTCTGAAATAAATTAATTGAAGCAGGCAACTTGAGATGCAGTCAGTTACATGGACCATTTGTTCAGAGCAGTTGGACATGCAGTGCAGAACATGAACATAGAACAGCCAAAGAAAGCAACTTCACTCATGTCTAGGCAGCAGATATGCCTTGAAGAATATGCATTTCATCTCTTTATCGCAAATACACATATCGCGCTATACATCACCATCTAGTCAAACCCACTACACTGTCCAATTCCCCCCCCCCCTCTCTCACACACACACATGTACTGTGTGGATGGCATTATTTACATAAATGCCACCATCGGCATGATAGTTGTTTATATTAAATTGAAGATAAAATGGTATGTTGGCAATGTGGGTCCTCGTTGTAGCATCCTCATAACTATTGTACGGACTTGAAATATATATTGTATCCATGTACTTATTTTTTTCCGACCTACTCCAAAGTTATCAACACATCTTATACCATAAAAAGTGTACCCCATTAATGTATCATGATGATGAAATTTGATTTGTGATACGTATCCAAATTTGATAACTAGGCCTAGTACCAATATTTTTGAAGTCTGAACACATCCACCCCGCTCTATGGGTGATGACACGAGTGTAAAACGGCTTTCGACATTTTAACTACAAGAGGACAGCAACAAATCACTATATAAATGTATCCTCAAACCCTGCAGATATATAATGCTTTTTAGCAAGCTTTCAGACAGGAAGTATTAAAAGCCAAGTGAACCCGAAGCAACTCTCCCAAGATCATCCCATCATTCATTAGTAAAAGGATAAGAATTTTTGAATTTTATATTACGATTTCCTATCTCTAAACAATCAAATTATTCTAAAGTTTACTTTTAATTTGTGTATAAATCCAACTAATGCAATTATCCGACCAGAAAGGAATAGGATCAGTACGAATCTTTCAAGAAGATGATAGTATGCAAATCTGATAGCAACAGCCATGCCACAACAAAAGATTTTAAAAAGGAGGTAAAAACATCAATTCTAGTACAAACCTTTGTCCTTTCCACCCTTCACCAGAGTAAGCATCAATGAAGTTCTGTTCATATTTTATTCGATGTAGTAAGTATCTTAGATGTGTCCTTATTCTCGAGAATTCATTAACTGGAGTTTTCTCCATCTGCTTCTTCTTCTTCGTCCTCTTCTTTTCTCTGTCAACGCCTACTTCTGCCAAATTATTACTCAGGTCAGGCGCTTTAGATTTCTCTTGTGATCTTGAGCGCAATAATCTGGGGCTGCCTACTGACGATATCTCAGAATCTTTTTTTTTTTTGGGTAATAATCTGGTACTGCCCACTGAAGATGTCAGAGATTTTTCCGCTTTTCTCGGTCGACCGCGAGATTTTCTCTCCGTGTGTCCCAAGTGGCTAGGAGTCTTGGCTGCATTTTCCTCGGCTGGTCCCAATTGTTCAAGACCATTATTCTTTGATGCATCAGCAGGCTGCCTTCCCAATTGTACTAGATTGCAATCTGTTGCATCTCCAGATGTCAGTTCCAATGGATCATGGCTACATTTCCTGTTCAGATCATCTGCAGGTAATCTAAATGGCTCCAAACAAGAATTGTTGGTCTTTTCTTCTGGAAAGATGCCCTTTTGTTCAACACTTATATGGTCACATTCTGACTCTCGGTCTACTGTTGGTCCATCTTCAACATTTTCAGTAGCAATCGCTTGATTTTCTTGCAATGGTTCATTTACAGTTTCAGAATCAAATTCATTGTTTTGGTCTGACATATTTTGTTTAGGGTTTGAAATCTTTTCAGTCACACTTCCGGCTTGAAGTTCCATTGGTTCAATACTACATAAGGTGGCATCTTGTGGCAGTTGTTCACAATACACATTTTTTGAATCTTTTGGAGGTCTTAGTTGCTTAACACTAATTGAAACAGATTCATCAACCCTCGCTTCTAATGATGCTTTTTGTACATCTTCAGCAGTCTCGTGTTTCTGTTCCACTGGTGTAGTGCATCTACCATTTGGAACAAAATCATGTTTTTGTTCTGATGTACATTGCTTTGGGCTTGAGCTTCCTTCCATCGTACTGTTTTGTTGTACTGCAGGTACATCCATATCAACAGCTCAATGTTGAGAGGGAGGGGAGGGGGAGTATCAATTATAATTATAGTCGCAAGTCCTCGACTGTTTTTGTAGTGGAAACATTTAATACAGAATCATATTCCTCGTGTTATCCTGCAAAATTAAAAATAATATGCAGAATTGGAATTGATGAAACATGTTTTAATCGCATTCCTCAGTGTCTTTGCTAGTATTTGCAAGTCCTATGAAGTGTATATATAAAATAAATAATATGCAGCCACACAACTTTTGGCCCAAAAGTTACTCTATTGTAGGAAAGTTCTTTCTCACAGTTCATGGGAGTAAATTTTATTACAATAGTGTTTGTGCTTAACCTTCTACTAAGATATTTTTGTTGAATGAGTAAATGACCAATTAGTTAGAGTATCTATCAAAATAGCCAGGAAGGGAGACCAAGGAATGTAATGAACATATATTTTGTTTTACATGTTTAAATCTAAATTTATTTTATTAAGCTCGTTAATACCACACCAATTTATTGTAGTGCCAACAAAAGGTACAACTTTACTGCATAGGCTACAATACTGCGATTCGTCTGATCTGGCGTCATAGACAACTGAGATAAAATTAAATATTTTCATTTAGTAAATCACATACTTAACATAAAAGTAAGATCCAATCAATTATTCATTTCCATGGTTACAGTTTATTGCACCCACACGACTCGGCCTTGATCAGCACTTTCTCTTTTGCAAATTCGATAAATCTTGACTGGAAAAACAAGGACTTGAAAATTGTTTTACATTTGTCCATTTTGTCCTAATTGCCATGCATATGAACTGAAACCTGCACCCCTAATACAACCATAATTTTAACCACTTTGTGAACTCAGCACTCCATACTAAGTAAACAAAAACCAAAAATTGGTTCACATACCAAAGAGTTCATCTATGAATACCACAACCCATATGGAAACGACACCAAAAAGGAACCACAGTCAGATAGGTTCTATTGATAAACAGAAGTATTTAAGTTTTAATAGCCTAGCATGAGTACTCAAATTCCGATATTGACTTCAAGGATAGTTATATTGACTTCAAGGATAGTTGGGAGTAGGGACGAAAGCACCTAGAAATCGCCTTCATTGATATATAGCATCCTATACTTCTTAAAATAAATAAAAACTTTTGGTATTAGACCTATTGGTATATATTGTAACCATTTTTACATAAGTGGACATGTTTAAAAAAGAAGAAAAAATAAATCATCTTCCCATAATATACCCAAAATCAGACTACACCAAGTATACATGGTTAAAACAGAAATCCAATTATTTCCAGTTCGTACAGTTCAAATTCACTCCTTAAAATGATTTTTAAGAAAATGACCAGAAACTATCCCATCTAATGCTACATTACTGCTACACTGCCATAATATAACTGAATCATTCAAACAAACACAGCTCCCACTCATTTCTAGCCCTAACCTGTTTGAGCATTCAAAATTCCCACCCTAAAAAAATGAAAAACTAAAAACTGTATTATATGCAAAAACTTTCTAATAGGTTCCAAAAAAATGACAAAAACATCAACAATAAGAACCATTACATCTCTTCATTATCTTTACATTTATACGCAATCAAACAAACAACATACAACAAATATGAGAAATTAGCTCAGGAGCTTACCTTATCTAACAAGGAGCTTACCTTATCTAACAAATAAGATGAGAGAGAAATAGGACTCGGATCAAAACCTCAGGAATAGATAGAGAGAAAGCGAGTGGATAGTCTAGGGCATTTGAACTGAGAAAAGTTTATGATAAATTGATGAGAGAGAAAATGAAAGAGGTTGAGTCGGTGGAAAATAGTGGCTTTCGTTTTGTGCGCCCGAGACTCTCTCACCGCCGATAAAAGGAAGATAGTGGTCTCCTTTTCTTCAGGGCTTCTTCATTTCAGCCCTTGCGGCGGATTTCGCCTCACCTTTATGTAGGGTGAAGTTGGGCCGGATCCGGCCCTATTTGTCATCAGCCCCAAATTTATCTTTTCCGGGTTTTGATGGGTCAAAATTTAAGAGCATGTTCGGGAATGACTTATAACTTAGTTAAACTAACTTATAAGTCATTTGTTACTATTCACCTATTCAAAAAAGATTTAATTTTTTACTTAAAAGTTGAATTTTAAGTCAAAAAAATAAGTACATATTTCTAACTTATTTTAAAATGACTTATAAGTCATTTTAAACTAAGTTAGTTTGACCAAATATAATGTTTATTTTATCCCTTTTTTTATTAATGTCATTTTTAGTAATCTTTACATTTATTTTAACTTAAAAGTAATTATAAATCGAACACCTTTCTAACTTGTTTTAACTTAATTTTTGACTTATAAGTCAGATTAATGTCGAATGCATTTACTTATAAATGTTAACTTAAAATAACTTATGAGTCATTTAAAATAAGTCATTCCCGAACAGACCCTAAAGTAAAAAAAAATACCGTAAAAGAAAATGATTTATGTAACGCCCCCAAAATAGGTATACAACACCCATTCTGAGTCGCCAAATACATGGTACAGAAAGTAAACTATGTAAGACCCCGAATTTTATAAAATAAAAGTATTCAATTTTTTTTATAATTACTATTCAGTAAATGGTTAAATTGATAAAAGTTTAAAGTTATGGGTGAAATATGAATTTTTTTTTTCAAAATAAGCAAGTGGTTATAAAATAATCATTGTTGTCGGAGAATATTCGTTTGGTCGTGAAATATTCTTTCTGTCGGGGAATATTCGTACGACGGCGCAGCCATTTGTGGGCCCCATAACAGAATAACTGTCGGGTGAAAAAAATGACAAATTTGAGTTTTTACAAATAACGGCGTAGTTGTTACCGTTAACACTGTTGAAATACCCGGTGGTTAAAATACAGTAATACGCGTTATTGCACAGTAGCACACGGTATTGCATAGTATTTTTGAAATTATTGATTCTTACGTAAGAAGACACTACTCAATAATTGTTACAATTACTGTTCAATATTTTATTTTATTGATTCAATAATTGCTACGTTGAAATTTTGTATTATTGTTGTTCAATAATTGTTGCTGCACAGTATTTTCCATTATCAGATCAATAATTCATATTATTTGAATAGTATTATTAGATAGCATTATTGGCAATGTCTAGAAAGTTCTGTCTAAGGAGAGGTTTGGTCATCTAATTGCGCGCCAGTAAGGAGAAATCCTTATTGGAAAACCCCCTCTTTCCTGGGAACGGCCTGGTTGTCATAAATGTGATTCTGTAATATTATTTGTGAATAATTAATTATTGATTCATGTGATAAGAAAATATTTATTTTATGGGGATATAAATGAGGGATATATTTTTGTGGTTAAAAAAAATGAAGGAGTTAATGTTGAGATTTTTATCCGTATTTTTGTCGGAATGGAGGTATTAAAAATCAGGGTTTTTGAGATATTTTGCGGGGGTTATAATTTTTAATCCGACCGTTGGATCGTGGTAATTTTTGGATATGTTATACATATATAAGTTGAGTATATGCCCACAAATTTTGAACCGTTAAAAATGAACGTATGATTTATTATGAATTTTACGAGATGACTGGTTCAGAAATTGTTGAATTTTCGGAGTTTATCATTTTGGTGGAAAATTCTAGAATTGGTGGGCCCCACTTGTGGTTGGTGAAAAAATGTGCTGAATTATATTTCAAATGTGGTGGGTGGGAATAGTAGCAGGTAAAGCCATCAGGTTGCAGGTCAAACCTACCAAAATTTTCCTATAAATAGAGGGCTAAGTTAGAATTGAAAATCATACCAGAAACATAAGCTTTCTCTCTTTCTCTCTCTATATTATGAAGCATATTTTGTGAGTTTTTAGATACTTGGTGAGTTGTTATTCATCAGTGCAAGTTTCCTTCAGCCTTATACCGATCAAAAGTACTGTTCTTTTGAGGTAAGGGATAGTAAGGGATAGTAAGGGATAGTAATGGATTTTAAGGGTTGTTATGATTTTCAGTTTAATAATTTTTCTGATCTTCAAAAATTATGGAAAAATTTGAAATGATATTTTGATGAGTTTTATTGATTGTGTCCAAAAATGGTGATTTTTGGATGTATAGATTAAGAGTTATGAATTTTACGGGAAAAGACTATTTTAAAAGTAACCGCTTATAATTCCTTGTGGTTAACTCCAAAATTGATGAAATTTTTATTGGGAGTACATGTGTATGATAGAAGTATACTCTGTAAATTTCAGAATTTTTAGACAAAAGTACAATTTTTGATAAATGTCTAAATATTCGGCTATTTTGGCCATATGAAAAATAGTAAATGACTTTTAAAAATTCTGAGAAAAATATATGTTCACTATGGGACTATATTATGCTAAATTTCAGAAAAAAATATTTTTGGAACTGATTTGGTATTTTTCATGAAAATGGACTAGTTATGAGTAAATGAATTAAATATGTTATGTGAAGTAAGAAAATTGGAAAATAGGATTTTATGGCTTGAGAATCCTATATGAGGTATATGCAGATTTTTGATGAGGGTTTTGATTATTGGTGATAAAATCTTATGAGTTTGGTATTTTAGAATGATTAAATGCATTATTTAGTAAAGTGTAAACAATTTAAATAAATTGTTTATAAGCTTAAGAAATATTATTCTTTCAAAATCATTATACCAAAATACTGGTATGGATTTTATTGTTGAATTTCTACCTCTTTGTGTCGAGTTACTATTCATGAGTTACTATTCACGAGTTACTATTCACGATAAAAATTGGTTTCTTTTTCTAACCAAATTATAGTTAAGTTATTAATATTACTCTTGAGATTAAAACTATGTATTGATTATATTGATTTTATTATCGTATATAACATTTTTATAACCCTGATGTTGAAATTCTCTTTCACTAGAGTGTAAAGATGGGTAGATTATTGGTATGATCATGACTAGGGTTCTCTTTGGCCTGTAGTGCAAAGTTGAATTGTGACTGGTATGATCATGACCATTGAATTTATAAGTGAATATCTTTAGCTTAAGTGCAAAGGTGAATTGATCAACATGGTTATAATTATTGTTTATATAAATTCTGAAATGATTATATATTTCTTTGAGATATTAATATCTTTGGCCTGTAGTGCAAATATGAAATATTGATGAATATCTTTGGCCTGTAGTGCAAATATGAAATATTGATGAATATCTTTGGCCTGTAGTGCAAAGATGAATTGTTGATGAATATCTTTGGCCCGTAGTGCAAAGATGACATGTTGTTGAATATCTTTGGCCAGTAGTGCAAAGATGAACAGATATTGAGATAAACATGACCAACTGGTGATACAAATGAATATCTTTGGACGTAGTGCAAAGATGAAGTTATTAGTATGATTATGAACAGGAAATGTGATTTGGTGTAACCATGATCTTTGATGTTTCAGGTAAAGATAGGTGATGAAAATTATCATCGTCCTGGATGAGAAGAGAAATTTAGAACTACAAATATGATTATGAGTTATTCATATGATTGTAGACCAGAATTGTTGATTGATGTTACAGGGATAAAACATTGTTGGTGGATTTTTAACATGGAGAAGATAATAGACTTTATAGTCTATTTGACTCTTCTAATGGATTGCTCGTTCCGCTGCAACTATGGTTGAAATTTTTTATCATCTACCATATGTTCTAAATCTCTGATTTATTATTGATGAAGACTATTGATAATTTATTTATCTTTAGTCATGATATTCTTTACTGGGCTAGTTGTGCTCACCCTTCTGTTCACAATTCCTTTCAGGTAATAAGAGTGCAGCTGGGTCGAGCGGGGGTAACAAGGGAATAGAACGGTGGTCATCATTTAGTAGTTATATTTGGTGAAGAAAATAGGGTGAGGCGAACCCAACGTTGGAAGGGTGTTTTGTCACTATCATACAAGATGTCTAATGACATACAACCTCGTGTCATCATAGGACAGGGTTGTGCTCATCCACTTGCTGAGTATATCTATGGGCACTACCTATATAATCTTGGTGTTTGTTTGAAGTATAATTCTCAATTAGAGACAGTTGAGATAATGATAAGTTAAGAGAAGACTCACCATTGGGAAGAATATGATAGTAATCTTCTCGTTTTTCTTTGGGGTCTATTGGGTCAACCAAGGATAATTCTGTGGCCATATGATATCTATCATAACCTAGACGCGTGGCCTCCCATGTACAAAGGTTTCCTTGAGCACTTCCCAAAGATTCTAAATTCTAAAACAGTTTTTGACTATACCTTTATGTAAGGTACCTTTGTGAGGTGCTGATACATGATGGTGTCCAATGTCACATTTGGTATATATTTGTATCCAAACTCACAGCATATGTGTTGTTGTATTTTGCACGACAATTGTTGTAATAAAGTTGTAGTTGTTTTCTGTACCATGTATTTGACGACTCAGAATGGGTTGGATAGAATGGACCTATTTTGGGGTTGTCACACTTTTGCTTCACAATTCCTTTCAGGTAATAAGAGTGTAGCTGGGTCGAGCGAGGGTAACAAGAGAATAGAACGGTGGTCATCATTTAGTAGTTATATTTGGTGAAGAAAATAGGGTGAGGCGAACCCAACGTTGGAAGGGTGTTTTGCCACTATAATACAAGATGTCTAACGACATACAACCTCGTGTCATCATAAGACATGATTGTGCACATCCGCTTGCTGAGTATATATACGAGCACTACCTATATAATCTTGGTATTTGTTTGAAGTATAATTCTCAATTAGAGACAGTAGAGATAATGATATGTCAAGAGAAGACTCACCATTGGGAAGAATATGATAGTAATTTTCTCGTTTTTCTTTGGGGTCTATTGGGTCAACCAAGAATAATTCTGTGGCCATATGATATCTATCATAACCTAGATGCATGGCCTCCCATGTACCAAGGTTTCCTTGAGCACTTCCCAAAGATTCTAATTTCTAAAACAGTTTTTGACTATACCTTTATGTAAGGTGTCATTGTGAGGTGATATCCACGGTTGGAACATGAGTCGCATTTGGTATATATTTGTATCCAAACTCACAGCATATGTGTTGTTGTATTTTGCACGACAATTGTTGTAATAAAGTTACAGTTATTTTCTATACCATATATTTGGCGACTCAGAATAGGTTGGATGGAATGGACCTATTTTGGGGTCGTTACATTTGGTATCAGAGCTATAAGTAAAGAGCCCCGAGCCTCTCGCTGGTGACTTCCTGTTGATGGGGGATGCACCGAAGCCAGACTCTCCGTAGGGGACGCCGTTCTGCGGTGGCAAACTAATAGGTATCAATGTAAGGTGCTGACATAGGTTGGTGTCCAGAGTTACATTTGGTATCAGAGATTAAGGATATGATCTCTGGCGGAGATCGGGGAATATAACTAGGAGGGAAGAGATGAGTAAATCCTTCGCTAGTGTGTCCTACCTAAGCTTATTTGTTGGTCAGTCATAATATTGGGATATTATGTGATATGTTAATTTGTTTAATTAACCCTTGTTTTATGGCAGTATTTGAGAATGGCAGCTGAGAATGCTAATAATGGAGTGAATGAGACTGTGGGGATACCTCTAATCACTAACCGTGATAATGTGATGTCAGACGAAGAAGGAATTAGAGATATCCATGTGGTGAGTGAAGAATTGATAGTTACACCCGAGATAGTCGCAGAGGTAATAGCTGAGACTGAGGAAGAAGAGGAAGAAGAAGTACCAGAGGAGAGTTTATTAGAGGTATTATATGATCAAAATGTAAAATTTCAAAATCGTATTCATGAGTTAGAAGAGCAGGCAGAAGAACGGCAGGCGGTCGTGGAACAAAAGGATGCAACAATTCAAGCTTGTGTTACCCGATATGTGATGCTTGAACAGAAGCATTCTTTGGCAGAGTATAAGATGATAAAAATAGAATCTGTGCTGAGAGAAGAAAAAACTGAACGAGTGAGAATAAGTGATGCATGGGCAAAAGCCGCACGACACGTGGATATTGTGGAAAGAGATGTTCAATCTAAGAAGGCTAAAATAGATGATATGAATTTCTCTTTTTGGAAAGCAATTGGGAGAACCCAACATCGAGTTTTGAATTACCCTGTACATAGCGGTCAACCTGAATCCGATATGGATCGAAGATTGATGATTCAGATCATGAATGAGGAGTACGAAGAGGCAGTTGAGGGAGGAATATGTCCTATAGAAAGGTATATTCTAACGGTAATGATGACGCCAAATGCTACTCCAGACAAGTCAAAGCCGAGTAGTTCGAGGGATGGCGGTTGTCATGACTTCCCAACAAATGAGGAACCCAAATGAAGTTATCATGGGAGATGAGCAATGGAGAAATCATGATGATCTGAGAGATAGAATCTGAAATAGAAGCAAGGTATTCTCAACTCTTCGAAATACCAGGTACGTAAATTTCGGGGACGAAATTTCATAAGGAGGGGAGATTGTAAGACCCCGAATTTTATGAAATAAAAGTATTCAATTTTTTTTATAATTACTATTCAGTAAATGGTTAAATTGAAAAAAGTTTAAAGTTATGAGTGAAATATGATTTTTCTTTCAAAATAAGCAAGTGGTTATAAAATAATCATTGTTGTCGGGGAATATTCTTTCTGTCGGGGAATATTCGTACGACGGCGCAGCCATTTGTGGGCCCCATAACAGAATAACTGTCGGGTGAAAAAAATGACAAATTTGAGTTTTTACAAATAACGGCGTAGTTGTTACCGTTAACACTGTTGGAATACCCGGTGGTTAAAATACAGTAATACGCGTTATTGCACAGTAGCACACGGTATTGCATAGTATTTTTGAAATTATTGATTCTTACGTAAGAAGGCACTACTCAATAATTGTTACAGTAATTACTGTTCAATATTTTATTTTATTGATTCAATAATTGCTACGTTGAAATTTTGTATTATTGTTGTTCAATAATTGTTGCTGCACAGTATTTCCCATTATCAGATCAATAATTCATATTATTTGAATAGTATTATTAGATAGCATTATTGACAATGTCTAGAAAGTTCTGTCTAAGGAGAGGTTTGGTCATCTAATTGCGCGCCAGTAAGGAGAAATCCTTATTGGAAAGCCCCCTCTTTCCTGGGAACGGCCTGGTTGTCATACATGTGATTCTGTAATATTATTTGTGAATAATTAATTATTGATTCATGTGATAAGAAAATATTTATTTTATGGGGATATAAATGAGGGATATATTTTTGTGGTTAAAAAAAATGAAGGAGTTAATGTTGAGATTTTTATCCGTATTTTTGTCGGAATGGAGGTATTAAAAATCAGGATTTGTGAGATATTTTGCGGGGGTTATAATTTTTAATCCGACCGTTGGATCGTGGTAATTTTTGGATATGTTATACATATATAAGTTGAGTATATGCCCACAAATTTTGAACCGTTAAAAATGAACGTATGATTTGTTATGAATTTTACGAGATGACTGGTTCAGAAATTGTTGAATTTTCGGAGTTTATCATTTTGGTAGAAAATTCTAGAATTGGTGGGCCCCACTTGTGGTTGGTGAAAAAATGTGCTGAATTATATTTCAAATGTGGTGGGTGGGAATAGTAGCAGGTAAAGCCATCAGGTTGCAGGTTAAATCTACCAAAATTTTCCTATAAATAGAGGGCTAAGTTAGAATTGAAAATCACACCAGAAACATAAGTTTTCTCTCTTTCTCTCTTTATATTATGAAGCATATTTTGTGAGTTTTTAGATACTTGGTGAGTTGCTATTCATCAGTGCAAGTTTCCTTCAGCCTTATACCGATCAAAAGTACTGTTCTTTTGAGGTAAGGGATAGTAAGGGATAGTAAGGGATAGTAATGGATTTTAAGGGTTGTTATGATTTTCAGTTTAATAATTTTTCTGATCTTCAAAAATTATGGAAAAATTTGAAATGATATTTTGATGAGTTTTATTGATTGTGTCCAAAAATGGTGATTTTTGGATGTATAGATTAAGAGTTATGAATTTTACGGGAAAAGACTATTTTAAAAGTAACCGCTTATAATTCCTTGTGGTTAACTCCAAAATTGATGAAATTTTTATTGGGAGTACATGTGTATGATAGAAGTATACTCTGTAAATTTCAGAATTTTTGGCCAAAAGTATAATTTTTGATAAATGTCTAAATATTCGGTGGTTTTGGCCATATGAAAAATAGTAAATGAGTTTTAAAAATTCTGAGAAAAATTTATGTTCAATATGGGACTATATTATGCTAAATCCCAGAAAAGAAATATTTTTGGAACTGATTTGGTATTTTTCATGAAAATGGACTAGTTATGAGTAAATGAATTAAATATGTTATGTGAAGTAAGAAAATTGGAAAATAGGATTTTATGGCTTGAGAATCCTATATGAGGTATATGCAGATTTTTGATGAGGGTTTTGATTATTGGTGATAAAATCTTATGAGTTTGGTATTTTAGAATGATTAAATGCATTATTTAGTAAAGTGTAAACAATTTAAATAAATTGTTTATAAGCTTAAGAAATATTATTCTTTCAATATCATTATACCAAAATACTGGTATGGATTTTATTGTGGAATTTCTACCTTTTTGTGTCGAGTTACTATTCATGAGTTACTATTCACGAGTTACTATTCACGATAAAAATTGGTTTCTTTTTCTAACCAAATTATAGTTAAGTTACTAATATTACTCTTGAGATTAAAACTATGTATTGATTATATTGATTTTATTATCGTATATAACATTTTTATAACCCTGATGTTGAAATTCTCTTTCACTAGAGTGTAAAGATGGGTAGATTATTGGTATGATCATGACTAGGGTTCTCTTTGGCCTGTAGTGCAAAGTTCAATATGAGATTTTAGAAATGGGTTTTGTATCGAGTTAAAGATCAATACAAAAATTCAATATCACGCTCTGGGTTAGGCCAGGGAATTCTTCAGGAAATACGTCAGAAAATTCACTAACAACTGAAATATCATTCAAATCTGACGTATTTTTGTTCAAGTCCATGACATGGGCTAAGAAAGCTTGACATTCGTTTTTCAATAAATAAATGGCTTTATGTCTTGATATGAAAGTGTTTGAATTCAAATGGTTTGGTTGCTTGAATTCGAATAACAGGTTGCTTAGGAATATGAAAACTAACAACCTTACGGAAGCAATCAATTTTGGCATGATGAGTAGTTAACCTTAAAATCACATCAAAAGCAAATATCTTTAAAGAAATAAGGTCAACAGGTAATGTGATAGTGCAAACCTGAATCAAGCAAGATTTCTAAACAGTGGATGTAACGAAAGTTTCTCCTAACGGAGTTTCAACAGATAAGTCAAAGTCTAATTTTCTCCGGAGTCAATTTTAAACGTTGAGTATAAGCAGGAAAGATAAATGAATGGGTAGAACCGGTATCTAATAAGGTATAGACTTCACAAAAATTTTATAATTAACTAACCCGTGTTAACGTCGTTCGGGTTCCTCGCATTCTAACCAGTCACGAAAAACGCTCTTTCAAGAACCGTTGACTTTGACTTTTCTGGGACAACTTTTTGAGTCACCATCCCCGCTGAACTTGGTTTTGCTACAGAACACTCTCGAGCTATATGACCCTCCTTTCCACAGTTATAACATACCTTAGATTGTTGTGGGCAGTTTGGGCTGATATGTCTCTCTTTCCCACATTTGTAACATACGACCGGTGGTCGTTCTCCTCCCCTAGAAACAGTTGATGTTTGTGCTGACGTCTTCACATTATCATTGTTGTACCTTCTCTTCTTGAAATCTCCTCCCGACTCGCTCCTTTTATTATCATGACCACGATTATCACCAGAGTGGTTACCGCTTTTGTCCGAATATTTTCCTCCCTGCTGGTTTTCATTACTTCGATGACTGCCGCCACCGGTATGACCCTGGTTGTGGTCCCTCAGTTGCACATACTCATTATCTCGCTCTTATAATTGAGCCCTGTTTACAACATCTGAATATAAAGAAAATTTATGAGAGATAAGATATTGCCGAATCTCGGGTTTTAGACCTCTTAAAAATATTTTTGTCATTCGTTCCTCATTTTCGATCAAATAAGGTGCAAACCTGGATAACTCTGAAATTTCGCCTCGTACTGGGACACCGTCATGTTGTTTTGTTTCAATCTGATAAACTCCACCTCCTTCATATGACGAATACTTTCAGGAAAGTACTTGTCATTGAACAGTTTTTGAAATGTTTCCCAGGACATGTTGAGTGCGTCAGGCTGGGTACGCTTCACAGACTCCCACCAGTAGTCTGCCTCACCGCGGAACATAAAGGTGGCGAATGGAACCTTCTGTTCCTCCGTGCATCCCAAGATATCGAATATCTTGGTAATTTGCTTGACCCACGTTTCTGCCATGGTCGGATCCGGCTTTCCCTTAAATTCTGGTGGTCCCAATTCTTTGAACTGCTTAGCTGTGACAAACCGTGCGTTGTTATCATTTCCACCCGTATTCTGCACACGAGTCTCCCTCGTCTGATTTTGCATGAACTGCAAAAAGCTCCTAAACATTCCATCATTCATCGTTTGCTCGGTAACGTTATTTACAGAAGGAATATTGCCTTCCTGTTGCACGTTCCCCTGGGTGGTGATCAAAGGTGTCTCCACGATCTAATTTACTCCATTATTAACGTTCTCAGCTGCCATTCTTGAATACTGTCATAAAACAAGGGTTAATAGTCATGTCATATATTATCCCTATACTCTGACCGACCAAATAAACACCAAATAAACTTAGTCAGGTCATACTAGCGAAGGAATTCCCTGTCTCTCCCCTCCTAGTTCTTGTCTCACATCTCAGCCAGGGATCATATCCCTAAGCTCTGATACCAACTGTGACGCCCCCAAAATAGGTATACAACACCCATTCTGAGTCGCCAAATACATGGTACAGAAAGCAAACTACAACTTCAATAATACAATTGTCGTGCAAAATACGACAACACATACTGTGAGTTTAAATACAAATATTATCTTCTGGACAATATTCACACTCAAATAAATCCTCATTACAATTTTTCAAACACTATTTTACAGAATGAAATAGTGAGGACTGCTAAAATATCTTTCTAGAACCATCACTCCATACCCCGACTAGATCCTGCTATGTTCTCACCTCCTGAGAAGAAAAATGGAACAAAAAGGAAAATGGTGAGCTCAACTAGCCCAGTAAATAATATTATGACTAAGATAATATACAACAAATTATCGTTAGTCTTCAACAGGGAAAAATCTGATAGAATATAATCGACAACAAGTTTTAGATCAACAACTGCAGCGGAAACAGCAAACCATTAGAAGAGTCAAGTAGAGAAAGAATTCTACTATCTTCTAAGATTTAAAAGTCTATCATCAATATTTTATCCCTGTAACATCAATTAATAATCATCTTTATCTAAATATTCATCTTTGCACTACAGGCCAAATATATTCATTTGTATCACCTGTCAGTCATGTTCATCTCAACACCTGTTCATCTTTGCACTACAGGCCAAAAATATTCATCAAGTAATCATACATCTTTGCACTACAGGCCAAAGATATTCAGTAATATCATCATTTAGGACTGAGAATGATGAAAAATATCTTAAAGAGAACGAATCCAGTGAGACAGAAGGACAAATAGTAGGGATTCGTATAACAGTTTATCCAAGATCAATAATACTTCATAATAATCAATTGTGAAGCAGAATTCAAAAATAAAGATCAAAACATGGATACAATCAAAGATATTAACCATAATATACATCTTGGACAAAAAGGAAAAATTTTATTTTTCGGTGAATAGTGTCGTATTCGTGAATAGTGCCGTATACGTGAATAGTAACGTATACGTGAATAGTAATCCCGACACAAAAAGTTTCAAATTTGATAAAAAGTTCATATCAATATTTCAGCATAATGATATTGAAGAAAATAATATCATTAAGAAGAAAATAATATCCCTTACCTCAAAATATTAGTACTTCTGGTCGGAATACCGGTATAAGGCTGAAAGAAACTTGTTCTGATGAATAGAAACTCTCAAAGTATCTAAATACTCACAAAATATACTCAATAATCTAGAGAGAGAAATAGAGAAAACTTGTTTCTGGTGTGATTTTCAATTCTAACTTAGCCCTCTATTTATAGGAAAATGTTAGCACGCCGAAGCAGACTTAACCTGCAACTAACCTGCAACCTGATGGCTTTACCTGCTACTATTCCCACCCACCACATTTGAATAAAAATCTCAGCACATTTCTTCACCAATCAAGAGTGGAGCCCACCAATTCAAGAATTTTCCATCAAAATGATAAACTCCGAAAATTCAACAATTTCTGAACCAGTCATCTCGTAAAATTCATAATAAATCATACGTTCATTTTTAACGGTTCAAAATTTGTGGACATATACTTAACTTATATATGTATAACATATCCAAAAATTACCACGATCCAACGGTCGGATTAAAAATTATAACCCCTGCAAAATATCTCAAAAACCCTGATTTTTAATACCTCCATTCCGACAAAAATACTGATAAAAATCTCAACATTAACTCCTTCATTTTTAACCACAAAAATATATCCCTCATTTATATCCACATAAAATAAATATTTCCTTATCATATGAATCAATAATTAATTATTCACAAATAATATTACAGAATCACATTTATGACAACCAGGCCGTTCCTAGGAAAGAGGGGGCTTTCCAATAAGGATTTCTCCTTACTGGCGCGCAATTAGATGGCCAAACCTCTCCTTAGATAGAACTTTCTAGACATTGTCAATAATGTTATCTAATAATATTATTCAAATAATATGAATTATTGATCTGATAAAGGAAAATACTGTGCAACAACAATTATTGAAACAACAATAATATAAAATATCAACGCAACAATTATTGAATTAATAAAATAAAATATTGAACAATAATTACTGTAATAATTATTGAGTAGTGTCTTCTTACGTAAGAATCAATAATTTCAAAAATACTGTGCAATACCGTGTGCTACTGTGCAATAACGCGTATTACTGTATTTTTTCCACCGGGAATTCTAACAATGTTAACGGTAATAACTACGTCGTTATTTGTAAAAACTCAAATTTGTCGTTTTCTTCATCTGACAGTTATTCTGTTATGGGGCCCACAAATGGCTGCGCCGTCGTACGAATATTCCCCAACAGAAAGAATATTCCACGACCAAACGAATATTTTTCGACAACAATGAATATTTTATAATCACTTGTGTATTTAAAAAAAAAAATCATATATCACCCTTAACTTTAATAATTATCAATTTAACCATTTACTGAATAATAATTATAAGAAAAATTGAATACTTTTATTTCATAAAATTCGGGGTCTTACAATACTTTCAGGAAAGTACCTATCATTGAACAACTTCTGAAACGTTTCCCAAGACATGCTGAGTGCGGCAGGCTGGGTACGCTTCACAGATTCTCACCAGTAATCTGCCTCACCATGGAACATAAAGGTGACGAATGGAACCTTCTATTCTTCTGTGCATCCCAAGACATCGAATATCTTGGTAATTTGCTTGACCCACGTTTTCGCCTTAATCGGTTCCGACTTTTTCCAAAATTCTGGTGGTCTCAACTCTTTAAACTGCTTGGCTGTGACAAACCGCGCGTTACTATCATTTTCACTCGTATTTTGTACACGAGTCTCCCTCGTCTGATTTTGCACGAACTGTAAAAAGCTTCTAAACATCCCATTATTCATCATTTGTTCGGTGGTGTTGCTTACAGAAGGAATATTATCTTCTTGTTGCATGTTCCCCTGGGTGGTGATCAAAAGTGTCTCCACGGTCTTATTTACTCCATTGTTAACGTTCTCAGCTGCCATTTCTTAAATATAGCCATAAAACAAGGGTTATTTAAACAAATTAACATATCACATAATATCCCTATATTATGACTGACCAACAAATAAGCTTAGATAGGACACACTAGCGAAGAATTTACTCGTCTCTCCCCTCCTATTTCTATTCCCCGATCTCCGCCAAAGACCATATTCTTAAGCTCTGATACCAACTGTGACGCCCCCAAAATAGGTATACATCACCCATTCTGAGTCGTCAAATACACGGTACAGAAATAAATACAACTTCATTACTACAATTGTCGTGCAAAATACAACAATACATAAACTGTGAGTTTAAATACAAATATTGTCTAATAGACAGTATTAAAACTCAAAAGGAGTCCTCATTACAATTATTGATACACTATTTTACAAAAATAGTGAGGACTGCTGAAACAACTTTTTAGAACCATCACTCCATACCCCGGCTAGTTCCTGCTATATTCTTACCTCCTGTGAAGAAAAATGGAACAAAAAGGAAAAGGGTGAGCTCAACTAGCCCAGTAAAGAATATTATGACTAAGATAATATACAACAAATTATCATTAATTTTCAACGGGAAAAATCTGATAAAATATAATAGACAACAAGTTTTAGATCAACAACTGCAGCGAAAATAATAATTCATTAGGAGAGTTAAGTAGAGAATGAAATCTACTATCATCTATGAATTTAAAAGTCCATCATCAATATTTTATCCCTGTAACATCAATCAATATACATCTTGAATTAAATATTCATCTTTGCACTACGGGCCAAAAATATTCATTTGTATCATCAGTTGGTCATGTTCATCTCAACACTTGTTCATCTTTACACTATGGGCCAAAGATATTCATCAGGTAATCATTCATCTTTGCACTACAGGCCAAAAATATTCATCAAGTATCACCATTAAGGACTGAGGATGACGAAAAATATTTTAGAGAACGAATCCAGTACGATGGAAGGACAAAGTTTAGAGATTCATACTTTAGATAATTCAAGTTTAAAAATACTCCATAATAAAACATAATGGATAAAAATTCAAGAATGACGATCAAAACATGGATACAATCAAAGATAGTAACCATCATAGACATCTGGGACAAAGAAAAGAATATCTTATTTTTCGGTAAATAGTGCCGTATTCGTGAATAGTGTCATATACGTGAATAGTAACCCCGACATAAAAAGTTTTAATTTTGATAAAAAGTTCAGACCAATATTTCGGCATAATGATATTGAAAGAAATAATACCATTTACAAAAAAATAACATCCCTTACCTCAAAATACAGTATTTTCTGATCGGAATAACGGATATGACGCTGAAAAAAACTTGCACTGAATAACAACTCTCAAAGTATCTAAATACTCACAAAATACGCTCGATAATATATATATATAGAGAGAGAAAACTTGTTTCTGGTGTGATTTTCAATTCTAACTCAACACCCTATTTATAGAAAAATGTTAGAACGCCGAAGCAGACTTAACCTCCTACCTGATGGTTTTACCTGCTACTATTCCCGCCCACCACTTTTGAAATAAAATTTCAGCACATTTCTCACCAACCAAAAGTGGGGCCCACCAATTTTAGAAATTTTCAAAATATTTTAAATAATTAGTAACTTCAATAATTCATATAAAATAGCCCCTTTATCAGAAAAATTCAAATCCCATGTCCATTCCACACGAAATCGAATTCTCTACAACTTTGTGGCTTTAAGTTTTTCCAAATTCCAAACCAAAAATATCCAAAATTCACAAACGGATGATTTTCAATACCTCATAAAATTCATAACAAATCATACGTTAATTTTTAACGGTTCAAAATTTGTGGACATATACTTAACTTATATATGTATAACATATCCAAAAATCACAACGATCCAACGGTCGGATTAAAATTATAACTCACGCAATAGAGCTTTAAGAACACTGTTTTGATTTTTAAAACCTCCATTCCGACAAAATACTGATAAAACACCTCACAATTAAATCATTCATTTATATCCACATAAAAACAAATATTTTTTATCATATAAATCAATAATTAATTATTCACAAATAATATTACAGAATCACAATTATGACAACCAGGTCGTACCCAGTAAAGATGGAGCTTTTCGATAAGGATTACTCCTTACTGGCGCGTAATTAGGTGACCAAACCTCTCCTTATACAGAACTTCCTTAGACATTGTCAATAATGTTGTCTAATAATATTATTCAAATAATATGAATAATTGATCTGATAATGGAGATACTGTGTAGTGACAATTATTGAAACAACAATAATATAAAATATCAACGCAGCAATTATTGAACCAATAAAATAAAATATTGAACAGTAATTACTGTAACAACTATTGAGCTTCTTATGTGACGCCCCCAAAATAGGTATACAACACCCATTCTGAGTCGCCAAAATATATGGTACAGAAACAACTACATCTTTATTATTACAACACAAGAACTGTGAGTTTAAATACAAATATTGTCATTTAGACAATATCCACACTCAAATAAGCCCTCATTACAATTATTGATACATTATTTCACAAAAATAGTGAGGACTACTAAAGTAACTTCTAGAACCATCATTCCATACCCCGACTAGTACTCGCTACATTCTCGCCTCCTGAGAAAAATGGAACAAAAAGGAAAAGGGTGAGCTCAACTAGCCCAGTAAAGAACATTATGACTAAGATAATACAGAACAAATTATCGTTAGTCTTCAACAGGGAAAAATCTAATAGAATACAATAGACAACAAGTTTTAAATCAATAACTGCAGCGAAAACAGCAAACCATTAGAAGAGTCAAGTAGAGAATGAGTTCTACTATCTTCTAAGATTTAAAAGTCCATCATCAATATTTTATCCCTGTAACAACAATCAATAACCATCTTTAATCAAATATTCATCTTTGCACTACAGGCCAAAGATATTCATATGTATCACCAGTCGGTCATGTTCATCTCAACACCTGTTCATCTTTGCACTACGGGCCAAAGATATTCATCAGTTAATCATTCATCTTTGCACTACGGCCAAAGATATTCAGTAATATCATCATTTAGGACTGAGGATGATGAAAAATATATTAAAGAAAACGAATCCAGTGAAACAAAATAACAAATATTAAGGATTCGTATTTCGATTTATTCATGTCCAAAAATACCTTATAATTATTCATAGTGAAGTAGAATTCAAGAATGATCAAAACATGGATACAATCAAAGCTAGTACCCAGAATAGATATTTTGGACGAAAAGAAGAAAATTTTATTTTTCGGTGAATAGTAACTCGTGAATAGTAACTCGTGAATAGTAACTCGTGAATAGTAACTGTGACGCCCCCAGAATAGGTCCATTCCACCAAACCCATTCTGAGTCGTCAAATACATGGTACAGAAAACAACTACAACTTTATTACAACAATTGTCGTGCAAAATACAACAACACATATGCTGTGAGTTTGGATACAAATATATACCAAATGTGACTCATGTTCCAACCGTGGACATCACCTCACAATAACACCTTACATAAAGGTATAGTCAAAAACTGTTTTAGAAATTAGAATCTTTGGGAAGTGCTCAAGAAAACCTTCGTACATGGGAGGCCACGCGTCTAGGTTATGATAGATATCATATGGCCACAGAATTATCCTTGGTTGACCCAATAGACCCCAAAGAAAAACAAGAAGATTACTATCATATTCTTCCCAATGGTGAGTCTTCTCTTGACTTATCATTATCTCCACTGTCTCTAATTGAGAATTATACTTCAAACAAACACCAAGATTATATAGGTAGTGCCCATAGATATACTCAGCAAGTGGATGAGCACAACCCTGTCTTATGATGACACGAGGTTGTATGTCATTAGACATCTTGTATGATAGTGACAAAACACCCTTCCAACGTTGGGTTCGCCTCACCCTATTTTCTTCACCAAATATAACTACTAAATGATGACCACCGTTCTATTCCCTTGTTACCCCCGCTCGACCCAGCTACACTCTTATTACCTGAAAGGAATTGTGAAGCAAAAGGGTGAGCACAACTAGCTCAGTAAAGAATATCATGACTAAAGATAATTCAATTATCAATAGCCTTCATCAACAATAAATCAGAGATTTAGAACATATGGTAAATGATAAAAATTTCAACCATAGTTGCAGCGGAACGAGCAATCCATTAGAAGAGTCAAATAGACTATAAAGTCTATTATCTTCTCCATGTTAAAAATCCACCAACAATATTTTATCCATGTAACATCACTCAACAGTTCCTTTCCACAATCATATGAATAACTCATAATCATAATTGTGACTATAAATTTTTCTTCGCACCCAGGACGAAGAATATTTTCATCACCTGTCTTTACCTGAAACATCAAAGATCATGGTTATACCAAATCACAGTTCCTGTTTATAATCATACTAACAAATCCATCTTTGCACTACGGGCCAAAGATATTCATCAACAAACCATCTTTGCACTACGGGCCAAAGATATTCAACAATAATTCATATTTGCACTACAGGCCAAATATATTCATCAACAGTTCATATTTGCACTACATGCCAAATATATTAATATCTCAAAGAATTATAATCATTTTAGAATTTATATAAACAATAATTATAACCATGTTGATCAATTCACCTTTGCACTTAAGCTTAAGATATTCAATTATAAATTCAATGGTCATGATCATACCAGTCACAATTCAACTTTGCACTACAGGCCAAAGAGAACCCTAGTCATGATCATACCAATAATCTACCCATCTTTACACTCCAGTGAAAGAGAATTTCAACATCAGGGTTATAAAAATGTCATATATAATAGTAACTCATAAATAGTAACTCGTGAATAGTAAACCCGACACAAAAAGATAGAAATTCCACAATAAAATCCATACCAATATTTCGGTATAATGATATTGAAAGAATAACATTTCTTAAGCTTATAAACAATTTATTTAAATTGTTTACACTTACTAAATAATGCATTTAATCATCTTAAAATGCCAAACTCATAATATTTCATCACCAATAACTAAAAACCCTCATCAAAAATCTGCATATACCTCATATAGGATTCTCAAGCCATAAAATCCTATTTTTCAATTTTCTTTCCTCACAAAACATATTTAATTCATTTACTCATAACTAGTCCATTTTCATGAAAAATATCAAATCAGTTCCGAAAATATTTCTTTTCTGGGATTTAGCATAATATAGTCCCATACTGAACATATATTTTTCTCAAAATTTTTAAAAGTCATTTACTATTTTTCATATGGCCAAAATAGCCGAATATTTAGACATTTATCAAAAATTGTACTTTTGTCTAAAAATTCTGAAATTTACAGAGTATACTTCTATCATATACATGTACTCCCAATAAAAATTTCATCAATTTTGGAATTAACCACAAGGAATTATAAGCGGTTACTTTTAAAATAGTCTTTTCTCATAAAATTCATAACTCTCAATCTATACATCCAAAAATCACCATTTTTGGACACAATCAAGAAAACTCATCAAAATATCATTTCAAATTTTTCCAGAATTTTTGAAGATCAGAAAAATTACGAAACTGAAAATCATAACAACCCTTAAAATCCCTTAATATCCCTTACCTCAAAAGAGCAGTACTTCTGACTGGATATCGGATATGATGCTGAAGGAAACTTGCACTAATGAATAGCAACTCACCAAGTATCTAAAAACTCACAAAATATGCTTCATAATATAGAGAGAGAAAGAGAGAAAGCTTATGTTTCTGGTGTGATTTTCAATTCTAACTTAGCCCTCTATTTATAGGAAAATTTTGGTAGGTTTGACCTGCAACCTGATGGCTTTACCTGCTACTATTCCCACCCACCACATTTGAAATATAATTCAGCACATTTCTTCACCAACCACAAGTGGGGCCCACCAATTCTAGAATTTTCCACCAAAATGATTTATAACCTGATTTCCGAATCAGCCACCTCTTAAAATTCATAATAAATCATACGTTCATTTTTAACGGTTCAAAATTTGTGGACATATACTCAACTTATATATGTATAACATATCCAAAAATTACCACGATCCAACGGTCGGATTAAAAATTATAACCCTCGCAAAATATCTCAAAAATCCTGATTTTTAATACCTCCATTCCGACAAAAATACGGATAAAAATTTCAACATTAACTCCTTCATTTTTTAACCACAAAAATATATCCCTCATTTATATCCACATAAAATAAATATTTTCTTATCATATGAATCAATAATTAATTATTCACAAATAATATTACAGAATCACATTTAAGACAACCAGGCCGTTCCCAGGAAAGAGGGGGCTTTCCAATAAGGATTTTTCCTTACTGGCGCGCAATTAGATGACCAAACCTCTCCTTAGACAGAACTTTCTAGACATTGCCAATAATGCTATTTAATAATATTATTCAAATAATATGAATTATTGATCTGATAAAGGAAAATACTGTGCAGCAACAATTATTGAAACAACAATAATATAAAATATCAACGCAACAATTATTGAATCAATAAAATAAAATATTGAACAGTAATTACTGTAACAATTATTGAGTAGTGCCTTCTTACGTAAGAATCAATAATTTCAAAAATACTGTGCAATACCGTGTGCTACTGTGCAATAACGCGTATTACTGTATTTTAATCACCGGGTATTCCAACAGTGTTAACGGAAACAACTACGCCGTTATTTGTAAAATTCAAATTTGTCGTTTTCTTTACCCGACAGTTATTCTGTTATGGGGCCCACAAATGGCTGCGCCGTCGTACGAATATTCCCCGACAGAAAGAATATTCCATGACCAAACGAATATTCCCCGACAACAATGATTATTTTATAACCACTTGCTTATTTTGAAAAAAAAATTATATTTCACTCATATCTTTAAATTTTTATCAATTTAACCATTTACTGAATAGTAATTATAAGAAAAATTGAATACTTTTATTTCATAAAATTCGGGGTCTTACAATCTCCCCTCCTTATGAAATTTCGTCCCCGAAATTTACGTACCTGGTATTTCAAAGAGTTGAGAATACCTTTCTTTCATTTCAGATTTCATCTTCCCTGTCTTCATGATTTTTCCATTGCTCATCTCCTGTATTTCAGATATCATTCTAGAATACAGCTTCAAAACAAGGGTTAATTTAACAAATTAACATATCACATAATATCCCGATATTATGACTGACCAACAAATAAGCTTAGGTAGGACACACTAGCGAAGGATTTACTCGTCTCTCTCCTCCTAGTTATATTTCCCGATCTCCGCCAAAAATCATATCCCTAAGCTCTGATACCACCTGTGACTCTCATGGTGCTTCAACCACAGCACCTCACAATGGTACCTATCAGTTTGCCACCGCAGAACGGCGTCCCCTACGGAGAGTCTGGCTTCGGTGCATCCCCCATCAGCAGGAAGTCACCAGCGAGAGGCTCGGGGCTCTTTACTTATAGCTCTGATACCACCTGTGACGCCCCCAGAATAGGTCCATTCCACCCAACCCATTCTGAGTCGTCAAATACATGGTACAGAAAACAACTACAACTTTATTACAACAATTGTCGTGCAAAATACAACAACACATATGCTGTGAGTTTGGATACAAATATATACCAAATGTGACTCATGTTCCAACCGTGGACATCACCTCACAATAACACCTTACATAAAGGTATAGTCAAAAACTGTTTTAGAAATTAGAATCTTTGGGAAGTGCTCAAGAAAACCTTCGTACATGGGAGGCCACGCGTCTAGGTTATGATAGATATCATATGGCCACAGAATTATCCTTGGTTGACCCAATAGACCCCAAAGAAAAACAAGAAGATTACTATCATATTCTTCCCAATGGTGAGTCTTCTCTTGACTTATCATTATCTCCACTGTCTCTAATTGAGAATTATACTTCAAACAAACACCAAGATTATATAGGTAGTGCCCATAGATATACTCAGCAAGTGGATGAGCACAACCCTGTCTTATGATGACACGAGGTTGTATGTCATTAGACATCTTGTATGATAGTGACAAAACACCCTTCCAACGTTGGGTTCGCCTCACCCTATTTTCTTCACCAAATATAACTACTAAATGATGACCACCGTTCTATTCCCTTGTTACCCCCGCTCGACCCAGCTACACTCTTATTACCTGAAAGGAATTGTGAAGCAAAAGGGTGAGCACAACTAGCTCAGTAAAGAATACATGACTAAAGATAATTCAATTATCAATAGCCTTCATCAACAATAAATCAGAGATTTAGAACATATGGTAAATGATAAAAATTTCAACCATAGTTGCAGCGGAACGAGCAATCCATTAGAAGAGTCAAATAGACTATAAAGTCTATTATCTTCTCCATGTTAAAAATCCACCAACAATATTTTATCCATGTAACATCACTCAACAGTTCCTTTCCACAATCATATGAATAACTCATAATCATAATTGTGACTATAAATTTTTCTTCGCACCCAGGACGAAGAATATTTTCATCACCTGTCTTTACCTGAAACATCAAAGATCATGGTTATACCAAATCACAGTTCCTGTTTATAATCATACTAACAAATCCATCTTTGCACTACGGGCCAAAGATATTCATCAACAAACCATCTTTGCACTACGGGCCAAAGATATTCAACAATAATTCATATTTGCACTACAGGCCAAATATATTCATCAACAGTTCATATTTGCACTACATGCCAAATATATTAATATCTCAAAGAATTATAATCATTTTAGAATTTATATAAACAATAATTATAACCATGTTGATCAATTCACCTTTGCACTTAAGCTTAAGATATTCAATTATAAATTCAATGGTCATGATCATACCAGTCACAATTCAACTTTGCACTACAGGCCAAAGAGAACCCTAGTCATGATCATACCAATAATCTACCCATCTTTACACTCCAGTGAAAGAGAATTTCAACATCAGGGTTATAAAAATGTCATATATAATAGTAACTCATAAATAGTAACTCGTGAATAGTAAACCCGACACAAAAAGATAGAAATTCCACAATAAAATCCATACCAATATTTCGGTATAATGATATTGAAAGAATAACATTTCTTAAGCTTATAAACAATTTATTTAAATTGTTTACACTTACTAAATAATGCATTTAATCATCTTAAAATGCCAAACTCATAATATTTCATCACCAATAACTAAAAACCCTCATCAAAAATCTGCATATACCTCATATAGGATTCTCAAGCCATAAAATCCTATTTTTCAATTTTCTTTCCTCACAAAACATATTTAATTCATTTACTCATAACTAGTCCATTTTCATGAAAAATATCAAATCAGTTCCGAAAATATTTCTTTTCTGGGATTTAGCATAATATAGTCCCATACTGAACATGTATTTTTCTCAGAATTTTTAAAAGTCATTTACTATTTTTCATATGGCCAAAATAGCCGAATATTTAGACATTTATCAAAAATTGTACTTTTGTCTAAAAATTCTGAAATTTACAGAGTATACTTCTATCATATACATGTACTCCCAATAAAAATTTCATCAATTTTGGAATTAACCACAAGGAATTATAAGCGGTTACTTTTAAAATAGTCTTTTCTCATAAAATTCATAACTCTCAATCTATACATCCAAAAATCACCATTTTTGGACACAATCAAGAAAACTCATCAAAATATCATTTCAAATTTTTCCAGAATTTTTGAAGATCAGAAAAATTACGAAACTGAAAATCATAACAACCCTTAAAATCCCTTAATATCCCTTACCTCAAAAGAGCAGTACTTCTGACTGGATATCGGATATGATGCTGAAGGAAACTTGCACTAATGAATAGCAACTCACCAAGTATCTAAAAACTCACAAAATATGCTTCATAATATAGAGAGAGAAAGAGAGAAAGCTTATGTTTCTGGTGTGATTTTCAATTCTAACTTAGCCCTCTATTTATAGGAAAATTTTGGTAGGTTTGACCTGCAACCTGATGGCTTTACCTGCTACTATTCCCACCCACCACATTTGAAATATAATTCAGCACATTTCTTCACCAACCACAAGTGGGGCCCACCAATTCTAGAATTTTCCACCAAAATGATTTATAACCTGATTTCCGAATCAGCCACCTCTTAAAATTCATAATAAATCATACGTTCATTTTTAACGGTTCAAAATTTGTGGACATATACTCAACTTATATATGTATAACATATCCAAAAATTACCACGATCCAACGGTCGGATTAAAAATTATAACCCTCGCAAAATATCTCAAAAACCCTGATTTTTAATACCTCCATTCCGACAAAAATACGGATAAAAATTTCAACATTAACTCCTTCATTTTTTAACCACAAAAATATATCCCTCATTTATATCCACATAAAATAAATATTTTCTTATCATATGAATCAATAATTAATTATTCACAAATAATATTACAGAATCACATTTAAGACAACCAGGCCGTTCCCAGGAAAGAGGGGGCTTTCCAATAAGGATTTTTCCTTACTGGCGCGCAATTAGATGACCAAACCTCTCCTTAGACAGAACTTTCTAGACATTGCCAATAATGCTATTTAATAATATTATTCAAATAATATGAATTATTGATCTGATAAAGGAAAATACTGTGCAGCAACAATTATTGAAACAACAATAATATAAAATATCAACGCAACAATTATTGAATCAATAAAATAAAATATTGAACAGTAATTACTGTAACAATTATTGAGTAGTGCCTTCTTACGTAAGAATCAATAATTTCAAAAATACTGTGCAATACCGTGTGCTACTGTACAATAACGCGTATTACTGTATTTTAATCACCGGGTATTCCAACAGTGTTAACAGAAACAACTACGCCGTTATTTGTAAAATTCAAATTTGTCGTTTTCTTTACCCGACAGTTATTCTGTTATGGGGCCCACAAATGGCTGCGCCGTCGTACGAATATTCCCCGACAGAAAGAATATTCCATGACCAAACGAATATTCCCCGACAACAATGATTATTTTATAACCACTTGCTTATTTTGAAAAAAAAATTATATTTCACTCATATCTTTAAATTTTTATCAATTTAACCATTTACTGAATAGTAATTATAAGAAAAATTGAATACTTTTATTTCATAAAATTCGGGGTCTTACAGTAACCCCGACGTGAAAAGTTCCAAATTTGATAAAAATTTCCAACCAATATTTCGGCATAATGATATTGAAAAAATAATATCATTTTTGAATAAAATAACATCCCTTACCTCGTACAGACAGTACTTCTGGTCGGAATACCGGTATAAGGCTGAAAGACACTTGTTCTGATGAATAGAAACTCTCAAAGTATCTAAATACTCACAAAATACACTCAATAATCTAGAGAGAGAAAGAGAGAAAACTTGTTTCTGGTGTGATTTTCAATTCTAACTTAGCCCTCTATTTATAGGAAAATGTTAGCACGCCGAAGCAGACTTAACCTGCAACCTGATGGCTTTACCTGCTACTATTCCCACCCACCACATTTGAATAAAAATCTCAGCACATTTCTTCACCAACCAAGAGTGGGGCCCACCAATTCTAGAATTTTCTACCAAAATGATTAACTCCGAAAATTTAATAATTTCTGAACCAGTCATCTCGTAAAATTCATAATAAATCATACGTTCATTTTTAACGGTTCAAAATTTGTGGACATATACTCAACTTATATATGTATAACATATCCAAAAATTACCACGATCCAACGGTCGGATTAAAAATTATAACTCCCGCAAAATATCTCAAAAAACCCTGATTTTTAATACCTCCATTCCGACAAAAATACTGATAAAAACCTCAACATTAACTCCTTCATTTTTAACCACAAAAATATATCCCTCATTTATATCCACAAAAATAAATATTTCCTTATCATATGAATCAATAATTAATTATTTATAAATAATATTACAGAATCACATTTATGACAACCAGGCCGTTCCCAGGAAAGAGGGGGCTTTCCAATAAGGATTTCTCCTTACTGGCGCGCAATTAGATGACCAAACCTCTCCTTAGACAGAACTTTCTAGACATTGCCAATAATGTTATCTAATAATATTATTCAAATAATATGAATTATTGATCTGATAATGGGAAATACTGTGTAGTGACAATTATTGAAACAACAGTAATATAAAATATCAACGCAGCAATTATTGAATCAATAAAATAAAATACTGAACAGTAATTACTGTAACCATTATTGAGTAGTGCCTTCTTACGTAAAAATCAATAATTGGTGCAATACAGTGTGCTACTGTGTAACAACGCGTATTACTGTGTTTTAACCACCGGGTATTCCAACAGTATTAACGGTAACAACTACGCCGTTATTAATAAAAAACATATACTTGTCGTTTTCTTCATCCAATCGCTTTCCGTTATGGGGCCCACAAAAGACTGCGCCGTCGTACGAATATTCCCCGACAGGAAGAATATTCCACGACCAAACGAATATTCCCCGACAACAATGAATATTTTATAACCACTTGCTTATTTAAAATATTTACGCATTTTACCCATAACTAACCTCATTAATCAATTTAACACTTACTATTTCAAAATAATAAATAGAGGGAATTTAAATTTCATTTATTAATAATTTGGGGTTTTACAACTTGCTTATTTTGTAAATTTTGCACATTTCACCCATAACCAAAGTATTATATCAAATTAACACCCTATTATTCAAAATAATAATTAGAGGAAATTTATTTTTTTTTATAATAAGTTAGGGTCTTACATATCATTTTTTTTATTTTTGCACATAATTAACAATTTTAACGAAGTGTTTTTTTTTTGTGGGGATGCGTCCTTAAAATATCCGAAAAAAAATTAATTCGGGATTTAATTTTAATTAATGCTTAAACAATCAATGATAGTCTTATCATTTAAAGAAAAATTGTTCTTTTGTACTAAATTATACTTTTTAAAAAAAAAATTAGAGATACAATTTTACTTTTGAGATAAACAATCACATATTAAACTTTATTATTGGTATGACTCATAAAAAGCTTATAATGAATTAATTTTTGTGATTAATAATTTTTATTATATACTATACAATTATAATATTTATATCAAATAAAATTAAATAAATTTATATTAATTTGTTATTTAATATGGTAGCTAAGTTTTCAAAGTTGTTAAAAGAGACTAATGTTTGTATGATTGTTACTTTTATTGAGATCTCATACTTGTAAATAAGTCGACATGTGAAAAGGGGATATTTAAAGGATAGATTAAAATATGATAAGTGCAAACGGTGTCCGGTTAGTGTCATTGGGATGAAGCCGCCATAGTTGAGCAGATGAGTTTACAATAATGTCGACTTTGCAAGATAAGTGTATTGATGCGAATTTTATATTAAACAGTAAAAAATAATATTATATCGATTACAAATGTAACTTCATTCAGGATATTTTCACAATAATTTTTAATATTTTCACATATAAATCCTATTTATTTAATATTTATTTGATTAAAAAATAAGTAATACGTGTTAAAATATCAAAAATTATTATAAAAATATTCAGTCCTTATATATAATATACATGCATAACTGCAGAAGTAAGAATTAAAAAAGACGCACTTTATTTTATTTTATTACATGTACTTTATCAGACGTGTATATCATTTTCCAATAATATTTGTGGTAGCAAAAATCAGTGCGGGTGAGGGAGGGAGTGAGGGAGAGAGAGCAGGTGGTGGTGGGTTAATGGTTGATGGCAACCTTTTCTTCCTCCTACTGTCTCCTCTCATCCTCTCCACTACGCTCCTCACTACGCCTTCCTCCTTATCATTTTACTATCCGTCCCCTAAAAAAATTATCTACCAACTCCAGAGTCTCTAAAACCCTAGTTTTAGCTTCCTCCACCTCTTATCCTTCTTCTTTCGGCGATTTCAGCTCCGGAAGTGAAAAATCACGCTCAAAGGTATGCATCTTTATTCATTTCATCATTTAAATTGACTGTTACTATTCGTTTTGTTCCGCTCAGTTTGATTTAGTTGTTAATGTGAACAATTTAACGAACTCTTGAACTAATTGAAAAGAAATTAGAAAGCATTCATATTGGTTAATTTACAACTTATCCATTATTTGTATTTATTAGTATTAAATTATACAAGACTAAGGTTTTATATTTCTATTGAAATTATTGGTGAAAAGTTTGTAACTTTTAAATTTGGATAACTGTTGAAAGTTACATTTTCACTTTGCTTTTGGAAACAATAAACATTTCCTTACTCACAAAGAAAATTTGGTCAAATGGCAACTGGTGGAGTGAGGTTAATGGAATAAATTGTTAAGGCTGATGAAGTACCAAATATTTGTGTGCCACCTGCTGTTATGTTGAGTTGTATCACTTTCCTCTCACCATGCACGCATCACACCAGCACCTTGCTAAACAGGGCTGATATTTCAGTAATAGTTATAGTAACTCATCATTAACAAATAATAATCATCACCTGAGAAAAACTTTGAGATGTACAATTGCGTCAGTAAAAGAGAAAGAGATAGCAAAGATATAGACGGGTTTCTTTGCAATTACTGTGCCAAGAATAATATGTTTAGGATGACATTTCAGTCTTCAATTTTCAGAAATCGGTTCTCTCAGATTTAATTCAAGAGATAGAGCCTTTGGATGTTAGCGTCATCCAGAAAGATGTACCACCTACTACTGTGGATGCCATGAAGAGGACTATATCTGGGATGTTGGGCTTACTTCCATCTGACCAGTTTGAAGTATTAATTGAAGCTT
The DNA here is from genome assembly GCA_016801055.1 of Panax notoginseng. Taxonomy (NCBI): domain Eukaryota; kingdom Viridiplantae; phylum Streptophyta; class Magnoliopsida; order Apiales; family Araliaceae; genus Panax; species Panax notoginseng. The sequence goes on from CM029019.1 coordinate 8,829,934, forward strand.
TATGGGGACCTCTGTCCAAGTTATTGGTTTCTTCAATGATGACTGGGTATACTTGTTTACTGCAGCATTTACTTATTAGTTTTGTATGCCACTAGGATGGAGGATGTAACGAGAAAAAGAAGTTTGCCAAGTCTACTTTTTTGGAGTTTGGATGTCTGAATTATTGCATGATTCAAGTTCCCTGGTTCTTTAAAAGTTATTGCAGACTATGTTCAACATATCATCTTTCATTTTAGAAATTTTGTTTAATATTCCATGGTGACTGACAGAACACTATTATTTTTACGTTGTTTCATATAGTATCTAAATATCTGTAGTACATTTTCTATTTCTTTTCATTCTTTACCAATGAATGTCCATAAAGATATTAGATATTGAGTTGTATTCTTCTTAACTGCAGGTATACACTGCGAAATGCTGAATATAGGCTCTGTCTTGAGAGGAACCTTGATATATATGAGGGAAATATTGATAAACAAAAAAATGAAGATTCTAAACTTGAAGATCAAGTGATATTGCTTGACAACAATGAGATTATCAAAATTTTCGGACAGGATGAATTTCCAAAATCTGAAAATACAAATGAGAACACATCTGATATTCCGGGCCTAGGGGAAATGTCCCCTAAAGCGCAAGAATTTATTTTGAAATTGCAGTCTCGTTTGTCATCTGTCAAAAAGGTAAACGGATATCACTTTAACTATTAAGCAGGAGGACAACTTAAATTACATATTTATTAATGTACACAAATTAAATGAATGATTGGCGGATTAACTAAGTTAATTACGCAAGGGAAATATGACTGCAGTAATACTTCTTGGAACTTGGGGACTTCGGTTTGGCTTTATTCCACTTTTCTTCATTTAGTAAAAACAACAATTGCATTCAAAAGAATGACGGAAAAGTGAAATTTACAACATATTCTTGATGTGCACTTAGAATAACTTCAATAAACTAAAGCATTGGTTATATATGTACTTAAGTTAGCAAGTACCATCAGTTTTTAAGAGAATTATCGAGTTTTGGAAAGCTTATAGGGATTATAACTACTATCATCTAACCCTAATAAATAAAAGCATCTTATAAAAAAAAGTAAGAGCAGAATATATGCATATTGTCATGGTATCTTTTGGAACCATCTCTCTCCAAAAACTTGATGTTGGGGTGTGAGCCCAAGTACAAATTCGGGTTCACATACGACCTAAAGGATTAAATGAAAAGACAAAAAAAATCGGAAATAAATGAGCGAGACCCGCGTGTCCCAAGACAAAAGACTCATGGAGGCGATTCATTTTGAGAATTGACAAGACAAAAGACTCATGGAGGCGATTTATTTTGGGAATTGATTGAGGGATTGGATTGGTGGTTAGAAGGACAGGGCGATCTAGGCATTACTCTGATGACTAAGGGTATTTTTAGGATTTCCTGCGAGGGCACGTGCTTGGCATGTGACCACTTTCTATGAATCTCTATAAATACTCATTCCATTCTATTGGGGAAGGTACTTTTTGGAAAAATTGAAGAATTGGAGATTCTCTCTCTCAACCCAAAACACACTAAGGCTCTCTGGATTCCGGATACTCTAGAAGGCTCTTGGATCTTAGGAGTTCTGCCACGTGTTACTAAGGTAATCGCCTACTTGTTTTTCTCACCTCTTCAACTTATCAATCAATTCCGTATTTTTCGTAGATTTCTCTTCTCCTCGGCCAACACGAAATCCTAACCTTAACAAGGTATGATTTCCTTTCCAACATGGGGTTTTGTGAAATTTAATCAGGACAGTCCGGTCCACAAGAAAGGACTTGCATTGAAAAGTTGTGTTAATTGTGCAATTTTGGTAGATCCTACGTACCTAGTTGCGAACGTTTTGTGAGAATACATTATGTATATTATTCATCGTATGCCTGGAACAAGAAGGTTCATCTGTCAGCCTGCTTGCTCCTAACCATATTCAGATGTGCCCTCTCACAAGTCTAGCTAGCTAGTGAAAGGTCATTTCCCTGGAATAGTAGTTTTTACTTGTACACTATTTTGTTTGATTGAAGTCGATGTAGCACAGTTAATTGGTTTTTATTGTACTCCATGTAAGGAAAGAAACCTTACGCAATACAAGAAATTTACTTTTGCATTTCTGACTTTGAAGCTCTAGGGTTTCTAACTACATTATTGGCTTTTACTATTGATTCTCCTGCTATAAGTTACTCTAGTCCAAGTTGTCATCCTTAATGTTCATACATCTTATTGTTTGCCTATTTAAGGAGCTCCGCGAAGCTAAGAGGAAAAGTGCTGCTCTTCAGATGCAACAGTTTGTTGGGGAAGAAAAGAATGACCTGCTAGACTATTTAAGATCACTGCAGCCAGAAAAGGTTGGCTAATTTTATCGACTGCACTACATCTGGTCTTTACTTGATATAGAATTTCTTTTACAAGTTTTCATCGTAATTCTCATTGCCGTTACTAAATCTTGAAGGTTTGCGAACAGTTGTGTAATTTCATCTTTTACTATGATGGCTTTCCAGCCACTACGATGGTAGTGACTAGTGAGCAATATTCGTCTTTTATGCTTACCTTCTTTTGCTGAATTCTCTTTGTTAAAAGATTTGATTTTAATTGAAGTACTGTTTTGTTGTAATTTCTCCTAATTTGTTGGATTCGACTATGTTCAGTTCAAAGCTTTGTTGACAATTAGTTTTATTGGATTCCCAATGCTTTTATATTTATCTTCAGAAAATATTTTTAACATTCAGGAAATTATTGTGTCGTTATTGTCATACTTTAGTACTAACTAGTAGATCTCCATATAGTCTAAACTACCAAGTCTATATCATTATTTTTGACTCTTAATAGATTGAAATCCAGATATTTGAATCAAAAAATGTATTCTACACCTTTAATCAGAAATCTCAATGTTATTATAAAATTTAAAAAAAAAATGAAAATTCAGATGCATGCCAGTCCTGCTTAACTTTGTCTCATTCATGTTTAAGAATGAGGTGGGCCTCATGTTTTTACCATTGAATTTTAACACCAAAATTTAGTTGCAAAAATAGCTCCTTTTATTTTCTTTAAAATAAATAAATAAATGTTTTCTTGAAGCATTTGATTTCTTTATAGATTGTGCTTGATTAATGATATTTGTTGGTGCTCTGTCTTGCACAGTTGTGCTATGATTTTTTTCTGTTAACTCCTTTGCATGTAAAGTTATCCTATATCATTGAACTTAAACTTTGGGATGAACTTCAGTTTTTAGTTTCACACTAGTCAACATTTAATGTTTAAATTTAACTTCTTTTTCCTGTTATCAGCAACCACAGCTCGTGTCTGATCAAATAACATTTTGAATAGGTAGCTGAGTTATCAGAGCCAACGTCTTTTGAATTGAAAGAGACAATCCATTCTATAGTCCATGGTCTCCTGGCAACCCTTTCTCCTAAAATGCATTCAAAGGCTCCACCTTTGTCAGAGAGCACTTCAACTGGAACTGTTAATGATGGAATTGAGGAAGATTGCACTGATATTGTTGAGAACACTTCACTTCAGTTCCATCCCCTAATTTCGTTGACACGGGATTATCTAGCACGCCTTTTATTTTGGTTAGACAAGTGCTCTTTGTTTTCTCATATCATAGTCCTAGTTTTGATTTTTTTTGTGTTCCTTTTAAGTATTCTTTTATTGATCTAATTGCTAAGTTCTTACTACTCCCAAGCTTGAATAGCAATTTTTTAATTGCATTTGCAAAGCTATTATTTTCTTACTATTTAGTTGTGCTGGTTTTTTCCACAGGAAAATAATTTTACAGTTTCTCATTTATATGAAAACAAAAGGCAATAATTCTCTAATTGTACTAGTCCCATTCTATATATTAAATTCTCCTTTTTTGAAGAAAACGTAATCCTAGACAAGCAGAATAATGTTCATCCTTAGAAAACTGGACTGTAACAAGTTTGTGCCAAATACACCAATTGGAGAAGGGATGATAACGAAAACCCAAGAGGGAGTTTGGGAAAACTGAAACTGCAAATGTAGTTGAAAGAATTCCAGGTCTTTGCTTTGGCCTCTTCATTGGAGGATAGACCTCTGGCTCCAGCTTATTATACTGGACCGGCACTGGTGTGCCATATCTGTTAAGCCAATTTGCTTGATCACACTCAACTCCTCCAGCTTGAGATTTTGTGTGCGTCTCTGTGCATTTCTATTATTTTTATTGGTTATTTTTCATATTCTTTTGGTTATATTTTATATTTTATTTTTTTGGGGGGTGGGGCATCATGTTGGGGATCAAGTGGTACATAAAAGTTGTTGTCTATCATATGGTTAGGCACAAACCCATTCTTGATAAATGGATCCAGTACTTCTGTTATGTTAGTCTTAATGTAATGCTCTAAATAGCTAAGATGACTTAAATTTTAAATTACTGAATTCTCAACCCCCCACGTTTTTTTCTTTTTCTCTATCATCATTCATCATTCTTCCTTTTCTGTTCTTATATACTTCTCTTTGTCTTCGTTAATTCCGTCCTTATTCTATATATTTTCCTATCCTGTTTTCTTCTCTTTCTTTGCGCTACATCATCATACTTGTGAGAACTGTGCAAAATTACAGATGCGCATCCTCCATCTATATGACTGCATTGTCTGAGCAACACTACTATTAGTTTTCTGCACTTTAATATGCATCCTCTTTTCTTTTTGTCAAGGTGTATGCTGTTGGGGCACTACCTCAGAGGCCTGGAATATCGTTTGGAGCTTATGGAACTTCTATCTATGCCCAGTGATGTAGCAGATGATGCTTCCTCTGGTGGCGACGAACAAGTTGCATGAGAGTTGCTTAGGTTTAGCTTGTTTCCATCTGTATATAGTGTAGTATGTGTCTCTGGTTGTATATTTGGTATATCACAAATTGTTTTACAACATTAAGTGGGTGTTGGCAAGATGTTTAGATGTACTCTTACTGTTGTTGATTGAGAATTACATTAATTTCCAGTAATGCATTTATATCGGTTCTTCACTATACTTGTATAATCATTGGAGTTGTTTGTCCCAATTTTGGGTGAGTGCTTATCTTGGCATCCATTCCAACTTTTGAAGTTATTAATATGCTTTTAAGAGATGGAGCAGATTAACAAACGTTGCTGTTTAACATTCTTGAGATGCTAATATTTTGGAAACTAGTTTCAAAATGTGCTAGAAAATGACAAGAGTCCTTCTCCGGCGATAGTCCTTCTCCGACCGGCGATTGGTCCAAATTTTTTTTTTATTGCCTCCCAAAAGATGTTTAATATTTATTTTAATCGAAATATTTAGAATACAGTGTTTTAGGTATAATTTGAAAATATATACAAAATAGGATTGTAAGTATATTTAAATTATACTTAAAACACCAAATTATGTAAAAATTACAGTAATAAATATTATATATTTTTTGGGAGACAATAACAAAAAAAAATAAAAAAATTGGACCGGTCTAGCCCGGTTGGAGAAGGGACGGTACCCTAGAATTAGGAACAATTACATATTATAGTACATTTTTAAAAGTAATTACAAAAATCATACATTCATAAAATAATTACAAAAATATGACACTTCATCATATATATTTATAATACTAATACAATTAAGAGTCCTTAAATTAAGGGATTAATATTAATGAGATTACATAACAAATTAGTTTCCATCTTCCTTCGGTCTCTCTATCTATCTACGCCATTACTATTTCTCTCTCTTCTTCCTTACTACTTCTCTCTCTCCTCTCGTCTCTCCTCTCGAAGCCACTCGACGTCGTCCTCCTCCTCTTCCGCCGCCGTCGTCGTCGTCGTCCTCTTCCGCCGCCGCCGCAACACCATAGTCTCTCAACTCTGACAGAAAATTGAATACGTGACGTTCAGGCTAATACGTAATTTTCTCTCTCCAACTCTCTCACAACTGAAAGGATTCTGGTCTCTCTCTAAGGTATGCTTCTAATTTCTGTTAATTTTCATTCTAGTAATTAATTGTCATATGATCATATATATACGCTATGTTTCTAACAGAATGGGGTATTGATTGTTTAGATTTGTGTTGTTTTTATGTTTTGTATAGAATGGTTGATACAAGGAAGAAGGATGGAAAGAGGTAAAGAATCACAGAGGGTAATTCTATTAAGGACTTGACGAAATTTGTTTGGGTTTGTAGAGTTGGATTTTGATTTTGATGTTCCTGTAGTTAAGACAGAAGCTCAAGTTCATAGCCAGAAGATATTTTCAATCCAAATTTTTTTAAAGGTTTGCTAATTTAAATTTTGTTATTGTTACTATCATATAACTGTTTGGTTACTTCTACATTATGTTTTGGTTACTGTTAGCTTGTGATTCGGATACCATTTTTGTTACCCTGATTTGGTATTTTGGTTACTTTTTTATGTTGTTATGGTTACCATGTATTTGCTTAGTATACATGGTTGACTAAACTAGTTTTGGTGTACATGTTGTTTATGTATTGGTTACCATTAAAACATGTTTTGGTTATTATCATATAAATATTTGGTTACTTCTTTAGTATGTTTTTGGTTATTGTTAATTTCTGATTTGAATTCTATTTATGTTTCCTTGAGTTGGGATTTTGGTTACTGTTTTTTGTTGTTCTGGTTACCATGTATTTGCTTAGTATATATGGGTTGACTAAACTGTGTTTAGTTTATATGTTGTTTATGTATTGGTTACCATTAATATATGTTTTGGTTACTAACATATAACTGTTTGGTTACTTCATTAGTATATTTTTTGTTGTTGTTGGCTTATGATTTGGATACCATTTTTTTTTTCTCAATTGGGATTTTGGTTACATTTATATGTTGTTTTGGTTCTAATGTATTTGCTTAGTATACATTGGTTGACTAAACTGAATTTGGTATACATGTTATTTATGTATTGGTTACCATTAAAACATGGTTTGGTTACCTATCATATAACTGTTTGGTTACTTCTTTAGTATATTTTTTGGTATACATGCTTTTATTTTGGTGACCTTTCAAATTATGTTTTGGTTAATATTATATATAACTATTTGTTTACTGCATAAAATGGTATGTACTACATGTTATTTATATTTTGGTCACCATTAGATTATATAATATAACTTTTTGGTTACTGCTTTGTTATGGTATGGTTAATGTTATATCATGATATGATAACTATTATTGTGCAGTCAATGTGGGATGTTGGTTATTTGTTATAGTCTGTTTTGGCTATTGTGTAATTGTTATATTATGTTTTGGTTAATATACTTTTATTTGTTGGTCACTACGTAACTATTTATGTTATAAATATTGCTTATATCTGGTTACTAATTACTGTGTAAATCTGATTTTGTTTATTTACAGTTATGAGATCTTTACTATGAGGAATGCAACAGAAAATTCACTGGAGAAATTATATATTGGTGTGACATGGAAGTCTCCAGCATTATTATCAAGAAATTGAACCCAAGTCAGTTAGAGAAGTTTAAGGCATCATTAGTTTGTGGATGTTTTATTTTTATAAATAATAAACCTAAGTCATAATAAACCATGTATTTTCTTAGTATACATTGATGTATTATTTTTGTAAATTCCTTCAAATATATTCTACAAGAGTTATGCTCTTCTAGAAAATTCATTGAAAAAGTTATGGTTAAATGTACATGTGAGAGACATGGGTTGCCTAAACTTGGTTGGACATACATGTTGTTTCTGTTTTGGTTACCATTAAAACATGTTCTGGTTACTTTCATATAACTATTTGGTTACTTCTTTATTATGTTTTGGTTACTGTTACTTATGGTTTGGCTATTATTATTGTGTCCTCAATGTGAGATTTCAGATACTTTTATTTTTTATTCTTGTTAATATGTAATTGTTTAGTATACATGAATTGTCTAAATTAGATTTCATTACATAATGTTTCTGTTTTTGTTACCATTAAAACATGTTCTGGTTACTATCATATAATTATGTGGTTACTGTTTTATTATGTTACATTATGGTTACTATTATTAGTAACCAGATAGTTACAAGCTTGCATCAGGACAACCATCAATTGTTAAATATACATGTGTGAATGTCCTATTTATCTACAAGCTTGTTAGTAACCAGATAATTATCATAGATATAGTTACAAGATAATTAGTAATCAGATAATTATAAGCTTGTATCAAGACTGTTATAAAGTGTTAAATGTATATATTTTATTTATACCATGTCATCATGATAGAATAAGAAACTCCAATTAAGAGTTCTTATTTATATATATGATGGTCACTTATAGATCTCATATTAAAATAAAAATAGTTTAAGAGGTGCAGTTGGTAACCGAACTTGCATATAAGGGTAACCATTTTAGTTTTTGTTAGTAACCAAATAATTAAAAATTTATATCAAAATAATTATCAAGTGCTTAATGTACATGTGAGGGTTCCCATTTATCTAGCTGATGAATACTTTTAAATTACGTAGTTATAAAAATTATTTAGAAATTGTCCATGCCAGTTGGTAACTAAATATGAATATAGAGGTAACCATTTTATTTTATATGGGTAACCAAATTTACATAAAAATGTTTCAGAACAGTTACCAATTGTTCAATGTATATGTTTACTTTATATTGATAACTCATGATGGAATAAAAAATTAAAATATTAATCAACATCAATTTTAGTTACTATACACCATCAAAAATGTTACCAACCATGTGGTTAATGGTTACTAACAGTATACAATTATATATTCCTGTAAATAATTAAATTTGTTATATTGTTTACTGTCAGTTTCCATCGTATAGCAACTGAATAAACATTGTAAAGTAACCAAATCAATATTAGACAGTAACCAAATTACATAATCTTAGTAACCAGAATATAAATCATATTTTTACATGCAATTTTGAAGGCCTAAATGATGAAATTTGACCAAAAAGTCTTGCAGTTCACCAGCAAAGCTGGTGACTTTGGATCGTTGACCCGTTTCCAATGAAATTAGGCTCCGAAAATGCCCAAATCTGACACTCCAAACTTGACAGAGATTGTTAAATTGCCACTGCAACCAAATAAATATTATTCTGTAATTAACCAATTAAATAGTATACAACAACCAATATATATAATCAGATTAACAGTTGTATGAAGGTAACCAATGTAGTCAATAAGTAACCACCAATATAAAAGAAACAATTATAAAACTCAATAACATTATAGAGTAACCAAATAAACACCTTAAAGTATCTAAATACATATTATACAGTAACCAAGATATGTCTATTTAGTAATCAGAATATAAACACATTTTTCATTGCATTTTACAGTAAAAAACAACTAGTATAATTTGTTTGTTACCAACTAAAGGCATACTTTTGTAAGAATGTAACCAATTTGGCTAACAAGTAACCATTAATATAAAAAACATAAGTAGAAGTATACATTAATATGCTTCAGTAACCAATAATACAGTAACCAATTAATCACTGCAATAATTAAGTTTGCATTAGTCAGTAACCAAGTTAGCATGAGTCACTAAATAATATTTTTACACAGTAACCAAGTCAGCATTATAATTTTATACAGTAACCAATTCAGAATTAGTCAATAACCATTATAGTGTTACACAGTAAGCAAGTCAGCATTATTCAGTAACTAATATAATATTACTTAGTAACCAAATCAGTATTAGTCAGTAATCAAGTCAGCATTAATTAGTAATATTATGCAGTAACCAAGTCAGCATTAGTCAGTAACTAAGTCAACATTAGACAGTATAATGTTACACAGTCAGTATACTTGCTTTGTTATCAAAACAGTCAGTATACTGACTTTGTTAATCAACATCAATTTTGGTTACTGTACACCATCAAAAATGTTACCAACCATGTGGTTAATGGTTACTAACATTAAACAATTATATATTCCTGCAAACAAATAAATTTGTTATATTGTTTACTGTCAGTCTCCATTGTCTGACAACTGAATAAACATTATAAAGTAACCAAATCAATATTAGACAGTAACCAAACTACATAATCTTAGTAACCAGAAAATAAACCAAATTTTTACATGCAGTATTGAAGGCCTAAATGATGGAATTTGACCAAAAAACCATGCAGTTCACCAGCAAAGTTTTTGATCGTTGTCCCGTTTCCAATAAAATTAGGCTTCGAAAACGCTAAAATCCGACTCTCCAAATTGGACAACATTATACAGTAATATGCTTCAGCAACCAATATTATAGTAACCAATTAATCTCTGCAGTAATTAAGTTTGCATTAGTCAGTAACCAATTCAGCATTGGTCAGTAACCAATTAAGTCAGCATTAGTCACTATATAATTTTACACAGTAACCAAGTGAACAATATAATTTTACACAGTAACCAAGTCAGCATTAGTCAGTAACCATATAATGCTACATAGTATTTGTAGTAACCATTTTAAACGTGAAAAACTTAAGAAAGGTTATCAATATAGGAATTCGTAGAAAACAGAGGTAACTATATGCATATGAATCACTTACCTCAGTATTCAGATTTTTATCGAAGTTGCTGCGATTTTGTTACTGAACTCCAACAATCACTGTAGTTCGATTGTTTTTGGTTACTGAACTTGAAGTTGCTGTTGATTTTGTATGCTATTTTGTGATCTCAGCGTGCAGTCGCGACGAAAAGTTTCGTCTTCTTCGATCTCAGTGCTGTGTCGCGCCAGAAGATTACGGTTACTGAACGGGAAGAAGTTGTTGATGCTGTATGCTATTTCCGATTTCAGAGTTGCGTCGTGATAAAGTGATTCGTCTTCTCCGATTTGATAGGCGCGACAGATTTCTGCGTCTTCTCCGTCGTTGATATGTGTTCCGATTTCAAAGTTGCATGATTTTGGGGCGGTTATTTGAAAAGATGAAATTTGGTAACTGACTTGTAGGAGTTAATGACACGTGATTTTAGCACGTATATTGTGTATGTTTAATTTCTGTAATTATGTTTTGTATGTTTTATTTTTGTAATTACTTTCTAATTATTGTATATTAGTGTAAAGGACCCCTAGAATTATTGAATGATATAACCAATCAGCCCATATTTTTCAACCAAGTCTGATATATAACTATTCAGTGCTTCTACGCAGACAGGTTTTTTGGACCGAAAATTTGGACAGTGGGTCCCATTATTCTCTCATTCCCTAAACAACGTCGTTTTAATTTTATTTTTTAAACCATATGCTCTGAGCCTCTGGCCTCAATACACGATCAACTGAATCTCAAAAAAAATCAAATACATTCTAGGTTACAATCTTAAGGTAACAATCTCTTTCCAACCTTCTTGCAAAACTGAAGGTAACAATCTCTTTTCATAATAACCCAAACCAATTCAAACCCAATTTTCATTCCAAAGCATGCAATTCACAAGGCTCCAATCCCATTCCTAATCAAGTTTTGCACCAAGATTCCTTCCTGTTGGTGCGTTGATTTCATTCGAAGTTTTGGACTGATTTTTTCCCTAAATCAAGTAAGGTTACAATTTATTTTGGAAAATTCGACTCAAGAAAGAATTGCAATATGAGGAAGATTTGCATCATATTGAAGTATTGATTGGGAGATTAGTTGGTTCTTTTCCTCTAATATCTCAATTGTGGATTATTAATGATTAATAGTTAATTCTTTTATTTAGTGAGGGTTGATTTATGTATTTTTATACATATGAATTGCTTACTGGGTGTGATTGCTTTGTCCTAAATAGGTTTGACGTAATTGTTGGGTTTGAGCACTAGCCACAAGGATAGGGATGAGCTAAAAACTGGTTTGCACGCTAGGTGTTTGTTTAATTGCCCGAAAGAACTGTTTGGTTTGTTTTGGTTGGTTTTAAGTGTTGAGACTGATTGAAAGGATATCATATGGCACCCAAGAGACAGCTTGGTGACATGGCCCAATCTTCTCAACAATTGGTACTAGATTTTATCTTGCATTTGGTACTCAGTTGATCCTTATTTATAGTCCATGAGGTTTTTAGTACAATAATGGCAAAGATCAATGTTTTATCGAGTTCTCATTATGTTTAGCGATGTTCTCATTATGTTTTGCGATGGAATTGAAGATGAATAAATTGAGTATGCTTGCCTCTTGCAATTGTTGTGCTAGCTGGACTACTCAAAAACAACTTCAAAGTAGAATGGTGGCTTCAAGTTGGTACATTTTCAGTGACCCAAAACAATTCATGGGACACAAAGCATAGATGATGTTGCTGAGGATTACTTGGGACACAGAGCTTAATTTGGTTTTGTTGTTTCTGAATATCCCTTGCAGATTTCATTGCAGAGTCGTTACACTCACTTAACTCAATCCACTCAAGTGTTGATATATCATAGTTTTTTTTAATTACCTGGGGTATGCCCCTTGTAAACATGTAAATCTTGATTATTGTGTTTATGAAATGAAATCCAATTATTGTTTTCATCAATTTAGTTTGTTCTAATAACTTCTCTTAGCATGACATATATTGTGTTTCTAAAGATCTACTAACTTATACTTTATTTACAAAAATGACAAACATAAATGATGACAAACATACATGAAAATACAATATGTACCACTGATTACTGAAAATGTACCACTGATTACCACAAACATACACTCATTTATATTCATCATTTATTTAACACTCATCATGTATGTTTATCATTTAACAGTCATCATTTAACAGTCTGACAAGGTTGCAAAATTAATGACAAACATTCAACAGTTTTGCAAAAATGCCAAACATTCAACAGTCTTGGTCATCTGTACATTCAAATTCAAATTCAAAAACATTCAAACAAGAGGGAAGCTTTCAAACATACATGAAAATACATCAAAAACATTCAAATTCCATCAAACTTTTACTCGTAAACTTTCTTATTTTACTGCTCCTTAAATGGTGTCCCAGAATTTGCATGATTGTTAAGACCATATGCACCATTCCAAAATGGGTATTGATAACTAGCCAACTGAGTGGAGAGACTTGTTGAATACATATTTCCAATTGGGAAGCCTCCAACATTACCAAGAGGGAAGCTTTCAACATTTGGTACCTACAAATGAAGTTAAATTATATAAAAATAAGACTCAAGAAACTAAACAAAACTACTTTTTACAAAAAAACATAAAATAAACAGTACCTGTTGGCCTAAAATAGCACCAACTGGGAAGCCTCCAACATTACCAAGAGGGAAACCTTCAACATTTGGTACCTAAAAATATAGTTAAATTATATCAAAATGAGACTAAAAAATAAATTATATCAAAATAATTACATGAAGGTGTAAAAATAAATAAAAAGAACTAAAGAACTAAAAATTTACCTTTTCCAAAATTATATCATCCACTTTATTTTCAATGGCCTTTGTCCCTTTCCCTTTCCCATTCCTCCCTTTATCCTTCTTTTTGTCCTTCACCTTCTTAATAGCTTTCTCCATGTTACCTTGCAACCTTTTAAAACGGGGTCGACCTTTACCACGAACCGCCAAAGGACTGCAAATATTGGAACTTTCTTTTGATATATTATTATTATCACCACTTGGCAATGGTGTGCTGACTTCACTGCCCACTTCCAAATGAGTACTAATTTTACACATGTCATCTTTTTTCTTCAATTCATTAGTTATCCACTTAATCCAACGGAGAACCAATTTTGTCTTATCTTCATTGTTCGTCGCCAAATCTGCCGCTTCATAAAAGGTATTGCACATTCTATCAAAACGTTCATTTTCAGGGTTTAACATCCAATCAGAGTATATTATTTTAACCTTCGTATGACATCTCTTCACATCTTTCCTCCACCTTCTAAGAATGAATTTCTCTGGTATGGTATGAACTCCTTTTTGAAGCAAGACAGTTAAGGCGTGACAACATAAGATTCCCCTAAACTCAAATAATTGACAGTTGCACCTAATGTCACAATCATCCTCTTTAAAATAAACCTTAAAAGTGGCTTTACGATCTGTCCCCCCCATCCTATCTTGCGAAATTTCATACACTCGAGTCCCACACTCCTCTTTCTCTAAAGAAATACTACAGTAAAGCTTGTTTTTTTATCTCATCTTGAAACTCTTTGAATTTTGAAGTGATGTAAGCTTTTTGAAATTGTTCCTCTAACGGATAAGAAGTGATGCATGGAATCTTAGAGTCAAAAGAATCAAAGTCCGTTTTAGCCTCTTTTTGCACCTTGCTTCTTAGTGCATTCTCATATTGCTCAACAAATTGTTTTAAACTTGTCTTAGAATTGACATAACCATCGAAGAATGCATTCATGCTTTCACTTCTTTGAGTCGAAGACATTCCCGCCCAGAAAGTATTTCTTAAAAATGTTGGCACCCAACGACTCCTTTCATTGTATAAACCAGTCAACCAATCATTTGTTTCAAGTTTAAACTTTTCAATGAATCTGCTCCAATTTTCTTCAAATCCTTCACAAGTTAAAGAATCATAAACCACTTTTTGCATCGTATACTTAATTGATTCATATTCATTACAACCTCGTAATTTTTCAGGTACCTTCTTCATGATATGCCATAAGCACCACCGATGACGTGTGTTAGGAAATACATTTTCAATAACCTTTTTCATTGCTTTGTCCTGGTCAGTGATTATTGCGGTAGGAGCGCGACCATTCATACATGCAAGCCAAGATTTAAAAAGCCAAGTAAACGACTCAACATCCTCACTTGAAATCAATCCACATCCTAAAAGTGTAAATTGACCATGATGATTCACTCCAACAAAAGGAGCAAAAGGCATGTCATACTTATTAGTCAAGTATGTTGTGTCAAACGTAATGGCATCCCCGAATTCCTCATACGCTGCCCTACTTCTAGCATCTGTCCAAAATACATTCCTTAGCCTCCCCTCCTTATCCAAATCCATCAAATAAAAGAAATTAGCATCATTAGCTTGCATTTTAAGAAAGTAGTTCTGAACTGCCGTAGCATCCCCATCACCCAACCTTAATCGTCTCATTTTCTCAATATGATTATAACAGTCTTTCTCTAAAAATGGAACATTCTCATGACCACCAGCTTCAACCAAAAATGAACTAAAATTTTTATTTGGTCTAATACCTGCCCTATCATTAACTTCAAGTCTCCTTTTAACGTACATCCTCATAACCCTATTCTTCTTATAAAATCTAGATTTTTCTGGGCTCAAACCATGATTGTGATCAAGGGTTATTTGTGAGACTCGCCACTTACCATCAAGGCATAATACAATCCTAATCTTAGCTTTACATCCTGTTTTACTGTTTGGAGGCTTTTTTAAGACATTCTTTGAATTGCTCACTGTTTGTCCGGTTCGAGAGCATGAAAGAACCACACAATTAACCTCCCCATCATCACCCTTTTCCGAAGATCTTTTCTTCATTGGGAACCCTTGTTTGTTAGCATATTTAATGTAGTATTCTACACAAGCATCAATATTGTCAAATTCCATTCCTATTTCTGGATCTTTTATCTCATCTACAGCTACTGCACTCTCCACACACTCATCAAATTCTGAATGTTCATTCATATCATTCTCCTCAATATGTTCATTCATCTCTGTACTTAAAGATATATTCAATGATTCTGTTTCCATTTGTGCCCAAAAAAACCTGTACAGAAATAAAACAAAAACAAAACACTTAATCCAACATTAGAGATTTTTCTCTGTAATGTTTTTTTGAACCATGTATGGAGAGGGTGAGATGATATCAATTAAAAGAGCGAATGTTTTTTGTTTGAACCATTTGTGCACAAAATTAAACCAAGAAGATTAAATCTCAAGAGGGAAAAAGTATTACCTGAGATGGAGATCGTCGAACTTGAGAGAGAGGACGGAATGCCCGAGATCGCTATCTCGGATGGAGAGGGAGGATTATATTTCGCAAGGTTATTTTGGCGGGATGGAGCTCTGTCTCTGTTTAGTGTTACAGTCTTTCATTTTTGTTTCTTTCTTTTGATAGCAGTAGATGGTTTTTTTAGTCTTTTTCTTATTTTTGGGGACCCACGGTCTAATATATCTGTCCAATATGTATGTCCGCTTAGACTTATTGATAACTATTTTAATCCCTTTTAAGGAGGGAGAACCAAAATCATATCAATCCACATATCTATTAAATGATAGTACCTTGCTATTTTTGTTTTAGAAATGTTAACCGTTTATAACGGTCACCACTATATTATACATTTATAGTCATCCACTAACAGCTATCTCGTACATTCAAAACATGCGCCAATTGTTCCATTCTTCTCTATCCCTCCTAAAACCCCAGATCCACTGTTCTTCTCACTCTGCTCTTCTCCATCCCATAAATTTCTATTATCTCTATTCAAATTCATCATCTCTTAACTTCACCCATCTCTCTAACCTCTTGAAAGGCCACATTTCACAGTCTCATATCCTTCAAATCCATGCTCAAGTTTTCCTTTTAGGTGCCCACCAAGACAATCTTATAGCCACTCGTCTCATTGGCCACTACCCATCTCAATTCTCTCTTCGTGTATTTTACCATTTACAAACACCTAATATATTCCCTTTTAATGCCATCATCAGATTACTAGCTGAAGACGGTCTTTTCTCTTCTGCTTTTTTGATCTTCAAAAGATTAAAATTGAGGTCTCTTTCACCTAATGACTTGACCTTTTCATTCCTTTTCAAGGCGTGTTTTCGAGCCAATGATGTCAATTATGTCAAACAAATTCATACCCATGTTGTGAAATTGGGGTATGCTGATGATTCCTTTGTCTGTAATGGCCTACTTGTTGTTTATGCTAAGAGTTTTCTAGATTTGGTGTCAGCACATAAGGTGTTTGATGATATGCCTGACAAGGGTATAGTTTGTTGTTGGACTTCCTTGATTGCTGGGTATGCTAAGTCAGGTCAGTCTGAGGAAGTTATGCACCTCTTTTTATCCATGATAGGGGAAAATTTGAGGCCGGATGATGATACCATGGTTAGTGTTTTATCTGCATGTTCAAATCTGGATATTGTAAAAATTGAGAAGTGGGTGAGGATTTTGTCCGAGTTTGAAGAAGATTGTGTTTCAAAAAAATTAGGTTTTGATTCAGTAAATACAGTACTAGTTTATTTATTTGGGAAATGGGGAAAGATTGAAAATAGTAGGGAAATATTTAACAAAATTTCTGCTCATGGGAAAAGAAGTGTGCTTCCTTGGAATGCTATGGTAGGTGCGTATGCTCAAAATGCATGTGCGGTGGATGCCTTGAGTCTGTTTAGGCAGATGAAGGATTATAGCTGTTGTCCCAACCATGTTACAATGGTTTCTGCGCTTTCAGCTTGTGCACAAGTTGGGGATTTAGACCTTGGTGTGTGGATTCATGACTACATGAAATCTAGACAGTGGAAAGGTCTTTTAGCTTTGAACAGAAACCTAGGCACTGCATTGATTGATATGTACTCCAAGTGTGGGAGTTTGAAGAGGGCTAGAGAAGTTTTCGACCAGATGACCACTAAGGATGTTGTCTCCTTCAATGCAATGATCATGGGTCTTGCAATAAATGGTGAAGGAGAGGAGGCCCTGTGCCTTTTCTACAAAATGCAAGAGTTTTGCTTGCTCCCAAATGCTGGAAGCTTTCTTGGAGTTCTATTTGCGTGTAGTCACTCAGGATTGGTAGAAAAAGGACGTCAAATATTTGCAGACATGAGCCAACGGTTTCTCATAAACCCTAAATTGGAACACTATGCTTGCTATGTTGATCTTCTTTCGCGATTAGGATGCATTAAAGAAGCACTTGAAGTTGTTACATCAATGCCTTTTGAGCCCAATGGTTTTGCATGGGGGGCTTTACTTGGGGGCTGTCTGCTCCACAATAAATTAGAATATGCCCATGATATTTCCAAAATGCTTGTTAAAGTGGATCCTGATAATTCTGCTGGTTATGTGTTGTTGTCCAATGCATTTGCTATTGATAGTAGATGGGATGATGTCTCAAGACTGAGGTGGTTCATGAGGGAAAAGGGTGTTATAAAACAGTCAGCACATAGTTGGATCAGCATAGAGGGAACTGTGCATGAGTTTCTTGCTGGGTCCCCAACACATCCTCAAATTGGGAAACTTTATGATACGCTGGAAATATTACTAAAGGAAATGAAGTTAGGAAGTGCATAGGAACTTTATGATCTGTTTTAATAGATTCTTAGCATACTGGAAGAGCGAAGTGGGAGTGTTTCATTTTCAACATTTTCAGACTGAAAGGGCAAATCTTGGAGAAATTAGAGCAAAATAAGCAATATTAACAGGTACACTCTTTGCTTCTAAGTTACCTAGTTATTCATGTTTAGTGCGACTTTGTTTTATTAACTATCGGTGAAATGTCATGCCTTAAGAGTTTTACATATCAATATATGGGTCTTGATTATTTATCAAATAATTAAAAATCATATATTTATGGGCATGGTGATATATACTTTGTTCCTTAGAACTGCATGACATTATCATGAATTTTGCTATATTTGTTGCAAAAAATGACATTGTTTTTATTTTTCACACCCATGAATGCATGAACTGGGGAATCACATAAGTGCTACTTAATCTTTGATTAGAGAAGAGATCATGTTCTCTGCATTCTAATGTCTTTACATGATTTTTAGAATTCTATCTATGAATTTGTTTTAAACTTCTGCTCCGCCTTCCTTGGTATTTGGGGTATACAACTTCTGTAACCTTCTTGTAGGTCTTTTGTTGGCTTACTTCATGGTGCAGTTTGGCTCATCTTGAATTTGACCCATTGTTATCATTTCCCCTTCTAAAGATCTGATTTGTGACTAATGTACTTCAAGATACAGTTTTGAAATAAGATTGATGAATTGTTTCTTTGTCTGACAGTTAACTAACCTATATAAGGATAGTTCTTCATGTTTTTCTCATTCTAGTTTTATAGCATGTTTCTCTTTGATAATGATCTAAGTACTTTTTGCAGTCCAGTGCTTGCATCATCATAACTGATGATACTTTTAAGGCCAAACTTTTTTGGACAAACAAGAACCTGTGTTCTGGAGGCAGAAGCTTATTGTTGCCACTCTCGTCAGCCTTCTAATATTTGGGCAACTAAGGAAGTGAGGTAAATGGTTCAGTCTTGGATGATTCTGATAATTTCGCTCTCTACTTCGTAGGCTAATGCCCTGTAGAGCTCTAACAGCATTTTTCGTAGATAGCTTGGTTTGTTTGGCTCATCCATTAAAAATCCTGTTCTGCAAAGCAATTGAGCTGGTCTTGGTAATTATTATTAATTGGAATTATCTTTGAGGTGGTTATTATTGGCTTCTTGAAGCAGACCGTGAGAGAAATTTATGTGAAGCAGCATTTAGTAATGTTACGCAAAGTAGTCTGAATAAACAGTCGATACAATTTCATTACTTGGTAACTTTGATAAATGGGTTCTATTGGGTTGCTGAGATTTGGTCTACCTCGGTTAACTGTTAACTGTCCTTTGAATAAAGCTTCAACAAGGATACTACTCGCTACACTGGGATGGAGCTAGATGTTTCAGTTGGAATGCTCTAGTCTTGGTTTTTAAGGTTAATAATTGAACCAAAATGGTTGTAAATGGGACGAAATGGTTCTAAAATAAGGGCATGTATAATCTGGGGACTTCGTGTTGTGCCTTTTCTGCTGCATTGATCCAGATCTTAGGTAATTCCTGCAGCTTAGAAAAAATTGATTTTCAAGTCATGAATTTTGCCTTGAGTGTAATGAATTCCCCAACATAATACTACTTGCATGTTTGACCTGTTCTATTAGAATCTCAGAATCATAATTTATCTTATAACTGAAACTTATTTGCAAAACAGTATAATAGACCTTAGTCCATAATCGTTATAATGAATATATACCAGCAAAAAAGTAGTCAATTTGATCTTCTCTCATAATGTATAAATCAGAGGAAAGAGGTACACAACAAAAGATGCCATCCCCCTAGCTCAACTTTTTTAATTAGATGATAAGAAGATTCACAAATATAAAAGACACTTATATTCAAAGCCCAAACAGAACTTTCCCTTGCCTCTGAATAAATACTCATCTAACAACTCCAGAGTGGTCACGAGATGTAAACTAAACTAAAGAATGAAAAACTTCCATACTTTCAACAACCAGCTATAATGACAAGTGCCTCAGCATTGCAAAACCTAAAATCTTAGAATAGCATGAGTATAACCTAATGCATCGAAAGCATGGTTCCCATACAACAGTGCCACAACTCTGGCAGGTTCTCTATATATAAAAGATGGAATAATGGCAGTCACAACCATTTCCGACCAAACAGGCATAATGGATGAGGATAGTAAGTAATCAATAGTCACTCCGAATCTGATGAGTCTGGATTGGTGCTTTGTCGAACACTCCTGGTTTTGGCACTAGACTTTGATGGATTTAGAGATGATTCACCCTCAAAAAATATAACTTGAGCTTTGGCCAGCCTTTCTTCAAGTTCCTCTGTACTGAAGTCGTCCTTTCCACCGAGTTCGTCAAATCCTACCTAAAATGTGTGTAGCAGGATTTTAGCGGAAGAAAAGAACTTACAGAAAACTTATAACTGGGATATATATACACACACACACGCACACGCACAATGGTTTATAGTTCTTCTCCATAGCATACCACATAATCATCAACTTTGGCTTTCTTGATAAGGGCAAGAGTTGGAAGTACAACAATCTTCAGCTTCTCAGCCAGGAATGGACTTTTCTCCGCATTAATTTTCACAAATCGCGTCTCTATATGCTGCTTGGCCAAAATAGTCAAGTGTTTGTCCATCACCTGCAATTCAACAGTAACACTTATTTTCTGTTTGATATGCAAATGAATAGAAGGTTTGAAGGTAAGGAAACTGTCTAAATTTCTAAGATTGCTAACTTGAAAAAATATATCTCCTAGATTGCTGCATTATCAAGATCCCAAATACATCAGCAACGGAAAAGAAACTTATGAACACCAATTATTTACTAAGATGAACCAAAATTGATATTTTAATGCAGGAGCTGATAATTGACATTAAAACAATCGCAGAGTTGATAATAAACCTTAAGGTCAATTGAAACTATTTTCAAAGCCAATACATCCTCTGAACATTAGCATGGATCCAAGTCTACTGAAATGGACAGCAAGTTATCAAGACTCACCAATATATCATACACCCTCCATCCTAGTTAAATGGCTCACTATAAAGCCAAGTAATTAAGACCGAGAACTACCTTACTCATCTTATCAAAACATTACCTACATGTGTATAGTTGTTGTCTTGACTGCTAAGAGCCTAAGACTCGTCTTATATTTTACGACCTGCATACCTTGTTGAAACTTTTACTGTAGGACGTAGTTGAAATTCTGAAAAAATAATAATAGTACCGCTTGAATAGACCGGAAGTCCACTCTCTCCTTAAGACGGTATTCGCCCCCTATATAAACTGCACATGGTTACAACGAATCCGTCTTCCAAGATAAGACAGACCCAGAAATTAATTTGTATTAAATACTATGTGCAGAATAATATTTATTCAAAACTATAATTTGAGAGAAAAAGAAAATAATAACACCAAAATTCTTTTAAAAAGAATTGTGGATTAATTTCTTCGAATGAATTAAAGTAATCCAAATGGGAATTTCCTTATCCTATTTATAGGATTCCAAACACCCTTTTGAAAATGTACATCCCTTTGAAAAGTTATTTAAATATTACCCGTTGGATCACATTTTCTAATCAAATCCATGGTTTAGATTTTGTCTGAAACATTGCATTGGTTTATATTTATCCAAACCTTTGGCATTGATTCAGCCCAACCGTTGTATTGGTTCAGCCCAACTGTAGCAATGACTCACAGCCCAAACGTTGGCATCTTAAAATAAAAATTGACAATGCGCTGCTGTTAGAAATTGAACCTTTGTCTGAACCGTCTGAACCAACACAACTTTTGGTTACAAAGACAGCATATAATATATTTATATTATATACCATACAGGTTTTTTAAAATATCCAACATATCTCGCTCTCCATATACAGTTCAATTTAGACCCTAAACTAAACTTATGTAGCTTTGGAGCATTTCACTGGAGACATGATGAACAAAACAGATTAGGTTTTTAGTCCATATACAGTTCCAACATAGTTTTGAATCTTGATGGTGAAAATGCCACGATTTGCTCTCATGTCAAAAAAAAAAAGAAAAAAAATGTCAAGACTTTTCTCATGTCCAAACAAAAAAGATTAAGAAAAGAAAGAAAATTTCCAGGATTCTATTCTAAATGAGTACAAGACTGTAATTTATCATGCAACTGTGAAATAATGGAACTAATTGAAAAGTCTAAACATACTCCTCCTAGGATGCTAGGAGAGGAGCAAAAATAGAAAGAAAGCACTTGTATTTATATGCATTTCCAGGGATAGTTTTACAAGAAATTTGTTACATCAGCAAACATTCAATGCACCCATGCCACCATGGGCGTCAACAAGACTGGCATTCATTTTTTTTCAAAGTTTTCGTCTACTCCGTCTACATGTCAACTCTCTACTCCACATTCTAACTTGTAACTTTGGTTCATTTAGTGGACATCTTTTATAATTTAAAAGTGCAATACTAAGCTTCTATTAACGTAAATCTGGCAATATAGCAGTTAAATAAATTTTTTTTATACATTTTAATTTTTAACATCCAAAGTACATCTCTATCAGTATTTTAAGCCCTTAGATATCATGCCTATGCCTCTCCTGGCCAGAATTGTTGGGAGAACCTTTCAGAAACACAAACTAATGATTCACGAAATTATGAAGCAATCTAATCTTTACCTTTACATTTGAATTACATAATTCTACTTCCTAGACCTAAATCCCAAATCAACAATAGATCAACTAACTCCATCTGGCACAGATTATTACAACTTATGCTCTCCAAAACAATAATCTTTCCTATAAAAAGAACTACATAACTAGATTTAAGCCTCCAGTTTCTCCTCCTAAACCCCAAATTATCTAAATTGTTACTGTCTATGACTCTATATACTGAGACAGAGAGACAGAGAGCCAGAGAGAGATAGAGTGATGTCTATACCTTACAAGGCCAATTTTCGCGATAAAAATGGCACACAACGCGATCGCTGGCCTTAACAATGGAAAAGAAATCCTTTTCGGAGGGGATCTCCGAGTACTCGCCGTGACCGAGGGCAACCCAACGGCTCCGCTTTTCGGCCATTTTCTTCATCTGTTGCAATCTACGCTCTCTTAATACCTCGATATCGTCTAAATCGAGACGATCTAGAGCTGCAATCTCGTCATCGATCTTATCTTCAACGGCTTTGACCACCGTCAGGACTTGTTTCTCCAGGATCTGCAAAATTCACATACATTATAAATATGTATGAATAAATAATTCGTGTAGATATGGATTTAGAGAGATGAAGAAATTTCTTAGGTACCTCTTGAACTTTTGAATTGTCCATCGATTAATTGCTGGAAAATTTTTTCTCTCCTCTCTTGCTACTGTATTTTTCAAATTCGAATGAAATGCAAATGAGAGAGACGGAGATGGAGGACGGAGGGAGGGAGAAGAAAAGCCGCTATTTGCTTGTTTATTGCCGCGGAGGATGAAACGACGGCGTCATGATTTTGATTTCCTTGTTTTCTTTTTTTCCAACCTTTTCATTTTATTATTTTATTATTTTTTTAGGAACTATTGAAGAAGTATGTTTGTGAGTTTTTGACAGAACTAAAAGGTACGAAAAATTGAATTACAATTTAAAAAAGAAAAAACTCACTTTTTAGATTAGAAAAATATTTTTAATTATTTTAAAATTAGGTATATATTTTTTAATTATTAATTTTAAATTATAAATTAGTGTTAAACTTTCAACATGTCATTTAGTATATTTTAAAAAATAAATGTATTAATTTAGTATAAGCTTATAAGTTTTTTGTTATGTTGTTTGCGATTTAATTTTAAAAATTAAATTGACACTTTACTCTTTAATTAAATTTTGTTGCGGAGGTTGTTATTATAGGATTATTAGAGTTTTGCCAATCATTCGTTGGGGGCAAATGGGCGGGCCAAAAAGGTCTAGATTTTGCTAGGCTAAAATTTTGCAGCTCAAAGTCCGGCCCGTGACGGGTGGGCGGGTCGAGACCAATTTGTGCTTATTTTATGTTATTTCTTTTGGTTTGGCCCAAACGATCCGAGCGGGTAGTGGGTCGGGCCAAAAAACGCTCAAATTTTACTGAGTTTAAATTCTGCAACCCAAAACCCGGTCCCTGGTGGACGGGTAGACCCGGCCCGCGGGCTTTGGCCATGTTTGCCAAGTCTAATTGGGGAAGTGGTTAGGGGTCGAATGTGACAAACCCAAAATAGGTCCATTCCACCAAACTCACTCTGAGTCGTCAAATACATGACACAGAAAATAACTACTCCCTCCATCCCATAATAACTGTCGTTTTAGCTTGATGCACATGGATTAAGAAAGTCATGTAGTGCTATCATTTATTAATTAAAATTGGTGTGACATTTCATCACTACCCCTTTATGGGAAGTTGAAAATTATTAATACAAGGGAGAAAATTTCTTGGGACAATGAGAGAAGGTAGGGGTGATATAGGAAAATAAATAATTTATTCTCCTAAAAAGTTGTAAACGACAAATAAATTGGGAAAAAAATTTCCTTCTAAAACGACAGTTATTGTAAGACCCCAACTTTTATAAATAAAGAAGAATTTTCTATAAATATCATTTTTGAATATTATGGAGTTAATTTGATATAATGTTATAGTTGTGGGTAATATTTATAAATTTTACAAAGTACGCAAGTTGTTATATAATATTCGATTGGTCGGGGAATATTCGTTTTAACAGGGAATATTCGTACAACGACACAATCATTGGTGGACCCCACAACGGAATTATTGTCGGATTGAGAAAACGACAAAAATATTTTATTAAAAATAACGGCGGAAATTTTACCATTGTTACTGTTGAACTACTCGGTAGTAAAAGTACAGTAATATGTGTGGTTGCATAGTAGCACACAGTATTGATTATTAATGCTTATGTGAGAAGTCACTCAGTTTGATTCAATTATTGTCAGTTAATAATATGAATTATTTAGCGATAATGACGTTTTGTTTTATTCGTATTATTAACGTAATAAAACAGAAACATCTTTTTATATAAAACAGAATACTTTATTAAAGTTATTCTATAAATAGAATATATTATATTTTATTTAAAAGATTTTTCTTTAAATATGGACCGTCGGATTAAAGTAATCAATCTGGACCGTTCATGGATTAGTTACTATGCATTCTATTTTTCTATAAATAGCAGCTCATTCCTTCATTATTTCTTACGAATTCACTGAACTCTAGAGAGAGAAACTATAGAGAGAAACTATAGAGAGAGAGAAGAAGAGTATTCTGCTACTTAACTACTTCCTTATTTCAGCTCGTCTTTAAAACGGTAAGGGGTGTTATTCTTTCTTATTCATGAAGAGAACTGTTGTTATTCCATTTCTTATTATTCTGTTGGAATAACCGGTATACGTGGTCTACCCTATACTTGGTGACATTCTTCTATTATTCTGTTGGAACATCCTGTCTGTGTGTTTTACACCGGACCTGGTTCCGTTTTTATTATTATTCTGTTGGAACATCCTGTCTGTGTGTTTTACACCGGACCTGGTTCCGTTTTTATTATTATTCTGTTGGAACATCCTGTCTGTGTGTTTTACACCGGACCTGGTTCTATTATTTATTATTCTGTCGGAATATCCTGTCTGTGTGTTTTACACCGGACCTGGTTCCATTATTTATTATTCTGTCGAAATATCCTGTCTGTGCGTTTACGCCGGACCTGGTTCCATTATTTATTATTCTGTTGGAATAACCTGTTTGTGCGGTCTATCGCATGCATGGTGATTTCTTTTGTTATTCCATTCTTTATTGTACTCAGTTGGTTAAGTTTTGACTTCTATACTCCATGAAATTTGTGGAATATCCTTGATAATTGCGTTTCATCCAGTATCTTTTTATGAAAATATTCTTCTAAGTATTCTTGAATTTTACTCCACAAAGCAGTATCATGTTGACAATTTGGACGTTGTTAATTCTTGGATAAATTAATTCTTGAACTTGTTTTATTGAATTCTTATATCATTGTCATCATCCTCATGTTTATATTCTGTTGAAAGTCATCTGTGGCCTGTAGTGCATAGATGGACTTGGTATGATTATGACCAGGGATTATTCGGTGTAATCATGACCGTAATGTTACAAATGATGTGGTAAAAGTCCTCATTGGCCGTAGTGCATTGATGGACAGTTGTTGGCATGATCATGACCATTAATGAATATACGAATATCCTTGGCCGTAGTGCAGGGGTGATTCGATGATGTGGATTATTTTATTAAGCTGAGTCTCAGCGATCACAGTGTTGAAAAATCTTTTAAATCATAAAAGATAGTAGAGTTTATTTTCTACTTGACTCTTTTAATGGATTGCTTGTTCCGCTACAGTTAAACTTGATGTCTATTATATTTTATCAGTTTAACATTGTTGAAGGCTAATGATAATTTATTCTGCATTATCTTAGTCATAATATTTCTTACTGGGCTAGTTGAGCTCACCCTTTCTTTCACTGTTCTCTTCAGGAAATGAGAACGTAGCTGGGGCAAGTCGGGGAACGGAGTGATGGTCCGAATGATAGTATTAGTTAGTAGTCCTCACTATTCTATGTAATGGTGTGTTAATAAATGTAATGAGGACTCCTTTTGAGTATGAATACTCTCTAGAAGATAATATTTGTATTCAAACTCACAGTTTATGTTTTGTCGTATTGTACACGATAGTTGTATTAGTAAGTTGTATTTGTATTTTGTACTATGTATCTGACGACCCAAGATGGGTGATGTATACCTAATTTTGGGGGCGTCACAGTTGGTATCAGAGCAGTTGGTATCAGAGCTTAGGGATATGATCCCTGGCTAAAATGTGAGAATAGAACTAGGAGGGGAGAGACGGGGAATTCCTTCGCTAGTATGACCTACCTAAGTTTATTTGCATGGTATTTAATTGGTCGGTCATAATATAAGGATAATATATGACATATCAATTAACTTTTATTTTGTGGCAGTATCTGAAAATGGCATCTGAGAATGTTGAGAATAGCAATGGAGCACAGGCGACTGTTGATTCACCACATATCAATAATCAGGATAATGTGCATCAGGAAGGTGACAATCCTCATGCAAACAACAACACTGACCAGATGATGAATGATGGAATGTTCAGAGGTTTTATGCAATTCATGCAACAACAGGTGAAAGCGGCTCCTGTCCACAACGTAGGTGGAAATACTGGAAACTCTCAGGCGGTCACCGCTAAACAGTTTAAGGAGCTGGGACCACCGGAGTTTAAGGGAGAACCCAAACCACTTGTAGCTGAAACATGGATAAAGCAGATCACCAAGATATTTGATGTCTTGGGTTGCTCCGAGGAGCAAAAGGTTCCCTTTGCCGCCTTTATGTTGCGAGGAGAGGCAGATTACTGGTGGGAATCGATAAAGCGTACTCAACCTGCCGCACTGAAGATGTCTTGGGAGAAGTTCCAAGAGCTGTTTAACGACAAATACTTTCCCGAGAGTATTCGTCACATGAAGGAGGTGGAGTTCATCAAATTGGAGCAGAATAATATGACCGTGTCGCAGTACGAGGCAAAATTTGCGGAGTTATCCCGGTTTGCGTCCCACCTGGTGGATAATGAAGAAAGAATGACGCGGATATTTTTAAGAGGTTTGAAGCCGGAGATACGTCAACATCTTGTTTCTCATAAATTGTGTTTGTATTCAGATGTTGTAAATAGGGCTCAGTTGGTGGAGCGCGATAACGAGACAACGCAACCAAAAGAGAGCAGCCGGCAAAATGATAATACCAGTGAAAGCAGTCATCGAAGCGGTGACAACAAGCGTGGAGGGAATCAACAGGCCAGAAATGGTAACCACTTCGGTGGTAATCAGGACCAAAACAATAAGAATGGACATTTCAAGAAGAGGAGATTCAACAATGATGGAAAGACGTCAGCACCAGCACCTGTCGTTAAGGAAGGAGAACGACCACCTATCATATGTTTCAAATGCGGAGGGGAGGGGCACATCAGTCCAAACTGCGCGATGCCGTCCAAAGCATGTTATAATTGTGGAAGAGAAGGTCATTTAGCCCGATTTTGTCGTTTACCGAAGACAAATTCAGCTAGGATGGAGGCACCAAAGGCCGTCCCAGAAAAGTCAAAACCGGTTGTGCAAGGGAGAGCGTTTGTTGTGAACTCCCAGAAAGCAAGGAACCCGAATGAGGTCATCACGGGTAAGCTTATCATAAACTCTAACGAAGTCTATACTTTATTTGATACCGGTTCTACCCATTCTTTTATTTCTCCTACTTGCGCTCATCGATTAAATTTGATTCCGGAGAAATTAGACTTTGACTTAGCAGTTGAAACTCCATTGGGAGAAACCTTCATTACATCCACGGTTTATAAGTCTTGTTTGGTTCAAGTTGGTACCCACACATTACCTGTCGATCTTATTTCATTAAAAATACTTGCATTTGACGTGATTCTAGGGATTGATTGGTTAACTACTCATCATGCAAAAATTGATTGTTTTCGTAAGGTTGTTAGCTTTCATATTCCTAATCGACCTATTATGCGAATTCAAGCAACCAAACCATTAAAATCAATCGCTGTCATCTCAAGCCATAAAGCTATTCGTTTATTGAAAAACGGATGTCAAGCTTTCTTAGCTCATGTCACAGATCTAAACAAAAATACGTCAGCTTTGAATGATATTTCTGTTGTTAATAAATTTCCTGACGTATTTCCCGAAGAACTTCCTGGCCTACCCCCAGAGCGTGAAATTGAATTTTGTATCGACCTTGAACCCGGTACAAAACCCATTTCCAAAGCCCCATATCGAATGGCTCCTATTGAACTTCAGGAGTTAAAGACCCAACTGCAGGAATTGTTAGACATTGGTTTTATTCGTCCTAGTACTTCTCCTTGGGGTGCTCCTGTTCTGTTCGTGAAGAAGAAAGATGGGAGTATGCGACTTTGTATTGATTATCGGGAGTTGAATCATGTCACCATCAAAAATAGGTACCCATTGCCACGTATTGATGACCTGTTTGACCAGTTGCAAGGAGCACAATTCTTTTCAAAGATCGATCTTCGTTCTGGATATCATCAGCTGAAGGTTAGAACTGAGGATATTCCAAAGACGGCTTTCAGAACTCGGTATGGGCATTATGAATTCTTAGTTATGTCTTTTGGATTGACTAATGCTCCTGCTGCCTTCATGGATATGATGAACAGGGTATTCAAGGAATATTTGGATCACTTTGTGGTCGTCTTTATCGATGACATCCTTGTTTATTCCAAAAGCCGTGAAGATCATGAGCAACACTTGAGGCTGGTACTCCAAAAGCTTCGTGAATACAAACTTTATGCCAAGTTGAAGAAATGCGAGTTCTGGCTGGAAGAGGTAGCATTCCTTGGGCACGTAGTATCAAGTCGTGGAATATCTGTTGACCCGGCAAAGATTGAAGCTATTCAAAGCTGGGAGCAACCTAAATCAGTGACCGAAGTACGTAGCTTTCTTGGTTTAGCTGGTTATTATCGGAGATTCGTGGAAGGATTTTCTCGAATCGCTACTCCATTAACTCAGCTGACTCGGAAAGATACAAAGTTCGGTTGGAGCGAAGAATGTGAGCAGAGTTTTCAAGAACTCAAGAGGAGACTCATTTCAGCACCTGTTCTAACAATACCATCTGGCTCGGAGGGATTTGTCATCTACAGTGATGCTTCGAGCAAAGGGTTGGGATGCGTTCTCATGCAACATGGAAAAGTCATAGCCTATGCATCAAGACAACTCAAGGAATATGAGAGGAATTATCCTACTCATGATCTAGAGTTGGCAGCTGTTGTCTTTGCACTTAAAATTTGGAGGCATTACTTGTATGGGGAGAAGGTGGAGATCTTTACGGATCATAAAAGCCTCAAATATTTCTTCACTCAAAAGGAACTCAACATGCGACAACGACGTTGGCTTGAACTGTTGAAAGATTATGATCATACCATTCAATACCATCCTGGAAAAGCGAACGTGGTAGCTGACGCATTGAGTAGAAGATCATATGCAAGTACGAGTGCGATATTGTCAACACAAAGGCCCATTTTGTGTGATTTGCAAAGGATGGAGATAGAGTTAAAGACTCCAGGGACCCATGTGATGATGGCGAATATACGAGTAGAACCGACTTTAATCGATAAAGTTAAAGCTGCTCAAGCTACAGACCTGGAGCTGATGCGTATGAGGAAGAAAGTGCAAGAAGGTGCTATGCCGGAAGCAAGAATCGATGAAGAAGGAATACTTCGAGTCAACTCCAGACTTTGTGTTCCTAACAACCCTGATTTAAAGTATGAAATCATGATGGAGGCGCACAACACACCGTTTGCAATCCATCCTGGAAGTACCAAAATGTATCATGATCTTCGTCATACATTTTGGTGGAGCAATATGAAGAGAGAGATAGCGTTGTTTATCTCAAGGTGTCTAACTTGTCAACGAGTCAAAGCGGAGCATCAAGTACCAAAAGGTCCATTGCAACCACTTGAAATTCCAGAATGGAAGTGGGAGCACATTACCATGGATTTCGTTACCGGTCTTCCTAGGGTTTCTCAAGGTATTGATGCGATTTGGGTCATTGTTGATAGATTGACCAAGTCTGCTCATTTCTTACCGATACGAGAAACTTATACACTTGAACGTCTTGCTCGTATGTACATAAACGAGATTGTAAGACTGCATGGTATGCCAGTATCCATAGTTTCTGACCGAGACCCAAGATTCACTTCACGATTTTGGGTTAGTTTACAAAAAGCTATGGGCACGGAGTTACGATTTAGTTCAGCATATCATCCTCAGACGGACGGACAATCAGAGAGGACTATTCAAACTCTTGAAGATCTATTAAGACTCTGTGTCTTTGACTTCAAGGGAAGTTGGGACAAGTTCTTACCATTGGTGGAGTTTTCCTACAACAACAGTTATCAAGCAAGTATTGGCATGGCTCCATTCGAAGCATTGTATGGAAGAAAATGTCGTTCTCCAGTATGCTGGGATGAGGTGGGTGAAGCAACGTTGTTGGGACCGGAGTTGGTACGTATGACTACAGAAAAGATTCAAACGATCCGACAACGTATAAAAACCTCACAAGATCGACAAAAGAGTTATGCTGATCTTCATCGAAAGGACGTGGAATTTGATGTAGGAGATCATGTGTTCTTACGTGTTGCTCCATGGAAAGGAGTTACGAGATTTGGAAAGAGAGGAAAGCTCAATCCTCGATTCATCGGTCCATTTTTAATCCTCGATCGAGTAGGAACTGTGGCTTATAGACTCGCTTTACCGCCAAGTATGTCTCGTGTTCATAACGTTTTTCACATATCCATGTTACGCAAATATGTGGAAGACCCGAACCACATTATTGAGTTAGAACCGGACGAAATAGCGGAAGATTTGACGTATGAAGAAGTTCCTGTTCAAATCTTGGATAAGAAGGAACATATTCTACGCTCCAAGGTTATACCTCAAGTCAAAGTTTTGTGGAGAAACCACGATGTTGAGGAAATGACTTGGGAGTTAGAATCTGAAATGAAATCAAGGTATCCTTACCTCTTCGACATACCAGGTACGTACCCTAATTTCGAGGGCGAAATTTCATAAGAAGGGGAGGTTGTAAGACCCCAACTTTTATAAATAAAGATGAATTTTCTATAAATATCATTTTTGAATATTATGGAGTTAATTTGATATAATGTTATAGTTGTGGGTAATATTTATAAATTTTGCAAAGTACGCAAGTTGTTATATAATATTCGATTGGTCGGGGAATATTCGTTTTAACAGGGAATATTCGTACAACGACACAATCATTGGTGGACCCCACAACGGAATTATTGTCGGATTGAGAAAACGACAAAAATATTTTATTAAAAATAACGGCGGAAATTTTACCATTGTTACTGTTGAACTACTCGGTAGTAAAAGTACAGTAATACGTGTGGTTGCATAGTAGCACACGGTATTGATTATTAATGCTTATGTGAGAAGTCACTCAGTTTGATTCAATTATTGTCAGTTAATAATATGAATTATTTAGCGATAATGACGTTTTGTTTTATTCGTATTATTAACGTAATAAAACAGAAACATCTTTTTATATAAAACAGAATACTTTATTAAAGTTATTCTATAAATAGAATATATTATATTTTATTTAAAAGATTTTTCTTTAAATATGGACCGTCAGATTAAAGTAATCAATCTGGACCGTTCATGGATTAGTTACTATGCATTCTATTTTTCTATAAATAGCAGCTCATTCCTTCATTATTTCTTACGAATTCACTGAACTCTAGAGAGAGAAACTATAGAGAGAAACTATAGAGAGAGAGAAGAAGAGTATTCTGCTACTTAACTACTTCCTTATTTCAGCTCTTCTTTAAAACGGTAAGGGGTGTTATTCTTTCTTATTCATGAAGAGAACTGTTGTTATTCCATTTCTTATTATTCTGTTGGAATAACCTGTATACGCGGTCTACCCTATACTTGGTGACATTCTTCTATTATTCTGTTGGAACATCCTGTCTGTGTGTTTTACACCGGACCTGGTTCCGTTTTTATTATTATTCTGTTGGAACATCCTGTCTGTGTGTTTTACACCGGACCTGGTTCCGTTTTTATTATTATTCTGTTGGAACATCCTGTCTGTGTGTTTTACACCGGACCTGGTTCCATTATTTATTATTCTGTCGGAATATCCTGTCTGTGTGTTTTACACCGGACCTGGTTCCATTATTTATTATTCTGTCGGAATATCCTGTCTGTGCGTTTACGCCGGACCTGGTTCCATTATTTATTATTCTGTTGGAATAACCTGTCTGTGCGGTCTATCGCATGCATGGTGATTTCTTTTGTTATTCCATTCTTTATTGTACTCAGTTGGTTAAGTTTTGACTTCTATACTCCATGAAATTTGTGGAATATCCTTGATAATTGCGTTTCATCCAGTATCTTTTCATGAAAATATTCTTCTAAGCATTCTTGAATTTTACTCCACAAAGCAGTATCATGTTGACAATTTGGACGTTGTTAATTCTTGAACTTGTTTTATTGAATTCTTATATCATTGTCATCATCCTCATGTTTATAAAATGTTGAAAGTCATCTGTGGCCTGTAGTGCATAGATGGACTTGGTATGATTATGACCAGGGATTATTCGGTATAATCATGACCGTAATGTTACAAATGATGTGGTAAAAGTCCTCATTGGCCCGTAGTGCATTGATGGACAGTTGTTGGCATGATCATGACCATTAATGAATACACGAATATCCTTGGCCGTAGTGCAGGGGTGATTCGATGATGTGGATTATTTTATTAAGCTGAGTCCCAGCGATCACAGTGTTGAAAAACCTTTTAAATCATAAAAGATAGTAGAGTTTATTTTCTACTTGACTCTTTTAATGGATTGCTTGTTCCGCTACAGTTAAACTTGATGTCTATTATATTTTATCAGTTTAACATTGTTGAAGGCTAATAATAATTTATTCTGCATTATCTTAGTCATAATATTTCTTACTGGGCTAGTTGAGCTCACCCTTTCTTTCACTGTTCTCTTCAGGAAATGAGAACGTAGCTGGGGCAAGTCGGGGAACGGAGTGATGGTCCGAATGATAGTATTAGTTAGTAGTCCTCACTATTCTATGTAATAGTGTGTTAATAAATGTAATGAGGACTCCTTTTGAGTATGAATACTCTCTAGAAGATAATATTTGTATTCAAACTCACAGTTTATGTTTTGTCGTATTGTACACGACAGTTGTATTAGTAAGTTGTATTTGTATTCTGTACTATGTATCTGACGACCCAAGATGGGTGATGTATACCTAATTTTGGGGGCGTCACAGTTATTATGGGATGGAGGTAGTACAACTTTATTACAACAATTATCGTGCAAAATATAACAACACATATGCCGTGAGTTTGGATAAAAATATATACCAAATGTGACATTGGACACCATCATTTGTCAGCACCTCACAAAGGTATCTTACATAAAGGTACAGTCAAAAACTATTTTAGAAACTAAAATTTTTGGGAAGTTGTAAGACCCCAAGTTTTATAAATAAAGATGAATTTTCTATAAATATCATTTTTGAATATTATGGAGTTAATTTGATATAATGTTATAGTTGTGGGTAATATTTATAAATTTTGCAAAGTACGCAAGTTGTTACATAATATTCGATTGGTCGGGTAATATTCGTTTTAACAGGGAATATTCGTACAACGACACAATCATTGGTGGACCCCACAACGGAATTATTGCCGGATTGAAAAAACGACAAAAATATTTATTAAAAATAACGGCGGAAGTTTTACCATTGTTACTGTTGAACTACTCGGTAGTAAAAGTACAGTAATACGTGTGGTTGCATAGTAGCACACGGTATTGATTATTAATGCTTATGTGAGAAGTCACTCAGTTTGATTCAATTATTGTCAGTTAATAATATGAATTATTTAGCGATAATGACGTTTTGTTTTATTCGTATTATTAACGTAATAAAACAAAAATATCTTTTTATATAAAACAGATTACTTTATTAAAGTTATTCTATAAATAAAATATATTATATTTTATTTAAAAGATTTTTCTTTAAATATGGACCGTCAGATTAAAGTAATCAATCTGGACCGTTCATGGATTAGTTACTATGCATTCTATTTTTCTATAAATAGCAGCTCATTCCTTCATTATTTCTTACGAATTCACTGAACTCTAGAGAGAGAAACTATAGAGAGAGAGAAGAAGAATATTCTGCTACTTAACTACTTCCTTATTTCAGCTCTTCTTTAAAATGATAAGGGGTGTTATTCTTTCTTATTCATGAAGAGAACTGTTGTTGTTCCATTTCTTATTATTCTGTTGGAATAACCTGTATACGCGGTCTACCCTATACTTAGTGACATTCTTCTATTATTCTGTTGGAACATCCCGTCTGTGTGTTTTACACCGGACCTGGTTCTGTTTTTATTATTATTCTGCTGGAACATCCTGTCTGTGTGTTTTACACCGGACCTGGTTTCGTTTTTATTATTATTCTGTTGGAATATCCTGTCTGTGTGTTTTACACCGGACCTGGTTTCGTTTTTATTATTATTCTGTTGGAACATCTTGTCAGTGTGTTTTACACCGGACCTGGTTCCGTCTTTATTATTATTCTGTTGGAATATCCTGTCTGTGCGTTTTACGCCGGACCTGGTTCCATTATTTATTATTCTATTGGAATAACCTGTTTGTGCGGTCTATCGCATGCATGGTGATTTTTTTTGTTATTCCATTCTTTATTGTACTCAGTTGGTTAAGTTTTGACTTCTATACTCCATGAAATTTGTGGAATATCCTTGATAATTGCGTTTCATCCAGTATCTTTTCATGAAAATATTCTTCTAAGCATTCTTGAAAAAACTGTCTTTCTAGTAAGGTTGGTCAACGGCGATGCTATCTTTGAAAAATCTTGGATGAATCTTCGATACTATCCTGCTAATCCCAAGAAATTCCTAATTTCTGTCGGTGTCTTTGGTTGTTCCCAGTTGATAACCGCTTCTACTTTTGCTGGATCTACCGAAACACCATCCTTGTCGATAACGTGACCCAAAAACTGCACTCTCCGTAACCAAAATTCACACTTGGAGAACTTTGCATACAACTTCTCGCTCCTTAACGTCTCCAACACTTTCCTTAGATGTTCAACGTGATCTTCCTTTGTCTCTGAATATACCAGGAT
The DNA here is from genome assembly GCA_016801055.1 of Panax notoginseng. Classification (NCBI taxonomy): domain Eukaryota; kingdom Viridiplantae; phylum Streptophyta; class Magnoliopsida; order Apiales; family Araliaceae; genus Panax; species Panax notoginseng. The sequence goes on from CM029019.1 coordinate 8,865,828, forward strand.
GTCATCTATGAACATGACAACAAACTTATCCAAATACTGTTTAAACACTCTGTTCATCAAGTCCATGAATGCTGCTGGTGCATTCGTCAATCCAAAAGACATTACCAGAAACTCAAAGTGTTCATACCGAGTTCTGAATGCCGTCTTTGGAACATCCTCCTGTATCACCTTCAGTTGGTGATAACCAGTCCTCAAGTCGATTTTTGAAAAGTATTTCGCCCCCTTCAACTGATCAAACAAATCGTCGATCCTGGGCAACGGGTACTTGTTCTTAATGGTGACCTTGTTCAACTCCCGGTAGTCGATACAAAGCCTTAATGACCCATCCTTCTTCTTTACGAATAAGACTGGTGCTCCCCACGGTGATACGCTTGGTCGAATGTATCCTTTATCTAACAACTCTTGTAGTTGAACCATCAATTCCTTCATTTCTACCGGAGCCATACGATACGGCGCTTTGGATACCGGTGATGTCCCTGGTGCCAAATCGATAACAAACTCTATCTCTCTATCTGGTGGCAATCCCTCAATCTCATCTGGGAAAACGTCAACGAATTCTCTTACAATAGGTATCTGACCTAGTTCACCCTCGACTCGGTGGGTATCCACAACGTGAGCCAAATAACCTATACAACCCTTCCTAAGCAACTTACTTGCTTGCATCATCGTCAGACAACAAGATTGTCTCGGTGATTTACTGCCATGAAATACCACCTTTGACTTATTCGGAGTCTTTAGGTGAACACACTTTTTCTTACAGTCAATTACCGCTCCATGACTTGATAACCAATCCATCCCGAGGATTACATCAAACTCTCCAAGATGAATCGGTATCAAATCCATGTTAAGCTTAAACCCTCTTACACTAGCACAACAGTTCCTATAGATGCAGTCTACAGGGATAATTTCTTTGTTTGCTACTTCTACATTCATTGGGCGTTCTAATAGTTCATGAGGTAAACTTAATCTTTGAGCAAATTCATCAGATACGAAAGAACATGACGCTCCCGAATCGAATAACACATAGGCATTTATATCATTGATCGGAATTATACCTGACACCACCTCCTTGGATGCCACGGCATCTTGCACTGTCATATTGAATGTTCGTGCTGTAGGCTTGTTTGGCTGGGCTGGTCCTCCACTGGTTATCTTAGTGTTATTGCCCCTGTTGCCATTTCCGCCATCCGTGCTTTTCTTCTTCGGGCAATCCTTGATTCGATGTCCCACGTCACCACAGTTAAAGCAACCTCCCTTCTTCACCTTAGGACAATTGGGTGAGGTATGCCTTTCTTGCCCACATGTATAACATACCGTTTTTCCTTTCAAGCACTCCCCCGAGTGACCCTTTCCACAGTTCACACACACGTACTTCTTTTGTTGCACACTTCCGTGCTGCATCTCCAGATTACTACCCCCACTGCTCCATTTCCGCTTCTTGTTGTTGCTACCGCCACTGCTAACATTCTGATTTCCACCTTCTACTTTCTTCTTGTTCTTCTCCCGATTGTATTTTGAGACAGCTTCGCTTCCTCCTTCCGCTATAAGAGCTTTCTCCAACAGAGTTGAGAATGATGTGATTTGTAAAACCGCTACCTTACTATAAATCCACGACTTTAGTCTATTTTCAAACCTTCTCGTTTTTCTCACCTCTGTGTCCACCTGATGTGGAGCGAATCTGGCCAATTCATTGAACTTCGCAGCATACTCTGATACTGACATATTCTCCTGTTTCAGTTCCAAAAACTTGATCTCTATTCTTGCTTGAGTACTCTCAGGGAAGTAGTTCTCAAAGAACAACTTCTTGAATGCTTCCCAAGTCACGATTCCAGTTCCGGCTTTGTTCTGGTTGGCCTCCCACCAATAGTTAGCCTCATCCTTCATTAAGTAGGTAGCAAAAATTATCTTCTGCTCTTCTGCTACTCTAGCAATAACGAAGGCCTTCTCGATCTCCCACGTCTGGGCCTCTATCGGGTCTGTTGTTCCTCTAAACTCTGGCGGTCCTACTGCCTTGAAGTCCTTAAAGTTGACTAGTTGGTTGCCCGCTTGATTTCCTGCAGGTTGAGCTTGATTCCTCATGGCTTCAGCCATCATGTTGATAAAATCTTGCATTGGGTTTTGTTGAGCTCCCGCTGCATTATTAACTGACTCTTCAATCTCTTGGTTCCTGAGTCCACGTCTGGGCGGCATTATCTAGTGAAACAAAATTCTAACACGTTACTCGGGTTTATTATCATATGATTACTTAGCATGTAACACGCTATTTTATTTAAACAATCAGATGATCATTATATGAGAGTTTTAAATTACCAAGATTTGGAAGTCTTTCTCCCTGATTAGTGGGTTAAGTTTGTTTTTAAAGAACATTTTCCCAAATCAATCTACTGGATTCACATAACATTAAATAGACAATTTACTATTTAAATTTTTTTAACACATATCATAATAATATTGCATTTATATTCATACACCAATCTTCAGTGACTTACATGATTAATATAGGTATATTTTATAAATGCTACTATCCCATTTTAAACACAAAAGATGGGATTAACTCGTAATGATACCTCCCTACAACACAAATAGGGATAGTACCTAACTACTTACTATCTCACACCTGCTGAGGTTTACATCATCATAAAACCTTATTACACAAAAAGAAAGGTACTAATACATCTATCTACAACTGGGTCATCACATCATCACCACTGGTGGCCCTGCCGGGTCACCTGCACAGGCTCCTAGGGAAGCAACTGCTCCAGAACTCTACGTCGAACGGATAGACTAGACTCTCCTATCTCAGAGTGGACCCTCCAAGCCCCACTGCGCTGGCCCTCATACACTGCGTCTAATGCCAGTCCTAAAGTCTCTACCCTGACCTTCATGGCATCCAGTGCAATCTCTAATAGGTCCACCCGCTTGGCCGACTCATGAAATGCCTCCTCCATCCGTATCTTATCGGCAATCTCCACGTCAAACTCACTTCGCATCGCCAGATGCTCTACGCTCAGTGCTGCGAACTTTGCCTTCTCATGCTCTAGCTGGACTCGCATCTCTGCTAACTCCATCAGTGCTTGATGAGCATCATCCTTATACTGCTGATCCATGTGCTGATGGTTCATATTCTCCACCTCCAACTGCAAAATCCTTTGCTCCTGAGCATGGTTTTTCTCTAACAGGTTACTGATCATCACATCCTTCGAGGTGTCCGACACCTCCTCTGGAACGACCTCCTCCTGGTTTACAGAATGGCTCCCCTGACTATCACCTGGCATTCTATAAAACAAGGATACAACATCAGTACTACAATGTGACGCCCCCAAAATTAGGTATACATCACCCGTCTTGGGTCGTCAGATACATAGTACAGAATACAAATACAACTTACTAATACAACTGTCGTGTACAATACGACAAAACATAAACTGTGAGTTTGAATACAAATATTATCTTCTAGAGAGTATTCATACTCAAAAGGAGTCCTCATTACATTTATTAACACACTATTACCTAGAATAGTGAGGACTACTAACTAATACTATCATTCGGACCATTACTCCGTTCCTCGACTTTCCCCAGCTACGTTCTCATTTCCTGAAGAGAACAGTGAAAGAAATGGTGAGCTCAACTAGCCCAGTAAGAAATATTATGACTAAGATAATACATAATAAATTATCATTAGCCTTCAACAATGTTAAACTGATAAAATATAATAGACATCAAGTTTAACTGTAGCGGAACAAGTAATCCATTAAAAGAGTCAAGTAGAAAATAAACTCTACTATCTTTTATGATTTAAAAGGTTTTTCAACACTGTGATCGCTGGGACTCAGCTTAATAAAATAATTCACATCATCGAATCACCCCTGCACTACGACCAAGGATATTCGTGTATTCATTAATGGTCATGATCATGCCAACAACTGTCCATCAATGCACTACGGGCCAATGAGGACTTTTACCACATCATTTGTAACATTACGGTCATGATTACACCGAATAATCCCTGGTCATAATCATACCAAGTCCATCTATGCACTACAGGCCACAGATGACTTTCAACAGAATATAAACATGAGGATGATGACAATGATATAAGAATTCAATAAAACAAGTTCAAGAATTAATTTATCCAGGAATTAATAACGTCCAAATTGTCAACATGATACTGCTTTGTGGAGTAAACTTCAAGACTTATCAGGAGAATATTTTCATGAATAGATACTAGATGAAGCGCAAATGTCAAGGATATTCCACTAATTTCATGGAGTATAGAAGTCAAAGTTTTAATCAACTGAGTATAATAAAGAATGGAATAACGAAAGAAATCACCATGCATGCGATAGATCGCACAGACATGTTATTCTTAACAGAATAATAATAATGGAACCAGGTCCGGCGTAACCGCACAGACATGATATTCCGACAGAATAATAAATAATGGAACCAGGTCCGGCGTAAACGCACAGACAGGATATTCCGACAGAATAATAAAGAACAGTATAATAAATAATGGAACCAGGTCCGGTGTAAAACACACAGACAGGATATTCCGACAGAATAATAATAAAGACGGAACCAGGCCCGGTGTAAAACACACAGACAAGATATTCCAACAGAATAATAGAAGAATATCACCAAGTATAGGGTAGACCGCGTATACTGGTTATTCCAACAGAATAATAAAGAATGGAATAACAGAAGTTCTCTTCATGAATATAAAAGAAATAATATTCCCTACCTTAAAAGAACTGGATATTGGAAAAGTGAAGTAGCAGAATACTTTTATTCTCTCTCTCTTATTCTCTCTATACTTTCTCTCTCTCTAGCTTGAATGAATTCGTTAAAAATAATGAAGCCCTAGGCCTCTATTTATAGAAAAACTGAGGGTGGCTCTTGGTCTTAACGAATGGTCAAATGACTCTTGGTCTTAACGAAGGGTCAAATGACTCTTGGTAATATTGAAGGGACAACTACTATTGACGAAAATAATTACTATTGACCAAGGTAAATACTATTGACGAAGGTAATTACTATTGACCAAGGTAAATACTATTGACCAAGGTAAATACTATTGACGAAGGTAATTACTATTGACCAAGGTAAATACTATTGACGAAGGTAATTACTATTGACCAAGGTAAATACTATTGACCAAGGTAAATACAATTGACGAAGGTAATTACTATTGACCAAGATAAATACTATTGACGAAGGTAATTACTATTGACCAAGGTAAATACTATTGACCAAGGTAAATACTATTGACGACGGTAATTACTATTGACGACGGTAATTACTATTGACGAAGAGACTCTTAGATGATGACATATGGCCCCCCATAAAAAAAACTAAACTTACCACAACGTCTTAATTATTGATTTAATAATATAACATATTATACAGATGATACTATGACAATAATTTAAGAGATATGATGCAGCAATTACTGTAGCAATAATTGAGTATAGTTGAGTGACTTCTCACGTAAGTATCAATAATCAATACCGTGTGCTACTATGCAACCACGCGTATTACTGTACTTTTACTACCGGGTAGTTCAACAGTTTTAACGGTAACACCTCAGCCGTTATTTTTATAGAAAGATAATTTTGTCGTTTTCTAACTACGACTATATTTCTGTTGTGGGGTCCACCAATGATTGTGCCGTCGTACGAATATTCCCCGACAAAAAGAATATTCCCCGACCAAACGAATATAATATGACAACTTGCATACTTTACAAAATTTATAAATACTACCCATAACTATTATATCAAATCCACACCATAATATATAAAAAAATTATTTCGAGAAAAAATTAAATATTTATTCATAAAATCTGGGGTCTCACATACAATAAAATATATTCATTGATGAAATGAAACAATATTTTATTAAGTACAACACATACTCGATGAATTTTTATAATCCATCTCCTAACATACTCTATAAGAGTTTTCTACTAAGGTTATAACCTAGGTTTCGTATTCCTAATGTTTATAACCTACAGCTCTGATACCAACCTGTGACACCCCCAAATCCAGGTTCTCTAACCTCAGATTCGGTGCTCACGATCTATCATCATCATAAGTATTCTATAACTATTACGAAATAATAAACATACATTGTTCATTATAATAAAGTCTCATAACACGGTCCCAAGGTCTCCATAACCTTAACTTTAAATACACCATTTATCATACAAATAGTTTACTTAAGAAATTCCATCAGATAATAACTAAATTGACATTCAGTCTAAATTACTCCTGGATCTTGCCCTTGCCCTTGTCCTTCGTGTTGGATCCTTCGGGCTTAACTGAAATAGATGTCATGATATAGCAAGAGTAAGCAACTAATTTGCTTCACAAGTTTATATAGACAAGGGAGATATATCATGACTTAGAAAGAAATATTGCGTTCATTGTTCAACAATAATATAAGATTGTGAAGGAACATGAATTAATAATCAACAATTGAATATTCGATAATTGAATAACATGAACTGAGTGGTTTTGAATAACCATGAACATTTGCTAAGGTGCTCAGTGATTAAACTGGACCTCTTAATAAGTTTTGGTATTCAAGGGGATCAGCCTTTCATACCTCGTGATTTATGCATAAACACCTAATAATCCGGCATTGATATCATGCCTTAATCAAATTCGTCCTTTTCTCAGTCAAGAGTTCTTACTATATCAATTTAATAAGAACAGTTATTTAAAACACATTTGATTTAACAAATTTAGACATGCTTGATCTAGCTGATACAATTAGCATAGATCTATTTCATAAATAGTTCATAAATGAAGAACTTTAATATAATTCACAGTTCAATAGCAGTATGACGAAATTTAATTGCACAAAGTGCGAATTTTAATAATCAATATAGACGCGAATAATCATCAATAATTATTCACTAACATGCTTTGAAAATAATAACTCGAGCTTGAGTTAGGAAACTTGCCTCGATCGTAGGTTACGGCTACGAAATTAAATTTCTATCCACTATGCAGTTAAATTATCTTCCTTTGAGAGACCTATAAATTAATCTTTCAATTAGTCAAAGCATAACATTAGATTATGTAATCACATAGATATTATACATTACATTTAGTTCTTATAAACATTATCATGTCTAGATAGTGTTACTATTAATTAACGACTACCTTTAATTCACATAATATTATTAACGTAGATAATATTTAATTCACCTTCTAGTATTATTGGTTTACTAATAATACTTTCATTCACTTACTAATATTATTATTATCTTAGTAATATTTCAATACCTTACTAATATTATTATTATCTTAGTAATATTTCAATACCTTACTAATATTATTAATCCTCTTAATAATATTTTAATCATGCATTAATATTATTACCATAATAATATCTTACTTATGCTTTAACATCATTAATAAATTAATAATACTTTCAATCATTTACTAATATTTTATTCACCTACTAATATTATTAATCATTTAATAATATTTTATTCCTTTACTAATGTTATTATATTTAATAACATTTTATTTAATCTCAAATATTATTATTTAATAATATTTTAATCATTTAATAATAATACTTTAATCTAATATTATTAATCTTTTAATAATATTTTAATCTAGGATTAATATCTTAATCTAATATTATTAATTATTTAATAATATTTTAATGAAATTTTAATCTTAATATTTTTATTTACTTAACAACATCATATTATAATATTATTAATATTATAATAATATTCCAATGATTTACTAAATTAATAAATAATTTATTCTAATTGTTCATCCTATATTAACCCCTTATTTAATATCCACAAAAGGTCATAAATAATATTTATTATTATAAATTACCAACATGCCCTAAGATAGTCATGATATAATATATTATGAGCCTTCAAGCATAAAAATCACATTTTTCTCATTAAAGACATCATTTAACTATTTTTTTTATTCATAATTTAACCATTTTTAGGAAAAATAACAAACTGATTCCAAAAATTCTCAACTTCTGAATTTTGACAGAATATAAACCCACAATGATCTCCTAATTTTTCTAGAATTTTAAAAATGATTTACTATTTTTAAAGTGTCTAAAACACTAGAATCTTGCCCCATTTTTCATAAATTGAGTTTTACTCAGAAAACTCTGAAATTTTCAGGGTATGCTCTCGTAACATATATGAAGCTACTGTAAAAATTTCGGAATTTTACAGTGTATACACCGTGACACATTCGAAGTTTAATATTTCGGAGTCCTTTACGGAAATAGTCATTACGCACAATATATAACTCGAAACGTGTCCGTTCTTTTTCCTGCATGTACATAACTTCTCAAGGTACCTCTGTGATTTTTCCCAAATTTTTAAAAGACAAGCAACTGACTGAAACAGTCTCATGAAAAACGGATCAGTAGCTAATTTAGGGTTTTCAAAGTCTCAACATGCAAAGCGGACTGTTTTGGGAAAAATAGTCTCAAAAGTTTCAAAATTTGCTAGATTTGTATTCTACCACTTGGGTTTACTACATAACTCATGTATCTAGTACCCCCCTTCGAGGGATCATAATTCCAAGTTGTAAAACTTGAGTTACTCAAGATTTAGTGGAAGAAAAACAAGAGTTTTCACCATTGGAGAACATATGCTCATTTTCTTCCTCTAAGTCTTTGATCTAACACTCAAGTTACTTAGTTCCATACATGATGATATGTAGAACTAGTGTATCTTGAGTATTTGTACATAACCCCATCAAAACTCAAGCTAGCAAAACAAAGTAAAAGAAGAAGATGAAGGTAAGTTATACCTTGACTTAGTTGCTACCTTTCTTGATTTTCCAAAGTAAGTAATATACTTAGGAGGCATAAACAACTAGCACTCTTATCTCTTCTCTCTATAACCAAAACCCTCTCTCTCTTTTCTCTCTATGAAGTTGGCTAGCTTGGGAGCAAAAGATAGAAGAAGAAGATGGAGAGAAAATGAGATGTTGGAAGAATGAAATGGGCAATTCACTAATAATCCTCCCATAACTATTTTGTTGTCCATTGGGTAAAAATTTTGTATTATTATTTCTATTAGGCTAGACATGATTAAATGTGCATGATGGAGTGGCAACCAATGGGAGCTTGACAACATTGTCCCTGTGTTTAATAATTTCTACTAATGGATAAGTTAGCTTAATTATTCCACTTAGGATCCTCTAGCCCATAATATCCTCCATTTAGCTTTTATTTTAAATGCCCAATTTTGATTAATCAAATGTCTAGAATACCCCTAATCAAGTGGGCTAAGTATTGGATTGTGATTTATTTCTTTTGGGCTTCTCCTTTAATTTTTTTGGGCTATATACTAAACATAGTCTAGCAATTTTAATAATGTTACCCAATTTGATTATTTAGGGCTTCCATTTCCAATCATATGAAGTTTAATTACTTATACATGTGACTTTATCTCATAACCTAATTAGATTTACAAGAATTAGGTTTAAAATTATTAGTCACTTGAAATACTATGTTTACCCACTTAAGTTAGTATACATATTAAATACTAACTTTTCCGTATTACCATAACCATTAGGTTATTTAATTGTTTTACCTAATGTATAATTAGGTTACAAAGCTTTCATTTTTAATGAAATCTATAAATGTATGTATCCATAAGTATAGTATATATGTTAATTGTCACATGCACCACTTCACATATGTGGTCACATATTAAATCCTTGTATAACACAAAGTTAAAAAAAAAATCGATAATGTACATACATATATGGTGACTTAAAGTTCACGGTTATTACAAACACCAAGATTATATAAGTAGTGCTCGTATATATACTCAGCAAGTGGATGTGCACAACCCTGTCTTATAATGACACGAGGTTGTATGTCGTTAGACATCTTGTATGATAGTGGCAAAACACCCTTCCAACGTTGGGTACACCTTACCCTATTAGATTCACCAAATAGAACTACTAAAAGAACTTTTCTATACTACTTCGGGAGAATCTCCACAGCTAGAGACCACCGTTCTATTTTCCCGTTACCCTCGCTCGACCCAGCTACACTCTTATTACCTGAAAGGAATTGTGCAGCAAAAGGGTGAGCACAACTAGCTCAGTAAAGAATATCATGACTAAAGATAATTAAATTATCAATCGTCTTCATCAATATTAAATCAGAGATTTAGAACATATAGTAGATGATAAAAATTTCAACCATAGTTGCAGCGGAACGAGCAATCCATTAGAAGAGTCAACTAGACTGTAAAGTCTATTATCTACTCCATGTTAAAAATCCACCAACAATGTTTTATCCCTATAACATCAATCAACCATTCTGGTACACAATCATATGAATAACTCATAATCATAACTGTAGTTCTAAATTCCTCTTCTCATCTAGGACGAAGAAAATTTTCATCACATATCTTTACCTGAAACATCAAAGATCATGGTTACACCAAATCACATTTCATGTTCATAATCATACTAATAACTTCATCTTTGCACCACGGCCAAAGATATTCATTTGTATTACCAGTTGGTCATGTTCATATCAACACCTGTTCATCTTTGCACTACTGGCCAAAGATATTCAACAACATGTCATTTTTGCACTACGGGCCAAAGATATTCATCAACAATTCATCTTTGCACTACAGGCCAAAGATATTCGCCAAAGATATTCATCAATAATTCATCTTTGCACTACAGGCCAAAGATATTCATCAATAATTTATCTTTGCACTACAGGCCAAATATATTCATATCTCAAAGAAATATATAATCATTTCAGAATTTATATAAACAATAATTATAACCATGTTGATCAATTCACCTTTACACTTAAGCTAAAGATATTCACTTATAAATTCAATGGTCATGATCATACCAGTCAACAATTCATCTTTGCACTACTGGCCAAAGAGAACCCATAATCATGTTCATACCAAAAATCTACCCATCTTTACACTCAAGTCAAAGAGAAATCAATATCATCATTAGGGTTATAAAAATGTTATATATGATAATAAAAATAATATGATCAACATATAGTTTTAATCTCAAGAGTAATATTCGTAACTCATGAATAGTAAATCGTGAATAGTAACTCATGAATAGTAACCCCGACACAAAAGGTAGAAATTCTACAATAAAATCCATACCAATATTTTGATATAATGATATTGAAAGAATAACATTTCTTAAATTTATAAACAATTTATTTTAATTATTTACACTTTACTAAAATAATATATTTAATCATTCTAAAATGTCAAACTCATAAGATTTCATCACCAATAACCAAAATCCTCATCAAAAATCTGCATATACCTCATATAGGATTCTCAAGTCATAAAATCATATTTTCTAATTTTCTTACTTCACATAACATATTTAATTAATTTACTCATAACTAGACTATTTTCATAAAAAATACCAAATCAGTTTCAAAAATATTTCTTTTTTGGGATTTAGCATAATATAGTCCCATAGTGAATATATATTTTTCTGAGAATTTTTAAAAGTCATTTACTATTTTTCATATGGCCAAAACAGCCGAATATTTAGATATTTATCAAAAATTGTACTTTTATCTAAAAATTCTGAAATTCACAGAGTATACTTCTATCATATACATGTACTCCCAATAAAATTTTTATCAATTTTGGAGTTAACCACAAGAAGTTATAAGCGATTACTTTTAAAATAGTCTTTCCTCGTAAAATTCATAACTCTTAATCTATACATCCAAAAATCACCATTTTTGGACACAATTAATAAAACTCATCAAAATTTCATTTCAAATTTTTCCAGAATTTTTTAAGGTTAGAAGAATTACGAACTGAAAAACATAATAACCCTTAAAATCCCTTACTATCCCTTACCTCAAAAGAGCAGTACTTCTGAACGGTATAAGGCTAAAAAAAACTTGCACTGATGAATAGAAACTCACAAAGTATCTAAATACTCAGAAAATATACTCAATAATCTAGAGAGAGAAAGAGAGAAAACTTATGAATTCTGGTGTGATTTTCAATTCTAACTTAGCCCTCTATTTATAGGAAAATGTTAGCACGCCGAAGCAGACTTAACATGCAACCTGATGGCTTTACCTGCTACTATTCCCGCCCACCACATTTGAATAAAAATCTCAGCACATTTCTTCACCAACCAAGAGTGGGTCCCACCAATTCTAGAATTTTCCACCAAAATGATAAACTCTGAAAATTCAACAATTTCTGAACCAGTCATCTCGTAAAATTCGTAACAAATCATTCGTTCATTTTTAACGGTTCAAAATTTGTGGACATATACTAAACTTATATATGTATAACATATCCAAATATTACCACGATCCAACGGTCGAATTAAAAATTATAACCCCCGCAAAATAACTCAAAAACCCTAATTTGATTTTTAATACCTCTATTCCTACAAAAATACTGATAAAACACCTCAACATTAACTCCTTCATTTTTAACCACAAAAATATATCCCTCATTTATATTCACATAAAATAAATATTTCCTTATCATTTGAATCAATAATTAATTATTCACAAATAATATTACAGAATCACATTTATGACAACCAGACCGTTCCCAGGAAAGAGGGGGCTTTCCAATAAGGATTTCTCCTTACTAGCGCGCAATTAGATGACCAAACCTCTCCTTAGACAGAACTTTCTAGACATTGCCAATAATGCTATCTAATAATATTATTCAAATAATATGAATTATTGATCTGATAATGAAAAATACTATGCAGCAACAATTATTGAAACAACAATAATATAAAATATCAACGCAGTAATTATTGAATCAATAAATTAAAATATTGAACAGTAACTACTGTAATAATTATTGAGTAGTGTCTTCTTACGTAAGAATTAATAATTCAAAAATATTGTGCAATACCGTGTGCTACTGTGCAATCACGCGTATTACTGTATTTTAACCACCAGGTATTCCAACAGTGTTAACGGTAACGATTACGCCGTTATTTATAAAAATTCAAATTTGTCATTTTTTTCATCCGACAGTTATTCTGTTATGGGGCCCACAAATGGCTGCGCTGTCGTACGAATATTCCCCGACAGAAAGAGTATTCCACGACTAAACAAATATTCTCCGACCACAATGAATATTTTATAACCACTTGCGTATTTTGAAAAAATTTCATATATCACCCTTAACTTTAACTTTTATCAATTTAACCATTATAAGAAAAATTGAATACTTTTATTTCATAAAATTCGGGGTCTTACAATCTCCCCTCTTTATGAAATTTCGTCCTCAAAATTTACGTACCTGGTAATTCAAAGAGTTAAGAATACCTTGCTTTTATTTCAGATTCCATCTTCCCTGTCATTATGATTTCTCCATTGCTCATCTCCTGTATTTCAGATATCATTCTAGAATACAACTTCAAAACAAGGGTTAATTGAATAAATTAACATATCACATAATATCCTGATATTATGACTGACCAACAAATAAGCTTAGGTAGGACATACTAGCGAAGGATTTACTCATCTCTCCCCTCCTAGTTCTATTCCCCGATCTCCGCCAGAGATCATATCCCTAAGCTCTGATACCAACTGTGACGCCCCCAAAATAGGTCCATTCCATCAAACCCATTCTGAGTCGTCAAATACATGGTACATAAAATAACTACAACTTTATTACAACAATTGTCGTGCAAAATACAACAACACATATGCCGTGAGTTTGGATAAAAATATATACCAAATGTGACATTGGACACCATCATGAGTCAGCACCTCACAAAGGTACCTTACATAAAGGTACAGTCAAAAACTATTTTAGAAACTAGAATCTTTGGGAAGTGCTCAAGGAAACCTTCGTACATGGGAGGCCATACTTCTAGGTTATGATATAGATATCATATGGCCACAGAATTATCCTTGGTTGACCGAATAGACCCCAAAGAAAAATGAGAAGATTACTATCATATTCTTCCCAATGGTGAGTCTTCTCTTGACTTATCATTATCTCCACTGTCTCTAATTGAGAATTATACTTCAAACAAACACCAAGATTATATAGGTAGTGCTCGTATATATACTCAGCAAGTGGATGTGCACAACCCTGTCTTATGATGACACGAGGTTATATGTCGTTAGACATCTTGTATGATAGTGGTAAAATACCCTTCCAACGTTGGATACATCTTACCCTATTGGATTCACCAAATAGAACTACTAAATGAACTTTTCTATACTGCTTCGGGAGAATCTCCACAGCTAGAGACCACCGTTCTATTTCCCCGTTACCCTCGCTCGACCCAGCTACACTCTTATTACCTGAAAAGAATTGTGAAGTAAAAGGGTAAGCACAACTAGCTCAGTAAAGAATATCATGACTAAAGATAATTAAATTAGCAATCACCTTCATCAATAATAAATCAGTGATTTAGAACATATGGTAGATGAAAAAAATTTTAACCATAGTTGCAACGGAACGAGCAATCCATTAGAAGAGTCAAATAGACTATAAAGTCTATTATCTTCTCCATGTTAAAAATCTACCAACAATATTTTATCCCTGTAACATCAATCAACAATTCTGATCCACAATCATATGAATAACTCATAATCATAACTGTAGTTCTAAATTCCTCTTCTCATCCAGGACGAAGATAATTTTTATCACATATCTTTACCTGAAACATCAAAGATCATGGTTACACCAAATCACATTTCCTGTTCATAATCATACTAATAACTTCATCTTTGCACCACGGTCAAAGATATTCATTTGTATCACCAGTTAGTCATGTTCATCTCAACACCTGTTCATCTTTGCACTACTGGCCAAAGATATTCAACAACATGTCATCTTTGCACTACGGGCCAAAGATATTCATCAACAATTCATCTTTGCACTACAGGCCAAAGATATTCATCAATAATTCATCTTTGCACTATAGAACAAAAATATTCATCAATAATTCATCTTTGCACTACAGGCCAAATATATTCATATCTCAAAGAAATATATAATCATTTCAGAATTTATATAAATAATAATTATAACCATGTTGATCAATTCACCATTACACTTAAGCTAAAGATATTCACTTATAAATTCTATGGTCATGATCATACCAGTCAACAATTCATCTTTGCACTACTGGCCAAAGAGAACCCATAGTCATGTTCATACTAAAAATTTACCCATCTTTACACTCAAGTTAAAGAGAAATCAATATCATCATTAGGGTTATAAAAATGTTATATATGATAATAAAAATAATATGATCAACATATAGTTTTAATCTCAAGAGTAATATTCGTAACTCATGAATAGTAAATCGTGATTAGTAACTCATAAATAGTAACCCCGACACAAAAGGTAAAAATTCTACAATAAAATCTATACCAATATTTCGGTATAATGATATTGAAATAATAACATTTCTTAAATTTATAAATAATTTATTTTAATTATTTACACTTTACTAAAATAATACATTTAATTATTCTAAAATGCCAAACTCATAAGATTTTATCACCAATAACCAAAACCCTCATCAAAAATCTGCATATACCTCATATAGGATTCTCAAGTCATAAAATCATATTTTTCAATTTTCTTACTTCACATAACATATTTAATTCATTTACTCATAACTAGACTATTTTCATAAAAAATATCAAATTAGTTTCAAAAATATTTCTTTCTGGGATTTAGCATAATATAGTCTCATAGTGAACATATATTTTTCTCAGAATTTTTAAAAGTCATTTACTATTTTTCATATGGCCAAAACAGCCGAATATTTAGACATTTATCAAAAATTGTACTTTTTTCTAAAAATTCTGAAATTCACAGAGTATACTCCTATCATATACATGTACTCCCAATAAAAATTTTATCAATTTTGGAGTTAACCACAAGAAGTTATAAGCGGTTACTTTTAAAATAGTCTTTCCCCGTAAAATTCATAACTCTTAATCTATACATCCAAAAATCACCATTTTTGGACACAATCAATAAAACTCATCAAAATATCATTTCAAATTTTTCCAAAATTTTTGAAGGTCAGAAGAATTACGAACTGAAAAATATAATAACCCTTAAAATTCCTTACTATCCCTTACCTCAAAAGAGCAGTACTTCCGATCGGTATAAGGCTGAAGAAAACTTGCACT
Organism: Panax notoginseng; assembly: GCA_016801055.1. Classification (NCBI taxonomy): domain Eukaryota; kingdom Viridiplantae; phylum Streptophyta; class Magnoliopsida; order Apiales; family Araliaceae; genus Panax; species Panax notoginseng. The sequence continues at coordinate 8,882,013 of CM029019.1, forward strand.
GATGAATAGAAACTCACAAAGTATCTAAATACTCACAAAATACACTCAATAATCTAGAGAGAGAAAAAGAGAAAACTTATGAATTCTGGTGTGATTTTCAATTCTAACTTAGCCCTCTATTTACAGGAAAATGTTAGCACGCCGAAGCAGACTTAACCTGTAACCTGATGGCTTTACCTGCTACTATTCTCATCCACCACATTTGAATAAAAATCTCAGTATATTTCTTCACCAACCAAGAGTGGGTCCCACCAATTCTAGAATTTTCCACCAAAATGATAAACTCCGAAAATTCAATAATTTCTGAACCAGTCATCTCGTAAAATTTGTAACAAATCATTCGATCAATTTTAACGGTTCAAAATTTGTGGACATATACTAAACTTATATATGTATAACATATCCAAAAATTACTACGATCCAACGGTCGGATTAAAAATTATAACCCCCGCAAAATAACTCAAAAACCCTAATTTAATTTTTAATACCTCCATTCCTACAAAAATACTGATAAAATACCTTAACATTAACTCCTTCATTTTTAACCACAAAAATATATCCCTCGTTTATATTCACATAAAATAAATATTTCATTATCATATGAATCAATAATTAATTATTCACAAATAATATTACAGAATCACATTTATGACAACCAGACCGTTCTCAGGAAAGAGGGGGCTTTTCAATAAGGATTTCTCCTTACTAGCGCGCAATTAGATGACAAAACCAATCCTTAGACAGAACTTTCTAGACATTGCCAATAATGCTATCTAATAATATTATTCAAATAATATGAATTATTGATCTGATAATGAAAAATACTGTGCAGCAACAATTATTGAAACAACAATAATATTGTGCAATACCGTGTGCTACTGTGCAATCACACGTATTACTGTATTTTAACCACCAGGTATTCCAACAGTGTTAACGGTAACGATTACGCCGTTATTTATAAAAATTCAAATTTGTCATTTTTTTCATCCGACAGTTATTCTGTTATGGGGCCCACAAATGGCTACGCCGTCGTACGAATATTCTCCGACAGAAAAAATATTCCACGACTAAACAAATATTCTCCGACCACAATGAATATTTTATAACCACTTGCGTATTTTGAAAAAATTTCATATATCACCCTTAACTTTAAATTTTATCAATTTAACCATTATAAGAAAAATTGAATACTTTTATTTCATAAAATTCGGGGTCTTACATCGAATTTCCTTACTTAATTCTTGTGTTTGATTCTCAGTCTCACCCACAGTATATAGTACTCTCTTCGTTCTTTAATATAGATCGTTTTAGAGAAATGTTTTTGTTCCTTAATAAAAATCGTTTTAGAATTTCAAGTAAGAATTAATTGCTTAGTTTCTAATATTACCCCAAATATTAAATGTAATTTTGCTTCTCTCACTATTTTCTGTCAAATAAATAACAATCTCTTATTCCAATACAATGATAATATAGACAATTGATATTATAGTTAATATTATACAATCATTACCTTAATACTTGTGCATAACCTTAAAACGACCTATATTAAGGAACGGAGGGAGTAAATAGTGAATAGCTACTCTATGTCTTATATGCTACTAAAACATTATGTGTAAATTTATCTTTAAATTATAATTGTGTTATTAAAACTATTAACGTCAAGATTCGTCAACGCATTTCAATCACCAAAAGCGCGTTCATTCATGCACAGAGACGAAATCACATGTGAAGTTTGACGGCGCTGTGAGAATATGTACAGGCTGAATAAGATTTAACAATTGAGGCTTATTACTAGTGCTATAAAATAAAGTTGTGTACCTGAGTACCAAAATACAACATATATTTATAGTGATCACACCACCTCTTCCAAGCTCTTCCCCCCTATAGAAATAGGATTACTCATTAGGTATGATTCGTTAATGAGATTGGACCGAGTCTCCTTAAAAAAAATCGGTTTATATTTTAATACTTTCTTGGGTCGATTGTGGGCTTAGCCCAACTAGTTTGTAAGAATGTCAACAGTCCAAAAATTGGTGTTATATAAATACTCTACTACCAATATCCATGAGACTCTTGCCCAACTAAATTTACAAACATTAATGTAGGCTAAATTGATTTAAACATGGATCGTAAGCTTACATTAAAAGCCCATCCCATGGATCTCATCAGAATACTTCAGAAACAAGGTCCAAGTTTGTAGGCGATTTGGTTTAACTTTATGTAGCCGTGTTTGACTATGTATAACAATTTAGGGTTAATTACATATTATAGTACATTTTTAAAAATAATTACAATAATCATACATCCATAAAATAATTACAAAAATATGACATTTCATCATATTTATTTACAATACTAATACAATTAGGAGTCCTTAAATTAAGGGATTAGTATTAATGGGTTGACATGGTAAATTAGTTTCCATCTTCCTCAAACATTCCTTTTCTCGTTCGGTCTCTCTCTCTCTCTCTCTCTCTCCGCCCTTAACTTTCATTCGGTTTCTCTCTCTCCGCCCTTACTACTTCTCTCTCTCCTCTTGAAGCCACTCGTCGTCAGCGGACTGAATCTACTTCTCTCTCCGCCCTTACTACTTCTCTCTCTCCTCTTGAAGCCACTCGTCGTCAGCAGACTGAATCTACTTCTTCAGACGATGGAGTTCTTGCTTTGGTATGTACATGGTTGAAGTGATGTTGTCATACTATGAGTTTGTACTTCTGGCCACATTCTGTTTATGTTAATTTTTTTATTGAATGAATTTTTCTTTATCTCCATGACTGGGTTATTTGTGATAGACATCATTTAACAGCATAATATTTGCTAAAGTGGATAATTATTTTCAAATTGTTCAAGCTCTTAACATATATAGTCTGCTTTTGAATGATCATGAATGTCTCATCTTCATTTTGTCATTTTACTTCTGCATCATATAATGACACAAGACCAATTTTTGGGGGCTTGATGTAATGCTTACGTTGTAGCAACGTCAAGCAATAAAAAATAGATACTATCATATAACTGTTTGGTTACTTCTGTATTATGTTTTGGTTACTGTTAGATTGTGATTCGGATACCATTTTTGTTACCTTGATTTGGTATTTTGGTTACTTTTTTATGTTGTTATGGTTACCATGTATTTGATTAGTATACATGGTTGACTAAACTGGTTTTGGTGTACATGTTGTTTATGTATTGGTTACCATTTTTACATGTTTTGGTTACTATTATATAAATATTTGGTTACTTCTTTAGTATGTTTTTGGTTACTGTTAGTTTCTCATTTGGATTCTATTTTTGTTTCCTAGAGTTGGGATTCTGGTTACTATTTTTTGTTGTTCTAGTTATCATGTATTTGCTTAATATATATGGGTTGACTAAACTGTGTTTGGTCTATATGTTGTTTATGTATTGGTTACCATTAATATATATTTTGGTTACTAACATATAACTGTTTGGTTACTTCATGAGTATATTTTTTGTTACTTTTAGCTTATGATTTGGATACCATTCTTTTTCCTTTAATTGGGTTTTTGGTTACTTTTATATGTTATTTCGGTTACAATGTATTTGCTTAGTATACATTGGTTGACTAAACTGGGTTTGGTCTACATGTTGTTTATGTGTTGGTTACCATTAAAACATGGTTTGGTTACTATCATATAAATGTTTGGTTACTTCTTTAGTATATTTTTCGGTATACATATTTTTGTTTTGGTGACCTTAAAACTATGTTTTGGTTAATATTATATATAACTATTTGTTTATTACATAAAATGGTTTGTACTACATGTTGTTTATATTTTGGTTACAATTAGATTATATAATATACTTTTTTTGTCACGGCTTTATTATGGTATGGTTAATGTTATATTATGATATGATACCTATGGTTAATGGGTTCTCTATTCACTAATCCCAAGGTATTTCTCTTCCTCCCACAGGTTCATACATAATGCAGAAGTCTTTTCTAGAGAATGAGAGCAGTCATGAAGAAAAAGTAGCAGCAGCCAAAAAGCTAAAGTTTCAGGAAGATTTGTAACAGATTTTGATTAGTTCGGTTGTTGTTGTCTTGTCCTTTTGAATTGTGTTTCGTACTTTAGTTTTTGTTGGATATTCATAACCATTTGTTATGGTTAGTAAATATGTAATGTTTGTTGGAGCTTATGTAAATGGGATTACATATTTGATTATATTATCAATTATTTGACATTGTTTGTTGGTTCGTATTTGTTACTTCTAAGTTGTGTCTGATATATTGTTTTAAAGGTGTAGTTGGTAACCAAACATGCATAGAAGGGTAACCATTTTATTTTTTGGTAGTAACCAGATAGTTACAAGCTTGCATCATGACATATATCAAATGTTAAATGTACATGTGAGAGTATGCATAGGTTGCCTAAACTGGGTTTGATATACAAGTTGTTTCTGTTTTGTTTACCATTAAAACATGTTCTGATTACTTTTATATAACTATTTGGTTACTTCTTTATTATGTTTTGGTTACTGTTATCTTATGGTTTGGCTACTATCATTGTTTCCTCAGTGTGGGATTTTGGTTATTTTTATTTTTTATTCTGGTTAATATGTAATTGTTTAATATACATGAATTGCCTAAACTGGATTTCATTACATGATGTTTATGTTTTGGTTACCATTAAAACCTGTTCTGGTTACTATCATATAATTATGTGGTTTGTGACAACCTCAAAATAGGTCCATTCCATCTAACCTATTCTGAGTCGCCAAATACATGGTACAGAAAACAACTACAACATTATTACAACAATTGTCGTGCAAAATACAATAACACATATGCTGTGAGTTTGGATACAAATATATACCAAATGTGACTCATGTCCCAACCGTGGACAACACCTCACAATGACACCTTACATAAAGGTATAGTCAAAAACTGTTTTAGAAATTAGAATCTTTGGGAAGTGCTCAAGGAAACCTTCGTACATAGGAAGCCATGCTTCCAAGTTATGATAGATATCATATGTCCACAGAATTATCCTTGGTTGACCTAATAGACCCCAAAGAAAAACAAGAAGATTACTATCATATTCTTTCCAATGGTGAGTCTTCTCTTGACATATCATTATCTCCACTGTCTTTAATCGTGAATTATACTTCAAACAAACACCAAGATTATATAGGTAGTGCTCGTAAATATACTCAGCAAGTGGATGTGCACAACCGTGTCTTATGATGACACGAGGTTGTATGTCGTTAGACATCTTGTATGATAGTGACAAAACACCTTCCAACGTTGGGTTTGCCTCACCCTATTTGATTCACCAAATATAACTACTAAATGATGACTATCGTTCGACCCAACTACACTCTTATTACCTGAAAGGAATTGTGAAACAGAAGGGTGAGCACAACTAGCCCAGTAAAGAATATCATGACTAAAGATAAATAAATTATCAATAGCCTTCTATAGTAATAAATCAGAGATTTAGAACATATGGTAGATGATAAAAATTTCAACCATAGTTGCAGCGGAACGAGTAATCCATTAGAAGAGTCAAATAAACCATAAAGTCTATTATCTTCTCCATGTTAAAAATCCACCAATAATAATTTATCCCTGTAACATCAATCAACAGTTCTGGTCCACAATCATATGAATAACTCATAATCATAATTGTGATTCTAAATTCCTCTTCGCACCTAGGACGAAGATAATTTTTATCACATGTCTTTACCTGAAACATCAAAGATCATGGTTATACCAAATCACAGTTCCTGTTCATAATCATACTAACAATTTCATTTTTGCACTACGACAAAGATATTCATCAACAGACCATCTTTGCACTACAGGCCAAAGATATTTAACAACAGGTCATCTTTGCACTACGGGCCAAAGATATTCATCAACAATTCATCTTTGCACTACAGGCCAAAGATATTCCTCAACAGTTCATATTTGCACTACAGGCCAAATATATTAATATCTCAAAGAAATATATAATCATTTCAGAATTTATATAAACAATAATTATAACCATGTTGATCATTTCACCTTTGCACTTAAGCTAAAGATATTCAATTATAAATTCAATGGTCATGATCATACCAGTCAACAATTCAACTTTGCACTACTGGCCAAAGGGAATCCATAGTCATGATCATACCAAAAATTTACCCATCTTTACACTCAAGTCAAATAGAAATATCATCATTAGAGTTATAAAAATGTTATATATAATAATAAAATCAATATAATCAAAACATCTAAATTTAATCTCATGAGTAATATTCATAAATCAACTATAATTTGGTTAGAAAAAGAAACTAATTTTATCATGAATAGTAACTCGTGAATAGTAACTTCGTGAATAGTAACTCATGAATAGTAACTCGTGAATAGTAACTTCGTAAATAGTAACTCGTGAATAGTAACTCGTGAATAGTAACTCGTGAATAGTAACTCATAAATAGTAAATCCGACACAAAAGGATAAAAATTCCACAATAAAATTTATACCAGTATTTCTTTATAATGATATTGAAATAACATTTCTTAAACTTATAAACAATTTATTTTAATTGTTTACACTTTACTAAATAATGCATTTAATCATCCTAAAATTTTAAACTCATAAGATTTCATCACCAATAATCAAAACCCTCATAAAAAATCTGCATATACCTCATATAGGATTCTCAAGCCATAAAATCCTATTTTTCAACTTTCTTACTTCACATAACACATTTAATTCATTTACTCATAACTAGTCTATTTTTATGAAAAATACCAAATCAGTATAAAAAAATTTTCTTTTACGAGATTTAGTAGAATATAGTCCTATATTGAACATATATTTTTCTCAGAATTTTTAAAAATAATTTATTATTTTTCATATGGCCAAAATAGCCGAATTTTTAGATATTTATCAAAAATTATACTTTTATCCAAAAATTCCGAAATTTATAGAGTATACTTCTATCATATACATGTACTATCAATAAAAATTTCACCAATTTTGGAGTTATCCACAAGGAGTTATAAGCGGTTACTTTTAAAATAGTCTTTTCTCATAAAATTCACAACTCTTAATCTATACATTCAAAAATCGCCATTTTTGGACACAATCTAGAAAACTCATCAAATTATCATTTTAAATTTTTTCAGAATTTTTGAAGGTCAGAAAAATTACAAAACTGAAAAACATAATAACCCTTAAATTCCCTTACTATCCCTTACCTCAAAAGAACAACACTTCTGACTGGATATCGGATATGACGCTGAAGAAAACTTGCACTGATGAATAGCAACTCACCAAGTATCTAAATACTCACAAAATACACTCGATAATCTAGAGAGAAAAAGAGAGAAAACTTATGAATTCTGGTGTGATTTTCAATTTTAACTTAGCCCTCTATTTATAGAAAAATGTTAGCACGCCGAAGCAGACTTGACCTGCTAACTGATGGTTTTACCTGTTACTATTTCACCCACCAAAAATCAGCCATCTTCCCCAACAACTAAAAGTGGGGCCCACCCATTTCTAGAATTTTCCACCAAAATCATTTATAAACCTAATTTCCGAATCAGTCACCTCTTAAAATTCATAACAAATCATTCGTTCATTTTTAACGGTTCAAAATTTGTGAACATATACTCAACTTATATATGTATAACATAACCAAAAATCACAACGATCCAACGGTCGGATTAAATATTATAACTCACACAATAAAGCTGTAAGAACACCAATTTGATCGTTTAATACCTCCAATCCAACAAAATACTAATAAAATACATCAACATTAATTCTTTCATTTATAACCACATAAATAAATTCATCATTTATATTCACATTAAATAAATATTTCCCTTATCATATAAATTAATAATTAATTATTAAATAATATTACAGAATCACAATAATGACAACCAGGCAGTTCCCAGGAAAGAGGGGGCTTTCCAATAAGGATTTCTCTTTATTGGCGCGCAATTAGATGACCAAACCTCTCCTTGACAGAACTTTCTAGACATTACCAATAATGCTATCTAATAATATTATTCAAATAATATGAATTATTGATCTGATAATGGAGATACTGTGCAGTGACAATTATTGAAACAACAATAATATAAAATATCAACGCAACAATTATTGATTTAATAAAAGAAAATATTGAACAGAAATTACTGTAACAATTATTGAGTAGTGCCTTCTCACATAAGAATCAATAATTAAAAAAATACTGTGCAATACCGTGTGCTACTGTGCAACTACGCATATTACTGTATTTTAACCACCAAGTATTCGAATAGTGTTAACGGTAACAACTACGCCGTTATTTATAAAAATTCAAATTTGTCATTTTCTTCATCCGACAGTTATTCTGTTATGGGGCCCACAAATGGCTGCGCCGTCGTACGAATATTCCCCGACAGAAAGAATATTCCATGACTAAACAAATATTCTCCGACAACAATGAATATTTTATAACCACTTACGTATTTTGAAAAAAAAATTATATATCACCCTTAACTTTAACTTTTATCAATTTAACCATTTACTGAATAGTAATTATAAGAAAAATTGAATACTTTTATTTCATCAAATTCGGGGTCTTACATGGTTACTGTTTTATTATAATTATAAGTTTGTATGTGGACTGTTATAAAGTGTTAAATGTATATATTTTATTTATACCATGTCATCATGATGGAATACGAAACTCCAATTACGAGTTCCCATTTGTAAGACCCCAACTTTTATAAATAAAAATTAATTTTCTATAAATATCATTTTTGAATATTATGGAGTTAATTTGATATAATGTTATAGTTGTGGGTAATATTTATAAATTTTACAAAGTACGCAAGTTGTTATATAATATTCGATTGGTCGGGGAATATTCGTTTTAACAGGGAATATTCGTACAACGGCACAATCATTGGTGGATCACACAACGGAATTATTGTCGGATTGAGAAAACGACAAAAATATTTTATTAAAAATAACGGCGGAAGTTTTACCATTGATACTGTTGAACTACTCGGTAGTAAAAGTACAGTAATACGTGTGGTTGCATAGTAGCACACGGTATTGATTATTAATGCTTATGTGAGAAGTCACTCAGTTTGATAAAATTATTGTCAGTTAATAATATGAATTATTTAGCGATAATGACGTTTTATTTTATTCGTATTATTAACAAAACAGAAACATCTTTTTATATAAAACAGAATACTTTATTAAAGTTATTCTATAAATAGAATATATTATATTTTATTTAAAAGATTTTTCTTTAAATATGGACCGTCAGATTAAAGTAATCAATCTGGACCGTTCATGGATTAGTTACTATGCATTCTATTTTTTTATAAATAGCAGCTCATTCCTTCAATATTTCTTACGAATTCACTGAACTCTAGAGAGAGAAATATAGAGAGAAACTATAGAGAGAGAGAAGAAGAGTATTCTGCTACTTAACTACTTTTTTATTTCAACTCTTCTTTAAAACGGTAAGGGGTGTTATTCTTTCTTATTCATGAAGAGAACTGTTGTTATTCCATTTCTTATTATTCTGTTGGAATAACCTGTATACGCGGTCTACCCTATACTTGGTGACATTCTTCTGTTATTCTGTTGGAACATCCTGTCTGTGTGTTTTACACCAGACCTGGTTCCGTTTTTATTATTATTCTGTTGGAACATCCTGTCTGTGTGTTTTACACCGGGCCTGGTTCCGTTTTTATTATTATTCTGTTGGAACATCCCGTCTGTGTTTTTTACACCGGACCTGGTTCCGTCTTGTTATAATTCTGTTGGAACATCCTATCTGTGTGTTTTACACCGGACCTGGTTCCATTATTTATTATTCTGTCGGAATATCCTGTCTGTGCGTTTACGCCGGACCTGGTTCCATTATTTATTATTCTGTTGGAATAACCTGTCTGTGCGGTCTATCGCATGCCGGGTGATTTCTTTTATTATTTCATTCTTTATTATACTCAGTTGGTTAAGTTTTGACTTCTATACTTCATGAAATTAGTGGAATATCCTTGATAATTGCGGTTCATCCAGTATCTTTTCATGAAAATATTCTTCTAAGTATTCTTGAATTTTACTCCACAAAGCAGTATCATGTTGACAATTTAAACGTTGTTAATTCTTGGATAAATTAATTCTTGAACTTATTTTATTGAATTTTTATATCATTGTCATCATGCTCATATTTATAAAATGTTAAAAGTCATCTGTGGCCTGTAGTGCATAGATGGACTTGGTATAATTATGACCAGGGATTATTCGGTATAATCATGACCGTAATGTTACAAATGATGCGGTAAAACTCCTCATTGGCCCGTAGTGCATTGATGGACAGTTGTTGGCATGATCATGACCATTAATGAATACACGAATATCCTTGGCCGTAGTGCAGGGGTGATTCGATGATGTGGATTATTTTATTAAGCTGAGTCCCAGCGATCACAATGTTAAAAAACCTTTTAAATCATAAAAGATAGTAGAGTTTATTTTCTACTTGACTCTTTTAATGGATTACTTCTTCCGCTGCAGTTAAACTTGATGTCTATTATATTTTATCAGTTTAACATTGTTGAAAGCTAATGATAATTTATTCTGCATTATCTTAGTCATAATGTGACGACCCCAAAATTAGGTATACATCACCCATCTTGGGTCGCCAGATACATGGTACTGAATACAAATACAACTTAATAATACAACTGTCGTGTACAATACGAGAAAACATAAACTGCGAGTTTGAATACAAATATTATCTTCTAGAGAGTATTCATACTCAAAAGGACTCCTCATTACATTAATTAAAATACCATTACATAGAATAGTGAGGACTACTAACTAATACTATCATTCGGACCATCACTCCGTTTTTCCGACTTGCCCCAGCTACGTTCTCATTTCCTGAAGAGAACAGTGAAAGAAAGGGTGAGCTCAACTAGCCCAGTAAGAAATATTATGACTAAGATAATGTAGAATAAATTATCATTAGCCTTCAACAATGTTAAACTGATAAAATATAATAGACATCAAGTTTAACTGCAGCGGAACAAACAATCCATTAAAAGAGTCAAGTAGAAAATAAACTCTACTATCTTTTATGATTTAAAAGGTTTTCAACACTGTGATCGCTGAGACTCAGCTTAATAAAATAATCCACATCATCGAATCACCCCTGCACTACGGCCAAGGATATTCGTGTATTCATTAATGGTCATGATCATGCCAACAACTGTCCATCAATGCACTACGGGCCAATGAGGACTTTTACCACATCATTTGTAACATTACAATCATGATTATACCGAATAATTCCTGGTCATAATCATACCAAGTCCATCTATACACTACAGGCCACAGATGACTTTTAACATTTTATAAACATGAGGATGATGACAATGATATAAGAATTCAATAAAACAAGTTCAAGAATTAATTTATCCAAGAATTAACAACGTCCAAATTGTTAACATGATACTGTTTTGTGGAGTAAAATTCAAGAATACTTAGAAGAATATTTTCATGAAAAGATACTGGATGAACCGTAATTATCAAGGATATTTCACTAATTTCATGGAGTATAGAAGTCAAAACTTAACCAACTGAGTATAATAAAGAATGGAATAACAAAAGAAATTACCATGCATGCGATAGACCGCACAGACAGGTTATTCCCACAAAATAATATATAATGGAACCAGGTCCGGCGTGAAACGCACAGACAGGATATTCCAACAGAATAATAATAAAGACGGAACCAGGTCCGGTGTAAAACACACAGACAGGATGTTCCAACAGAATAATAACAAAGACGGAACCAGGTCCGGTGTAAAACACACGGACAGGATGTTCCAACAGAATAATAACAAAGACGGAACCAGATCTGGTGTAAAACACACGGACAGGATGTTCCAACAGAATAATAAAAGAATGTCACCAAGTATAGGGTAGACCGCGTATACAGGTTATTCCAACAGAATAATAAGAAATAGAATAACAAAAGTTCTCTTCATGAATAAGAAAGAATAACACCCCTTACCGTTTTAAAGAAGAGCTGAAATAAGGAAGTAGTTAAGTAGCAGAATACTCTTCTTCTCTCTCTCAATAGTTTCTCTCTATAGTTTCTCTCTCTAGAGTTCAGTGAATTCGTAAGAAATAATGAAAGAATGAGCTGCTATTTATATAAAAATAGAATGCATAGTAACTAATCCATGAACGGTCCAGATTGATTACTTTAATCTGACGGTCCATATTTAAAGAAATTTTTTTTAAATAAAATATAATATATATTATATATATTAAATATATATATATATATATATATATATATATATATACATGTGTTAACGCATTTCACGGGATATATTCCCGTGATTGAATTTTGATTCCTCCCCATTTAGTCAACAAAGCTATACCTATTTATATATATAATAATAACAATAATGGTACTCCCACCATCCTTTTTCTTCTTTATTCAATACCAACCGTGAATCCATTTCATTTGTCAACATCACATGCACTACACATGCTTTTATATATATAATATTATATATATATATATATATATATATATATATATATACACAGAATAATTTTCTACTGATTATTTTGAAAAATAGATAAATGGGGGTCCATAAAATAACAACACTGAGCGACTTATCACATAAGCATCAATAATCAATACTGTGTGCTACTATGCAACCACGCGTATTACTGTACTTTTACTACCTAGTAGTTCAACAGTATCAACGGTAAAACTTTTGTCGTTATTTTTAATAAAATATTTTTGTCGTTTTCTCAATCCGACAATAATTCCGTTGTGGGGTCCACCAATGATTGTACCGTCGTACTGATATTCTCCGACAAAAAGAATATTCCCCGACCAATCGAATATAATATGACAACTTGCATACTTTGCAAAATTTATAAATACTACCCATAACTATTATATCAAATCCACACCATAATATAAAAAAAATTATTTCGAGAAAAATTAAATATTTATTCATAAAATCTGGGGTCTCACACATAATATTTCTTACTGGACTAGTTGAGCTCACCCTTTCTTTCACTGTTCTCTTCAAGAAATGAGAACGTAGCTGGGACAAGTCGGGGAACGGAGTGATGGTCCGAATGATAGTATTAGTTAGTAGTCCTCACTATTCTATGTAATGGTGTGTTAATAAATATAATGAGGACTCCTTTTGAGTATGAATACTCTCTAGAAGATAATATTTGTATTCAAACTCACAATTTATGTTTTGTCGTATTGTACACGACAGTTGTATTAGTAAGTTGTATTTGTATTCTGTACTATGTATCTGACGACCCAAGATAGGTGATGTATACCTAATTTTGGGGACGTCACACCATTTATATATATGATAGTCATTTATAGATCTCATATTAAAATAAAAGTAGTTTGAGATGTAACAACTGAATAAACATTGTAAAGTAACCAAATTAATATTAGACAGTAACCAAATTACATAATCTTAGTAACCAGAATATAAACCACATTTTTACATGCAATTTTGAAGGTCTAAATGATGAAAATTGACCAAAAAATCCTGCAGTTCACCAGCAACGCTGGTGACTTTTGATCGTTGGCCCGTTTCTAATAAAATTAGGCTCTGAAAATGCCAAAATTTGACACTCCAAATTTGATAGAATAATGCATATCATGTTTTGCATTTCTCTAAACGAACAAGTTGATGGAACTAGTATGTCGGTAACTTCAAATTTGGTGTATTGGTTACTATTAGTCTTTGTACCGTTGAAATAAAGTACACAGGAATCAATTCCATTGTCTGATAACAGAATAAGTACTGTAAAGTAACCAAATCAATGTTAGCTAGTAACCAAACTACATAATGTTAGTAACCAGTACATAAAATACATTTGTACATTAATCTTATAATGGAAATAATCAGTATATTGATATTTATTACCAATTAAACTATAACAGTTGTATGAAGGTAACAAATGTAGCCAATAAATAACCATTATAATAAAACAAACAAATATAAAACACCGTAATATTATATAGTAATAATCATAACAACATTATACAGTAATCAAATCTAATTTAAACAGTAACCAACACATATTTATTTAGTAGCCACAAGATAAACACATTTTTCATTACATTTTTATAGTAAAAACCAACCAATATAACTTGATTGTTACCAACTAAAGGCTAAATATTGTAAGAATGTAACTAATGTATCTAATAAGTAACCATTAATATAAAACACATAAGTATAAGTATAATTAGATTAATACAGTAACCAGGTCAGCACTAATGAGTAACTATTATAATTTTACATAGTAACCATGTCAGCATTAGCCAGTAACCAATATAATGTTAAACAGTAACCAAGTCAGCATTAGTCAGTAACCAAGTCATCATTTTTAATAACCAAGTCAGCATTAGTAAGATATATTATGCACTAACCATTATAATTTTACACAGCAAATAACTAAGCAATAGTCAGTAACCATTATAATGTTACACAGTAACTAAGTCAGCATTAGTCAGTAACCAATTTAATGTTACAAAGTAACCAAGATATCATTAGACAGTAACCAATACAGCATTAGACAGTATAATATTACACAGTAACCAAGACAACATTACACAGTAACCGACAGTTACAGGAAGGTAACCAATGTATTTGATGAGTAACCATTAATATAAAAAAAATCAGTAGAAGTCATATAAAAATTATAAAGCAATCAAATAAATATTATTCAGCAACTAAATACATAATAAACAGTAACCAACTTATATCTATTTAGTAACCATAATATAAAACATATTAATGATCATTCAAAACATTTAGTATTCTTAATCTGTGACCATTTTAAGTGTGAAAAACTTAAGAAAGGTAATCAATATAGGAATTCGTAGTAACCATAGGTAACTACATGCATACGAATTTTAAACTCACATACCTCCGTATTCAGATTTGTATCGAAGTTGTTGTGATCTCGTATTCAACAATCACTGCAGTACGATTATTTTTTGTTACTGAACTTGAAGTTGCTGTTGATTTTGTATGCTATTTACCGATCTCAGAGTTGCGCCGCTGTAAAAAGTTTCGTCTTCTCCGATCTCAGAGTTGTGTCGCGACAGAAGATTTGAATTTCTCCGATATGAATGTTGCATGTTTTTTCAATTGCTTCAATTTAGGAGCGGTTAGCTACAAATAGCAAAGTTGGTAACTGACGTATAGGAATATCTGACACGTGATTTTAGCAACGTAATAATGTGTTTGTTTTATTTTTGTAATTATGTTGTGTGTATTTTATTTTTGTAATTACTTTCTAATTATTGTATATTAGTGTTAAGGACCCAACAATTTACTCCTCGTGTTTGGGTTTTGACCAATATACAACGTTTTAATTTGATTGTGTTTGTTTATAAAAATTATACTTAAAATTAGATTATTAATCCTAAATTTCTTGTTAGTTTTTTAAAATAAATTTAAGATTATTAGTTTTAGGATAATAAAATAATTGAAAAGGGGAGACTATTTAATATCATGTTCAACTAAGTATTATAATCCCTATCATTTAAAACTTTTAACTTTGTTTTAAAAATATAAATATATGTTATCATATCTATCTATACTTAAATTATTTAAAAAATAATAATAAAATTCAAAGTTTGATTATGACATTCTTTGTGGTATAACTAAAAGTCATTACAGCATCATTTACAAATACAAATTATATGTACTAAATCTTGATAATTTAAGTTGAAACTCATATAATTAACTAAAATTATTTATTTTTATTAGGTTGGTTAACTAAAAATAAATAATATAATTTTAGTTCTTAAATAGAATCATAATTATATATTTTTAAATTAAAATTAATTTATAATTATATTTTGTTAAGTCTAATATGTACCCTTGTCTTAACAATTATGAGAAAATATCTACTCGAGTAGGGTGGGTCCAAATAAAGAAATTTGATGTATGTTGACTTGGGGATGTAATGATAGTGCTGGTATTCTCGAGTCCATATCATCAAATTGACTTGACAGTGGCGTGATTCAAAATTAAATAAGTATGTATTTTGTTTACTTCCTTTCAAAAATATTTTTTTAAATTTAAACTACAAATTAATAAAAAAATCTTTACTTATCATTACTTATATTTTAAATAAATTAAACACTATAAAATCATTATCATCACATTTTTAATTAACAGATATTAAAAATAAAACTTATCTTTAATTTTGTCACATAACCAATAAAAATTGATTTAAAAAAGATATATGGCCTAGCCTGGCCTCCATCTGTATCAGTTAGTGTCTTGTTTTTACTCCTACTTGTTCAAAGTGAAAGCTGTAAAGGAGAAAGGCTCTCCCTCAAGATAAAGACCCATGCAATTGCAAACCTTAATTTCGAAAAAAATACATATTTATTGTTAATTTATGTATTAATTTTTGATATACATGTGGATATGTGTTAATATTTTTTTAATTTAAAAATATATATATATATAACATGGTGAATCATTTAATCAAATTCTACGTAACGGCTGATGAGACAGGGACAATAACAAAAAAGGAGAAAAATTTACATGTCATGTCCAACTTTGTTTGTCTAGACTAATGGGGATCGTGATGGCATGCATGCACGTGCGATGCCGCGTAAAGAAGAAGGTTGTTGGCATGGTTAGTCAAGTTGGCATAATGCTTTATTCAACAAAATTTGGACCCCCATGCTTTCTACAAGTGTTTTTCATATATATATATATATATATGAAAGCAACAGTTGCACATCTGAACGTATACTGTCTATAATCGTATGGTGAGTTAAGTCATTCTATAGAGTAGTTATTGACTAATAATAGAATAATTATTCTATTACCGTAAAAAAATAGAATGAATTCTCAAATAGTAGAAATGATTATTTTACGATCGTAGAGTAACTTAATTTTACGATTGTAAACTGTATATATTTGAGAGTCTGCACAATTATGTAGCTCCATTAATCTAATATATATATATATATATATATATATATATATATATTGATGTGAATAATTATTGTTAATAATAATTATATTCTGTTCGGCTGCAAAGGAACAAAGATACAAAATTATTGGATATCTATATCTATGTGATCATGGATCTACCTCTATCTGAATAATAATATTCTCTTTCAAGATGATTAGACATGATAACAACAAATGAGAATTCTTTTCTAATTTAGCAAGTTGTGGTTGAGAAGCATAGCGGCACCAATTTAATTAATCCAATTCATTTGTTTCGAAAGATTAATGGTACAAAAAGAAAGATATTAGAACTATAATTAGATTCAACTTTAGGGAACAATTAATACATGCATAATTTATTTTCTATCTATAATTTTCTCTCCGTTCTTTACTTCATAATTGTGTGATTGAACAACTAGTATTCAGTCCTACCCCTATCCCTACCCTAATGAAGCAATCATCTCATTTTTGGTCATGACCAAACATATTTTACACTTTATAGTAGTTGTGATTTATATCGCATTGTTCGGTTCGATTCGGTTGTTAATAATTTATATCTGAATATAATAACGATAGATTTTAATTTTATCATCAAAAACAAAAATAAAGAAGAAGGTTATTTTAAAAAGTACAAATAAATCATAAAAAGAAAAACAAACAAATAAATAAGCTATTCAAATATAATAATTTTTAATGAGTGAATAAAAGGTTTTTGAGTATCCTTGTTTGTTAAGCAACACCAAGTTTTATTGGTCCACTGTGGCATTCCTTTTCCCTTTTATATATTCTTAAATATTTGGTTGATAATAATAATAATAATAATAATAATAATAAAATTAAAAAGTTATTTTCATTAGCTAGAATATTGATGCCTCGTACAATATTCTAGTTAAGATATTTTTGTAAGGATGATGGGATTTAATGGGACAACATTCTGCATTACAAATATACTATAGCACTACACATGCATGTGAGATCATGCAGTGAACATTGAATTACAAAAGCACATATATATAACCAAAGCTAATTAATTACTATTTTCAGTATAAGGTACAATATTTTAAGTACATAGTATATATTTGATACTTCTTTTAATGGATTTATTGATAGGTTAAAAGTATATTTATATATTATTTTTAGTCATGTTAACTACGTATATATACAGGGACGAAGTCATGATTTTTTTTTTCCCCGGAGACTAGGACAGAATATAACTTGCTAAAATGTAAAATAATTTTAGTAGTAAAAAATAAAAATAAAAATTAATTATTTCGTAGTTGATTCTAAAGAGATTTTTTCCTCAATTTCTCCCTAAACATTCTCAGCAATTTCTTCAACATGTTATTAGTTTTTACCAACAGTTTTGGGGGCTAAAGAAAAATAAAGGGTTAAAAAAAAGGTACAAGTGTTTAATTATTTTTATAAACAAAAGGCAATGCTTTTGAATTTTTATTGACTTAATTTATATTTAAGTTCATGTGGTGTTTGTTTACCTCTTAACAGTTCCATGTTTGATTCGGTAAAAGAATAAAGTTGTTTGGTAAAATTTTGTTCGTCTTTTATCATCTCCGAATCGATAACAAAAATATAAAAATCTAAATAATTAAATGTTTTCTCTTAATGAAAAATTAAATCTATGGAGCCTTTATAAATATTGTACTTCCTCCATTCCAAATTTTACAATAATTATTGAGTTTTGAAAAGCCAATTTGAGATATTTTTAAAATTAAAAGTCATTTAGATATTTTATACTTTTTAGTACCAAATAACTTTTTAAGTTTAAATGCTATTTTAATAAAGATAATTTAATTTATTAATATATATTAACTATTCAAATCTTAATTGTTCAATTTTATCAAACACGACAATAAATTTTAAAATAATGCTTACTCCTTTAAAAATATAATTCAAAAGTACTGACTTTTCTATCAGGACAGAGTTTAATTTATTAAAAATTTAAAAACCTTCTGTGGCCCAAAAGATATTGGAGACTCGGGGTGGATTCATTGTCTTCCTTACCCCACCAATAGAAAAACGGAACAATTAAAATAATTAAATATAACAAATAAAAAATTATATAAATCTTAAATAATTAAATAAATAGTGTCTTTTTTATTCAAAATGCCCTGTGATTTTCTACTAATTATATATTTTAGTATACTTACCAAGTGTAGGTGTGATAGATTATTTCTAATACTCGTATGCTCGTTCGAACCAAGCATTATAATTTTGTTATTTGTATATAGAGATATTATATTTTCATATAAAAAATAGATATTTTCACATAATTTTTTTTATATAAATAATGAATAAATTTTATTTTTATATAAAAATATTATTTTAATACGTAAAATCACTTTCCAAATTAACTAATATATATATATATATATATATATATATATATATATATATATATATATATATATATATATAACAGTCAATTCGATATTCAATCATTTATTAATTGGTGAGTGAAATGGGCCGATTTGACAAGAAGAGAATAGAAAGTAAATGGTCAAAAAGTAGTCCACTTAAATAATACGCTCTGCTTTATTTTTCTGGGCCCAGCAGTGTACATCCAAGGATTCAAGGTTCCATGTCCCACTTTCTCTGTCATGGATTCTTCTTTTAACAGTTAGGATAACGTATTATGGAAATATTAGAGAATTAATATTTTTACAGGTCAATTTAATAATTTTACATTTTTTTTTTCATATAAATCTATATAATAAAATATAATCTATTTTGAATATTTTATTTGACAAAGCATAAGGACGGTTCAGATTTATTTTAACTTAATTCTTCTAACTTAATCTAAAGGCTCATATTTCTTTCCGCCTAAATCAAATTCACCCCTACACCCTACTATCTCTCATGTTCACACACAAAATCTTTCTCTTTCCTGTAAGACCTCAAATTATTAATAAATAAAATTTAATTTCCTCTATTTATTAGTATTTGAAATAGTAAGGGTTAAATTGATTAATGAGGTTAGTTATGGGTAAAATGCGCAAATATTTCAAATAAGCAGGTGGTTATAAAATATTCATTGTTGTCGAGAAATATTCGTTTGGTCGTGAAATATTCCTCCTGTCGGAGAATATTTGTACGACGGCGCAGTCTTTTGTGGCCCCATAACGGAAAGCGATTGGATGAAGAAAACGACAAGTATAAGTTGTTTATAAATTACGGCGTAGTTGTTACCGTTAATACTATTGTAAAACCCGGTGGTTAAAACGCAGTAATACGCGTTGTTGCACAGTAGCACACTGTATTGCACCAATTATTGATTCTTACGTAAGAAGACACTACTCAATAATGGTTACAGTAATTACTGTTCAGTATTTTATTTTATTGATTCAATAATTGCTGCATGGATATTTTATATTACTGTTGTTTCAATAATTGTCACTGTGACGCCCCCAAAATAGATATACAACACCCATTCTGAGTCGTCAAATACATGGTACAGAAAGCAAACTACAACTTCAATAATACAATTGTCGTGCAAAATACGACAACACATACTGTGAGTTTAAATACAAATATTGTCTTCTAGACAATATCCACACTCAAATAAGTCCTCAATACAATTATTCAAACACAATTTTACAGAAATAGTGAGGACTGCTAAAATATCTTTCTAGAACCATCACTCCATACCCCAACTAGATCCTGCTATGTTCTCACCTCCTGAGAAAAAAAATGGAACAAAAAGGAAAAGGGTGATCTCAACTAGCCCAGTAAAGAATATTATGACTAAGATAATATACAACAAATTATCATTAGTATTCAACAGGGAAAAATCTGATAGAATATAATCGACAACAAGTTTTAGATCAACAACTGCAGCGGAAACAGCAAACCATTAGAAGAGTCAATTAGAGAATGAATTCTACTATCTTCTAAGATTTAAAAGTCCATCATCAATATTTTATCCCTGTAACATTAATTAATAATCATCTTTATCCAAATATTCATCTTTGCACTACATGCCAAAGATATTCATTTGTATCACCTGTCAGTCATGTTCATCTCAACACTTGTTCATCTTTGCACTACAGGCCAAAGATATTCATCAGGTAATCATACATCTTTTAGGACTGAGGATGATGAAAAATATCTTAAAGAGAACGAATCCAGTGAGACAGAAGGACAAATAGTAGGGATTCGTATAACAGTTTATCCAAGATCAATAATACTTCATAATAATCAATTGTGAAGCAGAATTCAAAAATAAAGATCAAAACATGGATACAATCAAAGATAGTAACCATAATAGACATCTTGGACAAAAAAGAAAAATTTTATTTTTCAGTGAATAGTTCCGTATTTGTGAATAGTGTCGTATACGTGAATAGTAACGTATACGTAAATAGTAATCCCGACACAAAAAATTCCAAATTTGATAAAAAATTCATATCAATATTTCAGCATAATGATATTGAAGAAAATAATATCATTAAGAAGAAAATAATATCTTTTACCTCAAAATATCAGTACTTCTGGTCGGAATACCGGTATAAGGCTGAAAGAAACTTGCTCTGATGAATAGAAACTCTCAAAGTATCTAAATACTCACAAAATACACTCAATAATCTAGAGAGAGAAAGAGAGAAAACTTATTTCTGGTGTGATTTTCAATTCTAACTTAGCCATCTATTTATAGGAAAATGTTAGCACGCCGAAGCAGACTTAACCTGCAACCTGATGGCTTTACCTGCTATTATTCCCACCCACCACATTTGAATAAAAATCTCAGCACATTTCTTCACCAACCAAGAGTGGGGCCCACCAATTCTAGAATTTTCCACCAAAATGATTAACTTCGAAAATTCAATAATTTCTGAACCAGTCATCTCGTAAAATTCATAATAAATCATACGTTCATTTTTAACGGTTCAAAATTTGTGGACATATACTCAACTTATATATGTATAACATATCCAAAAATTACCACGATCCAACGGTCGGATTAAAAATTATAACCCCCGAAAAATATCTCAAAAATTCTAATTTTTAATACTTCCATTTCGACAAAAATACTGATAAAAACCTCAACATTAACTCCTTCATTTTTAACCAAAAAAATATAACCCTCATTTATATCCACATAAAATAAATATTTCCTTATCATATGAATCAATAATTAATTATTCACAAATAATATTACAGAATCACATTTATGACAACCAAGCCATTCCCAGGAAAGAGGGGGCTTTCCAATAAGGATTTCTCCTTACTGGCGCGCAATTAGATGACCAAACCTCTCCTTAGACAGAACTTTCTAGACATTGTCAATAATGTTATCTAATAATATTATTCAAATAATATGAATTATTGATCTGATAAAGGAAAATACTGTGCAGCAACAATTATTGAAACAACAATAATATAAAATATCAACGCAGCAATTATTGAATTAATAAAATAAAATATTGAACAATAACTACTGTAACAATTATTGAGTAGTGCCTTCTTACGTAAGAATCAATAATTGGTACAATACCGTGTGCTACTGTATTTTAACCACCGGGTATTCTAACAGTATTAACGGTAACAACTACGCCGTTATTTATAAACAACTTATACTTGTCGTTTTCTTCATCCAATCGCTTTCCGTTATGGGGCCCACACAAGGCTGCGCCGTCATATGAATATTCCCCGACAGCAAGAATATTCCACGACCAAACGAATAATCCCCGACAAAATGAATATTTTATAACCACTTGTTTATTTTACAAAATTTGCACATTTCACCCATAACTAAAGTATTATATCAAATTAACCCCTTATTATTCACAATAATATGTAGAGAAAATTTGATTTTATTCATTAATAAGCTGGGGTCTTACAGTCACTACACAGTATTTTCTATTATCGGAGCAATAATTCATATTATCTGAATAATATTATTAGATAACATTATTGGCAATGTCTAGAAAGTTCAGTCTAAGGAGAGGTTTGGCCTCCTAATTGCGCGCCAGTAAGGAGAAATCCTTATTAGAAATCTCCCTCTTTCTTGGGAACGGCCTGGTTGCCAGTACTGTGATTGTGACGCCCCCAAAATTAGGTATACATCACCCATCTTGGGTCGTCAGATACATGGTACAGAATACAAATACAACTTACTAATACAACTGTCGTGTACAATACGACAAAATATAACTATGCGTTTGAATACAATTATTGTCTACTAGAGACTATACAAACTCAAAAGGAGTCCTCGTTACAGAACTACTAATACTGTCATCTGGTCTATCACTCCGTTCCCCGACTCGTCCCAGCTATATTCTCATTTTCTGAAGAGAATAGTGAAAAAATGGTGAGCTCAACTAGCTCAGTAAGAAATATTATGACTAAGATAATGCAGAATAAATTATCATTAGCCTTCAACAGTGTTAAACTGATAAAATATAACGAACATCAAGTTTAACTGCAGCGGAACAAGCAATCCATGAACAAGCAATCCAAGAATTAACAACGTCCAAATTGTCAACATGATACTACTTTGTGGAGTAAAATTCAAGAATGATCAGGAGAATATTTTCATGAATAGATACTAGATGAAGCGCAAATGTCAAGGATATTCCACAAATTTCATAGAGTATAGAAGTCAAAACTTAACCAACTGAGAATGGAATAACAAAAGAAATCACCATGCATGCGATAGACCGCACAGACAGGTTATTCCAACAGAATAATAAATAATGGAACCAGGTCCGGCGTAAACGCACAGACAGGATATTCCGACATAATAATAAATAATAGAACCAGGTCCGGTGTAAAACACACAGACAAGATATTCCGACAGAATAATAAATAATGGAACCAGGTCCGATGTAAAACACACAGACAGGATATTCCGACAGAATAATAAATAATGGAACCAGGTCCGGTGTAAAAACACACAGACAGGATATTCCAACAGAATAATAACAAGACGGAACCAGGTCCGGTGTAAAACACACAGACAGGATGTTCCAACAGAATAATAGAAGAATGTCACCAAGTATAGGGTAGACCACGTATACAGGTTATTCCAATAGAATAATAAGAAATGGAATAACAACAGTTCTCTTCATGAATAAGAAAGAATAACACCCCTTACCGTTTTAAAGACGAGCTGAAATAAGGAAGTAGTTAAGTAGCAGAATACTCTTCTTCTCTCTCTCTATAGTTTCTCTCTATAGTTTCTTTCTCTAGAGTTCAGTGAATTCGTAAGAAATAATGAAGGAATGAGCTGCTATTTATAGAAAAATAGAATGCATAGTAACTAATCCATGAACGGTCCAGATTGATTACTTTAATCTGACGGTCCATATTTAAAGAAAAATCTTTTAAATAAAATATAATATATTCTATTTATAGAATAACTTTAATAAAGTATTCTGTTTTATATAAAAAGATGTTTCTGTTTTATTACGTTAATAATACGAATAAAACAAAACGTCATTATCGCTAAATAATTCATATTATTAACTGACAATAATTGAATCAAATTGAGTGACTTCTCACATAAGCATTAATAATCAATACCGTGTACTACTATGCAACCACACGTATTACTGTACTTTTACTACCGAGTAGTTCAACAGTAACAATGGTAAAATTTTCGCCGTTATTTTTAATAAAATATTTTTGTCGTTTTCTCAATCCGACAATAATTCCGTTGTGGGGTCCACCAATGATTGTGTCGTTGTACGAATATTCCTTGTTAAAACGAATATTCCCCGACCAATCGAATATTATATAACAACTTGCGTACTTTGTAAAATTTATAAATATTACCCACAACTATAACATTATATCAAATTAACTCCATAATATTCAAAAATGATATTTATAGAAAATTCATCTTTATTTATAAAAGTTGGGGTCTTACAACCTCCCCTTCTTATGAAATTTCGCCCTCGAAATTAGGGTACGTACCTGGTATGTCGAAGAGGTAAGGATACCTTGATTTCATTTCAGATTCTAACTCCCAAGTCATTTCCTCAACATCGTGGTTTCTCCACAAAACTTTGACTTGAGGTATAACCTTGGAGCGTAGAATATGTTCCTTCTTATCCAAGATTTGAACAGGAACTTCTTCATACGTCAAATCTTCTGCTATTTCGTCCGGTTCTAACTCAATAATGTGGTTCGGGTCTTCCACATATTTGCGTAACATGGATATGTGAAAAAAGTTATGAACACGAGACATACTTGGCGGTAAAGCGAGTCTATAAGCCACAGTTCCTACTCGATCGAGGATTAAAAATGGACCGATGAATCGAGGATTGAGCTTTCCTCTCTTTCCAAATCTCGTAACTCCTTTCCCTGGAGCAACACGTAAGAACACATGATCTCCTACATCAAATTTCACGTCCTTTCGATGAAGATCAGCATAACTCTTTTGTCGATCTTGTGAGGTTTTTATACTTTATCGGATCGTTTGAATCTTTTCTGTAGTCATACGTACCAACTCCGGTCCCAACAACGTTGCTTCACCCACCTCATCCCAGCATACTGGAGAACGACATTTTCTTCCATACAATGCTTCGAATGGAGCCATGCCAATACTTGCTTGATAACTGTTGTTGTAGGAAAACTCCACCAATGGTAAGAACTTGTCCCAACTTCCCTTGAAGTCAAAGACACAGAGTCTTAATAAATCTTCTAGAGTTTAAATAGTCCTCTCTGATTGTCCGTCCGTCTGAGGATGATATGCCGAACTAAATCGTAAATCTGTGCCCATAGCTTTTTGTAAACTAACCCAAAATCGTGAAGTGAATCTTGGGTCTCGATCAGAAACTATAGATACTGGCATACCATGCAGTCTTACAATCTCGTTTATGTACATACGAGCAAGACGTTCAAGTGTATAAGTTTCTCGTATCGGTAAGAAATGAGCAGACTTGGTCAATCTATCAACAATGACCCAAATCGCATCTATACCTTGAGAAACCTTAGGAAGACCGGTAACGAAATCCATGGTAATGTGCTCCCACTTCCATTCTGAAATTTCAAGTGGTTGCAAGGGACCTTTTGGTACTTGATGCTCCGCTTTGACTCGTTGACAAGTTAGACACCTTGAGATAAACAACGCTATCTCTCTCTTCATATTGCTCCACCAAAATGTTACGAAGATCATGATACATTTTGGTACTTCCAGGATGGATTGCAAACGGTGTGTTGTGCGCCTCCATCATGATTTCATACTTTAAATCAGGGTTGTTAGGAACACAAAGTCTGGAGTTGACTCGAAGTATTCCTTCTTCATCGATTCTTGCTTCCGGCATAGCACCTTCTTGCACTTTCTTCCTCATACGCATCAGCTCTAGGTCTGTAGCTTGAGCAGCTTTAACCTTATCGATTAAAGTTGGTTCTACTCGTATATTCGTCATCATCACATGGGTCCCTGGAGTCTTTAACTCTATCTCCATCCTTTGCAAATCACACAAAATGGGCCTTTGTGTTGACAATATCGCACTCGTACTTGCATATGGTCTTCTACTCAATGCGTCAGCTACCACGTTCGCTTTTCCAGGATGGAATTGAATGGTATGATCATAATCTTTCAACAGTTCAAGCCAACGTCGTTGTCGCATGTTGAGTTCCTTTTGAGTGAAAAAATATTTAAGGCTTTTATGATCCGTAAAGATCTCCACCTTCTCCCCATACAAGTAATGCCTCCAAATTTTAAGTGCAAAGACAACAGCTGCCAACTCTAGATCATGAGTAGGATAATTCCTCTCATATTCCTTGAGTTGTCTTGATGCATAGGCTATGACTTTTCCATGTTGCATGAGAACACATCCCAACCCTTTGCTCGAAGCATCATTGTATATGACAAATCCCTCCGAGCCAGATGGTATTGTTAGAATAGGTGCTGAAATGAGTCTCCTCTTAAGTTCTTAAAAACTATGCTCACATTCTTCGCTCCAACCGAACTTTGTATCTTTCCGAGTCAGCTGAGTTAATGGAGTAGCGATTCGAGAAAATCCTTCCACGAATCTCCGATAATAACCAGCCAAACCAAGAAAGCTACGTACTTCGGTCACTGATTTAGGTTGCTCCCAGCTTTGAATAGCTTCAATCTTTGCCGGGTCAACCGATATTCCACAACTTGATACTACGTGCCCAAGGAATGCTACCTCTTCCAGCCAGAACTCGCATTTCTTCAACTTGGCATAAAGTTTGTATTCACGAAGCTTTTGGAGTACCAACCTCAAGTGTTGCTCATGATCTTCACGGCTTTTGGAATAAACAAGGATGTCATCGATAAAGACGACCACAAAGTGATCCAAATATTCCTTGAATACCCTGTTCATCATATCCATGAAGGTAGCTGGAGCATTAGTCAATCCAAAAGACATAACTAAGAATTCATAATGCCCATACCGAGTTCTGAAGGAAGTCTTTGGAATATCCTCAGTTCTAACCTTCAGCTGATGATATCCAGAACGAAGATCGATCTTTGAAAAGAATTGTGCTCCTTGCAACTGGTCAAACATGTCATCAATACGTGGCAATGGGTACCTATTTTTGATGGTGACATGATTCAACTCTCGATAATCAATACAAAGTCGCATACTCCCATCTTTCTTGTTCACGAACAGAACAGGAGCACCCCAAGAAGAAGTACTAGGACGAATAAAACCAATGTCTAACAATTCCTGCAGTTGGGTCTTTAACTCCTGAAGTTCAATAGGAGCCATTCGATATGGGGCTTTGGAAATGGGTTTTGTACCGGGTTCAAGGTCGATACAAAATTCAATTTCACGCTCTGGGGGTAGGCCAGGAAGTTCTTCGGGAAATACGTCAGGAAATTTATTAACAACAGAAATATCATTCAAAGCTGACGTATTTTTGTTTAGATCTGTGACATGAGCTATGAAAGCTTGACATCCGTTTTTCAATAAACGAATAGCTTTATGGCTTGAGATGACAGCGATTGATTTTAATGGTTTGGTTGCTTGAATTGCAATAATAGGTCGATTAGGAATATGAAAGCTAACAACCTTACGAAAATAATCAATTTTTGCATGATGAGTAGTTAACCAATCAATCCCTAGAATCACGTCAAATGCAAGTATTTTTAACGAAATCAGATCGACAGGTAATGTGTGGGTACCAACTTGAACCAAACAAGACTTATAAACCGTGGATGTAATGAAGGTTTCTCCCAATGGAGTTTCAACAGCTAAGTCAAAGTCTAATTTCTCCAGAATCAAATTTAATCGATGAGCGCAAGTAGGAGAAATAAAAGAATGGGTAGAACCGGTAACAAATAAAGTATATACTTCGTTAGAGTTTATGATAAGCTTACCCGTGATGACCTCATTCGGGTTCCTTGCTTTCTGGGAGTTCACAACAAACGCTCTCCCTTGCACAACCGGTTTTGACTTTTTTGGGACGGCCTTTGGTGCCTCCATCCTAGCTGAATTTGTCTTCGGTAAACGACAAAATCGGGCTAAATGACTTTCTCTTCCACAATTATAACATGCTTTGGACGGCATCGCGCAGTTTGGACTGATGTGCCCCTCCCCTCCGCATTTGAAACATATGATAGGTGGTCGTTCTCCTTCCTTAACGACAGGTGCTGGTGCTGACGTCTTTCCATCATTGTTGAATCTCCTCTTCTTGAAATGCCCATTCTTATTATTTTGGCCCTGATTACCACCGAAGTGGTTACCATTTCTGGCCTGTTGATTCCCTCCACGCTTGTTGTCACCGCTTCGATGACTGCTCTCACTGGTATTATCATTTTGCCGGCTGCTCTCTTTTGGTTGCGTTGTCTCGTTATCGCGCTCCACCAACTGAGCCCTATTTACAACATCTGAATACAAACACAATTTATGAGAAACAAGATGTTGACGTATCTCCGGCTTCAAACCTCTTAAAAACATCCGCGTCATTCTTTCTTCATTATCCACCAGGTGGGACGCAAACCGGGATAACTCCGCAAATTTTGCCTCGTACTGCGACACGGTCATATTATTCTGCTCCAATTTGATGAACTCCACCTCCTTCATGTGACGAATACTCTCGGGAAAGTATTTGTCGTTAAACAGCTCTTGGAACTTCTCCCAGGATATCTTTAGTGCGGCGGTTGAGTACGCTTTATCGATTTCCACCAGTAATCTGCCTCTCCTCGCAACATAAAGGCGGCAAAGGGAACCTTTTGCTCCTCGGAGCAACCCAAGACATCAAATATCTTGGTGATCTGCTTTATCCATGTTTCAGCTACAAGTGGTTTGGGTTCTCCCTTAAACTCCGATGGTCCCAGCTCCTTAAACTGTTTAGCGGTGACCGCCAGAGAGTTTCCAGTATTTCCACCTACGTTGTGGACAGGAGCCGCTTTCACCTGTTGTTGCATGAATTGCATAAAGCCTCTGAACATTTGATCATTCATCATTTGGTCAGTGTGGTTGTTTGCATGAGGATTGTCACCTTCCTGATGCACATTATCCTGATTATTGATATGTGGTGAATCAACAGTCGCCTGTGCTCCATTGCTATTCTCAACATTCTCAGATGCCATTTTCAAATACTGCCACAAAATAAAAATTAATTAATATGTCATATTTTATCCTTATATTATGACCGACCAATTAAATACCATGCAAATAAACTTAGGTAGGTCATACTAGCGAAGGAATTCTCCGTCTCTCCCCTCCTAGTTTTATTCTCACATCTTAGCCAGGGATCATATCCCTAAGCTCTGATACCAACTGTGACGCCCCCAAAATTAGGTATACATCACCCATCTTGGGTCGTCAGATACATAGTACAGAATACAAATACAACTTACTAATACAACAGTCGTGTACAATACGACAAAATATAAACTGTGAGTTTGAATACAAATATTATCTTCTAGAGAGTATTCATACTCAAAAGGAGTCCTCATTACATTTATTAACACACCATTACATAGAATAGTGAGGACTACTAACTAATACTATCATTCGGACCATCACTCCGTTCCCCGACTTGCCCCAGCTACGTTCTCATTTCCTGAAGAGAACAGTGAAAGAAAGGGTGAGCTCAACTAGCCCAGTAAGAAATATTATGACTAAGATAATGCAGAATAAATTATCATTAGCCTTCAACAATGTTAAACTGATAAAATATAATAGACATCAAGTTTAACTGCAGCGGAACAAGCAATCCATTAAAAGAGTCAAGTAGAAAATAAACTCTACTATCTTTTATGATTTAAAAGATTTTCCAACACTGTGATCGCTGAGACTCAGCTTAATAAAATAATTCACATCATCGAATCACCCCTGCACTACGGCCAAGGATATTCGTATATTCATTAATGGTCATGATCATGCCAACAACTGTCCATCAATGCACTACGGGCCAATGAGGACTTTTACCACATCATTCGTAACATTACGGTCATGATTACACCGAATAATCCCTGGTCATAATCATACCAAGTCCATCTATGCACTACAGGCCACAGATGACTTTCAACAGAATATAAACATGAGGATGATGACAATGATATAAGAATTCAATAAAATAAGTTCAAGAATTAATTTATCCAAGAATTAACAACGTCCAAATTGTCAACATGATACTACTTTGTGGAGTAAAATTCAAGAATGATCAGGAGAATATTTTCATGAATAGATACTAGATGAAGTGCAAATGTCAAGGATATTCCATAAATTTCATGGAGTATAGAAGTCAAAACTTAACCAACTGAGAATGGAATAACAAAAGAAATCACCATGCATGCGATAGACCTCACAGACAGGTTATTCCAACAGAATAATAAATAATGGAACCAGGTCCGGCGTAAACGAACAGACAGGATATTCCGACAGAATAATAAATAATGGAACCAGGTCCGGTGTAAAACACACAGACATGATATTCCGATAGAATAATAAATAATGGAACCAGGTCCGGTGTAAAACACACAGACAGGATATTCTGACAGAATAATAAATAATGGAACCAGGTCCGGTGTAAAAACACACAGACAGGATATTCCAACAGAATAATAACAAGACGGAACCAGGTCCGGTGTAAAATACACAGACAGGATGTTCCAACAGAATAATAGAAGAATGTCAGCAAGTATAGGGTAGACCACGTATACAGGTTATTCCAAAAGAATAATAAGAAATGGAATAACAACAGTTCTCTTCATGAATAAGAAAGAATAACACCCCTTACCGTTTTAAAGACGAGCTGAAATAAGGAAGTAGTTAAGTAGCAGAATACTCTTCTTCTCTCTCTCTCTATAGTTTCTCTCTATAGTTTCTTTCTCTAGAGTTCAGTGAATTCGTAAGAAATAATGAAGGAATGAGCTGCTATTTATAGAAAAATAGAATGCATAGTAACTAATCCATGAACGGTCCAGATTGATTACTTTAATCTGACGGTCCATATTTAAAGAAAAATCTTTTAAATAAAATATAATATATTCTATTTATAGAATAACTTTAATAAAGTATTCTGTTTTATATAAAAAGATGTTTCTGTTTTATTACGTTAATAATACGAATAAAACAAAACGTCATTATCGCTAAATAATTCATATTATTAACTGACAATAATTGAATCAAACTGAGTGACTTCTCACATAAGCATTAATAATCAATACCGTGTGCTACTATGCAACCACACGTATTACTGTACTTTTACTACCGAGTAGTTCAACAGTAACAATGGTAAAATTTCCGCCGTTATTTTTAATAAAATATTTTTGTCGCTTTCTCAATCCGACAATAATTCCGTTGTGGGGTCCACCAATGATTGTGTCGTTGTACGAATATTCCCTGTTAAAACGAATATTCCCTGACCAATCGAATATTATATAACAACTTGCGTACTTTGCAAAATTTATAAATATTACCCACAACTATAACATTATATCAAATTAACTCCATAATATTCAAAAATGATATTTATAGAAAATTCATCTTTATTTATAAAAGTTAGGGTCTTACATTAATCACATGCTAAGTTGCTGAATTCAGAAGTCTAAGGTTGGCGTAGAAAATTTTATTTATATATTAATATTTTATTAAATTTTCTGCTTTAGTGTTCTAAGTATTTTTCTATAAATAGGGTGCTTAGGTTAGAATTGATAATCACACCAGAAACTAAAGATTTCTCTCTCTTTCTCTCTCGTTATATTGAGCGTATTCTTGTGAGTATTTTAATACTTTGAGTGTTGCTAAACGGTACAAGTTCAAGTCATAGCCTATATCCGGTGTTTCAACTAGAAGTACTGTCTTTACAAGGTAAGAGATGTTATTTTATTCGAAAATGATATTATTTCTTCAATTTCATTATGCAGAAATATTGGTTGGAAATTTTTATCAAATTTAGAACTTTTAATGTCGAGGTTACTATTCATGAGTTACTATTCACGAGTTACTATTCACCGAAAAATAAAATTTTTCTCTTTTCGTCCAAAATATCTATTCTGAATACTAGCTTTGATTGTATCCATGTTTTGATCATTCTTGAATTTTACTTCACTATGATTATTTATAAGGTATTTTTGGACATGGATAAATCGAAATACGAATCCTTAATATTTGTTATTTTGTTTCACTGGATTCGTTTTCTTTAAAATATTTTTCATCATCCTCAGTCCTAAATGATGATATAATTGAATATCTTTAGCCTGTAGTGCAAAGATGAATGATTTATTGATGAATATCTTTGGCCCGTAGTGCAAAGATGAACATGTGTTGAGATGAACATGACCAACTGATGAATATCTTTGGCTTGTAGTGTAAAGATGAATATTGATTGATGTTACAGGGATAAAATATTGATGATGGACTTTTAAATTCATGGATAATAGTAGATTTCATTCTCTACGTAACTCTTCTATGAATTATTATTTTTCGTTGCGAATATTGATTTAAAACTTGTTGTCTATTGTATTCTGTGACGCCCCCAAAATAGGTATACAACACCCATTCTGAGTCACCAAAATACATGGTACAGAAACAACTACATCTTTATTATTACAACACAAGAACTGTGAGTTTAAATACAAATATTGTCATTTAGACAATATCCACACTCAAATAAGTCCTCATTACAATTATTGATACATTTTTTTCACAAAAATGGTGAGGACTACTAAAGTAACTTCTAGAACCATCATTCCATACCCCGACTAGATCCTGCTATGTTCTCACCTCCTGAGAAGAAAAATAGAACATAAAAGAAAAGGGTGAGCTCAACTAGCCCAGTAAAAAATATTATGACTAAGATAATATACAACAAATTATCATTAGTATTCAACAGGAAAAAATCTGATAGAATATAATCGACAACAAGTTTTAAATCAACAACTGCAGTGAAAATAACAAACCATTAGAAGAGTCAAGTAGAGAATGAATTCTACTATCTTCTAAGATTTAAAAGTCCATCATCAATATTTTATCCCTGTAACATCAATTAATAATCATCTTTAACCAAATATTCATCTTTGCACTACAGGCCAAAGATATTCATTTGTATCACCAGTCGGTCATGTTCATCTCAACACCTGTTCATCTTTGCACTACAGGCCAAAGATATTCATCAGGTAATCATACATCTTTGCACTACATGCCAAAGATATTCAGTAAAATCATCATTTAGGACTGAAGATGATGAAAAATATCTTAAAGAAAACGAATCCAGTGAGACAGAAGAACAAATAGTAGGGATTCGTATAACAGTTTATCCAAGATCAATAATACTTCATAATAATCAAATGTGAAGCAGAATTCAAAAATTAAGATCAAAACATGGATACAATCAAAGATAGTAACCATAATAGACATCTTGGACAAAAAGAAAAAATTTTATTTTTCGGTGAATAGTGTCGTATTCGTGAATAGTGTCGTATACGTGAATAGTGCCGTATACGTGAATAGTAACTCCGACACAAAAAGTTCTAAATTTGATAAAAAGTTCATATCAATATTTCAGCATAATGATATTGAAGAAATAATATCATTTAAGAAAAAAATAATATCCCTTACCTAAAAATAACCTTACTTCTGACTGAATATCGGATATGAGGCTGAATGAAACTTGTGCTGAATAGCAACTTTTAAAGTATCTAAATACTCACAAAATACACTCAGTAATCTAGAGAGAGAAAGAGAGAAAACTTGTTTCTAGTGTGATTTTCAATTCTAACTTAGCCCTCTATTTATAGGAAAATATTAGCACGCCGAAGCAGACTTAACTTGCAACCTGATGGCTTTACCTGCTACTATTCCCACCCACCACATTTGAATAAAAATCTCAGCACATTTTTTTACCAACCAAAAGTGGGGCCCACCAATTCTAGAATTTTCCATCAAAATGATTAACTCCGAAAATTCAATAATTTCTGAACCAGTCATCTCGTAAAATTCATAACAAATCATACGTTCATTTTTAACGGTTTAAAATTTGAGGACATATACTCAACTTATATATGTATAACATATCCAAAAATTACCACGATCCAACGGTCGGATTAAAAATTATAACCCCCGTAAAATATCTCAAAAACCCTGATTTTTAATACCTCCATTCCGACAAAAATACTGATAAAAACCTCAACATTAACTCCTTCATTTTTAACCACAAAAATATATCCCTCATTTATATTCACAAAAATAAATATTTTCTTATCATATGAATCAATAATTAATTATTCACAAATAATATTACAGAATCACATTTATAACAACCAGACCGTTCCCAGGAAAGAGGGGGCTTTCCAATAAAGATTTCTCCTTACTGGCGCGCAATTAGATGACCAAACCTCTCCTTAGACAGAACTTTCTAGACATTGCCAATAATGTTATCTAATAATATTATTCAAATAATATGAATTATTGATCTGATAATGGAAAATACTGTGTAGTAATAATTATTGAAACAACAGTAATATAAAATATCAACGCAGCAATTATTGAATCAATAAAATAAAATACTGAACAGTAATTACTGTAAAAATTATTGAGTAGTGTCTTCTTACGTAAGAATCAATAATTGGTGCAATACAGTGTGCTACTGTGTAACAACGCGTATTACTGTGTTTTAACCACCGGGTATTCCAACAGTATTAACGGTAACAACTACGCCGTTATTAACAAACAACATATACTTGTCGTTTTCTTCATCTAATCGTTTTCCGTTATGGGGCCCACAAAAGACTGCGCCGTCGTACGAATATTCCCCGACAGGAAGAATATTCCACGACCAAACGAATATTCCCCGACAACAATGAATATTTTATAACCACCTGCTTATTTAAAATATTTGCGCATTTTACCCATAACTAACCTCATTGATCAATTTAACACTTAGTATTTCAAAATAATAAATAGAGGGAATTTAAATTTCATTTATTAATAATTTGGGGTCTTATATATTCTATTAGATTTTTTCTTATTGAAGACTAACGATAATTTGTTCTGTATTATCTTAGTCATAATGTTCTGTACTGGGCTAGTTGAACTCACCCTTTTCCTTTTTGTTCCATTTTTCTCAGGAGACGATAATGTAGCGAGTACTAGTAGGGGTATGGTGTAAGACCCCAACTTATTAATGAATAAAATCAAATTTTCTCTAAATATTATTGTGAATAATAAGGGGTTAATTTGATATAATACTTTGGTTATGGGTGAAATGTGCAAATTTTGCAAAATAAGCAAGTGGTTATAAAATATTCATTTTGTCGGGGAATATTCGTTTGGTCGTGGAATATTCTTGCTGTCGGGGAATATTCGTACGACGGCGCAGCCTTGTGTGGGCCCCATAACGGAAAGCGATTGGATGAAGAAAACGACAAGTATAAGTTGTTTATAAATAACGGCGTAGTTGTTACCGTTAATACTGTTGGAATACCCGGTGGTTAAAATACAGTAGCACACGGTATTGCACCAATTATTGATTCTTACGTAAGAAGGCACTACTCAATAATTGTTACAGTAGTTATTATTCAATATTTTATTTTATTGATTCAATAATTGCTGCGTTGATATTTTATATTATTGTTGTTTCAATAATTGTTGCTGCACAGTATTTTCATTTATCAGATCAATAATTCATATTATTTGAATAATATTATTAGATAACATTATTGGCAATGTCTAGAAAGTTCTGTCTAAGGAGAGGTTTGGTCATCTAATTGCGCGCCAGTAAGGAGAAATCCTTATTGGAAAGCCCCCTCTTTCCTGGGAACGGCCTGGTTGTCATAAATGTGATTCTGTAATATTATTTGTGAATAATTAATTATTGATTCATATGATAAGAAAATATTTATTTTATGTGGATATAAATGAGGGATATATTTTTGTGGTTAAAAATGAAGGAGTTAATGTTGAGGTTTTTATCAGTATTTTTGTCGGAATGGAGGTATTAAAAATCAGGGTTTTTGAGATAGTTTGCGGGGGTTATAATTTTTAATCCGACCGTTGGATCGTGGTAATTTTTGGATATGTTATACATATATAAGTTGAGTATATGTCCACAAATTTTGAACCGTTAAAAATGAACGTATGATTTATTATGAATTTTACAAGATGACTGGTTCAGAAATTGTTGAATTTTCGGAGTTTATCATTTTGGTGGAAAATTCTAGAATTGGTGGGCCCCACTTGTGGTTGGTGAAGAAATGTGCTGAATTATATTTCAAATGTGGTGGGTGGGAATAGTAGCAGGTAAAGCCATCAGGTTGCAGGTCAAACCTACCAAAATTTTCCTATAAATAGAGGGCTAAGTTAGAATTGAAAATCACACCAGAAACAAGTTTTCTCTCTTTCTCTCTCTAGATTATTGAGTGTATTTTGTGAGTATTTAGATACTTTGAGAGTTTCTATTCATCAGAGCAAGTTTCTTTCAGCCTTATACCGGTATTCCGACCAGAAGTACTGATATTTTGAGGTAAGGGATATTATTTTCTTCTTAATGATATTATTTTCTTCAATATCATTATGCTGAAATATTGATATGAGTTTTTATCAAATTTGGAACTTTTTGTGTCGGGGGTTACTATTCACGTATACGGCACTATTCACGTATACGGCACTATTCACGAATACGGCACTATTCACCGAAAAATAAAATTTTTCCTTTTTGTCCAAGATGTCTATTATGGTTACTATCTTTGATTGTATCCATGTTTTGATCTTTATTTTTGAATTCTGCTTCACAATTGATTATTATGAAGTATTATTGATCTTGGATAAACTGTTATACGAATCCCTACTATTTGTCCTTCTGTCTCATTGGATTCGTTCTCTTTAAGATATTTTTCATCATCCTCAGTCCTAAATGATGATATTACTGAATATCTTTGGCCTGTAGTGCAAAGATGTATAATTACTTGATGAATATCTTTGGCCTGTAGTGCAAAGATGAACAGGTGTTGAGATGAACATGACCGACTGATGATACAAATGAATATCTTTGGCCTGTAGTGCAAAGATGAATATTTGGTTAAAGATGATTATTAATTGATGTTACAGGGATAAAATATTGATGATGGACTTTTAAATCTTAGAAGATAGTAGAATTCTTTCTCTACTTGACTCTTCTAATGGTTTGCTGTTTCCGCTGCAGTTGTTGATCTAAAACTTGTTGTCGATTATATTTTATCAGATTTTTCCCTGTTGAAGACTAACGATAATTTGTTGTATATTATCTTAGTCATAATATTCTTTACTGGGCTAGTTGAGCTCACCCTTTTCCTTTTTGTTCCATTTTTCTTCTCAGGAGGTGAGAACATAGCAGGATCTAGTCGGGGTATGGAGTGATGGTTCTAGAAAGATGTATTAGCAGTCCTCACTATTTCTGTAAAATAGTGTTTGAATAATTGTAATGAGGATTTATTTGAGTGTGGATATTGTCTAGAAGACAATATTTGTATTTAAACTCACAGTATGTGTTGTCGTATTTTGCACGACAATTGTATTATTGAAGTTGTAGTTTGCTTTCTGTACCATGTATTTGGCGACTCAGAATGGGTGTTGTATACCTATTCTGGGGGCGTCACAGTTGGTATCAGAGCTTAGGGATATGATCCCTGGCTGAGATGTGAGACAAGAACTAGGAGGGGAGAGACGGGGAATTCCTTCGCTAGTATGACCTGACTAAGTTTATTTGGTGTTTATTTGGTCGGTCAGAGTATAGGGATAATATATGACATGACTATTAACCCTTGTTTTATGGCAGTATTTAAGAATGGCAGCTGAGAACGTTAATAATGGAGTAAATCAGACCGTGGAGACACCTTTGATCACTACCCAGGGGAACGTGCAACAGGAAGGCAATATTCCTCCTGTAAACAACGTTACCGAGCAAACGATGAATGATGGAATGTTTAGGAGCTTTTTGCAGTTCATGCAAAATCAGACGAGGGAGACTCGTGTGCAGAATACGGGTGGAAATGATAACAACGCGCGGTTTGTCACAGCTAAGCAGTTCAAAGAATTGGGACCACCAGAATTTAAGGGAAAGCCGGATCCGATCATGGCGGAAACGTGGGTCAAGCAAATTACCAAGATATTTGATGTCTTGGGATGCACGGAGGAACAGAAGGTTCCATTCGCCACATTTATGTTCCGCGGTGAGGCAGACTACTGGTGGGAGTCTGTGAAGCGTACCCAGCCTGACGCACTCAACATGTCCTGGGAAACATTTCAAAAACTGTTCAATGACAAGTACTTTCCTGAAAGTATTCGTCATATGAAGGAGGTTGAGTTTATTAGACTGGAACAAAACAACATGACGGTGTCCCAGTACGAGGCGAAGTTTGCAGAGTTATCCAGGTTTGCACCTCATTTGGTCGAAAATGAGGAACGAATGACAAGGATGTTTCTGAGAGGTCTAAAACCCGAGATTCGGCAATATCTTATCTCTCATAAATTTTCTTTATATTCAGATGTTGTAAACAGGGCTCAATTATTAGAGCGAGATAATGAGTATGTGCAACCGAGGGACCACAACCAGGGTCATACCGGTGGCGGCAGTCATCGAAGCAATGAAAACCAGCAGGGAGGAAAACATTCGGACAAAAGCGGTAACCACTCTGGTGGTAATCGTGGTCGTGATAATAGAAGGAGCGAGTCGGGAGGAGATTTCAAGAAGAGAAGGTACAACAATGATAACGTGAAGACGTCAGCACAAACATCAACTGTTTCTAGGGGAGGAGAACGACCACCGGTCGTATGTTACAAATGTGGGAAAGAGGGACATATCAGCCCAAACTGCCCACAACAATCCAAGGTATGTTATAACTGTGGAAAGGAAGGTCATATAGCTCGAGAGTGTTCTGTAGCAAAACCAAGTTCAGCGGGGATGGTGACTCCAAAAGTTATCCCGGATAAGTCGAAATCAGCGGTTCCTGGAAGGGCGTTTGTCGTTACTGGCCAAAACGCGAGAAACCCGAACGAGGTGATCACGGGTAAGCTAATCTTGAATTCTTGCGAAGTTTATACTTTACTAGATACCGGTTCTACCCATTCTTTTATCTCTCCTGCTTGTGCTCAACGTTTAAACTTGACTCCGGAGAAATTGGACTTTAACTTATCTGTTGAAACTCCGTTGGGTGAAACCTTCGTTACATCTACAGTTTATAAATCTTGCATGATCCAAGTTGGCACTATCACATTACCTGTTGATCTTATCTCTTTAAAGATACTTGCTTTTGATGTGATTTTAGGAATTGATTGGTTAACCACTCATCATGCTAAAATTGATTGTTTTCGTAAGGTTGTTAGTTTTCATATTCCTAACCAACCTGTCATACGAATTCAAACTACTAAACCACTAAAATCAGTCACTGTCATATCAAGCCACAAAGCTATTCGTTTATTGAAAAACGGATGTCAAGCTTTCTTAGCCCATGTTATGGATTTGAACAAAGACAAGTCAGATTTGAATAATATTTCTATTGTTAGAGAATTTCCCGATGTATTTCCTGAAGAACTTCCGGTCTACCCCCGGAACGAGAAATTGAATTCTTTATTGACCTTGAACCCGGTACAAAGCCCATTTCTAAAACTCCATATCGAATGGCTCCTATTGAACTTCAGGAGTTAAAAGTCCAACTACAGGAGTTGTTG
Organism: Panax notoginseng; assembly: GCA_016801055.1. Taxonomy (NCBI): domain Eukaryota; kingdom Viridiplantae; phylum Streptophyta; class Magnoliopsida; order Apiales; family Araliaceae; genus Panax; species Panax notoginseng. The sequence goes on from CM029019.1 coordinate 8,922,128, forward strand.
GACATCGGTTTTATTCGTCCTAGTACGTCTCCTTGGGGTGCTCCTGTTTTATTCGTAAAGAAGAAAGACGGGAGTATGCGACTTTGTATTGACTATCGAGAATTGAACCATGTCACTATCAAGAATAGGTATCCGCTACCTCGCATTGATGACCTGTTTGACCAGTTGCAAGGAGCACAATTCTTTTCAAAGATCGATCTTCGTTCTGGATATCATCAGCTGAAGATTAAAACTGAGGATATTCCAAAGACTGCCTTCAGAACTCGGTACGGGCATTATGAATTCTTAGTAATGTCTTTTGGATTGACTAATGCTCCTGCTGCCTTCATGGATATGATGAACCGTGTATTCAAAGAATATTTGGATCAGTTCGTTGTTGTCTTTATTGATGACATCCTCATCTATTCCAAAAGCCGTGAAGATCATGAGCGCCATTTGAAGCTGGTACTGCAAAGGCTTCGTGAAAACAAGCTATATGCCAAACTGAAGAAATGCGAGTTCTGGCTTGAGGAAGTAGCATTCCTTGGGCACGTGGTGTCAAAACATGGAGTATCTGTCGACCCGGCGAAGATTGAAGCCATACAAAGTTGGGAGCAACCGAAGTCGGTAACCGAAGTACGTAGCTTTCTGGGCTTAGCTGGTTATTATCGGAGATTTGTGGAAGGATTTTCTCGAATCGCTACTCCGTTAACTCAGCTGACTCGGAAAGATACAAAATTCGTATGGAGTGAGGAATGCGAGAAGAGTTTCCAAGAACTCAAGAGGAGACTCATTTCGGCACCTGTTTTGACAATACCATCTGGTTCGGATGGATTTGTTATCTACAGCGATGCTTCAGGCAAAGGGTTAGGATGTGTTCTCATGCAACATGGGAAAGTCATAGCCTATGCCTCACGACAACTCAAAGAATATGAGAGGAATTATCCTACTCATGATTTGGAGTTGGCAGCAGTCGTTTTTGCGTTGAAGATCTGGAGACACTACCTGTATGGGGAGAAAGTGGAGATCTATACAGATCATAAAAGCCTCAAATATTTCTTCACCCAAAAGGAACTCAACATGCGGCAACGACGTTGGCTTGAGCTGTTGAAAGATTACGATCATACCATCCAATACCATCCTGGAAAAGCAAACGTAGTAGCTGACGCATTGAGTAGAAGATCATATGCGGGTACGAGTGCAATGTTTTTAACACAAAGGCCCATTTTGTATGACTTGCAAAGGATGGAGATAGAGATGAAGGCTCCAAGTACCCACATGATGATATCAAATATACGAGTAGAACCGACTTTAATCGATAAAGTTAAAGCTGCTCAAGCTACGGATATAGAGCTGATGCGTATGAAGAAGAAAGTGCAAGAAGGTGCTATTCCAGAAGCAAGAATCGATGAAGAAGGAATACTTCGAGTCAACTCCAGACTTTGTGTTCCTAACGATTTTGACTTGAAGCATAGAATAATGATGGAGGCACACAACACACCGTTTGCAATCCATCCTGGGAGTACCAAAATGTATCACGATCTTCGACATACATTTTGGTGGAGCAATATGAAAAGAGAGATCGCGGAGTTTATCTCGAGGTGTTTAACTTGTCAACGTGTAAAGGCGGAGCATCAAGTGCCAAAGGGTCCATTGCAACCACTTGAGATCCCGAAATGGAAGTGGGAACACATTACTATGGATTTTGTTACGGGTCTTCCCAAGGTTTCTCAAGGCATAGATGCGATTTGGGTTATTGTTGATAGATTAACCAAGTCCGCTCATTTCTTGCCGATACGTGAGACTTATTCCCTTGAACGTCTTGCTAGTATGTACGTGAACGAGATTGTGAGATTGCATGGCATGCCAGTATCCATAGTTTCGGATCGTGACCCAAGATTCACTTCACGATTTTGGGTTAGCTTGCAGAAAGCTATGGGCACGGATTTACGATTCAGTTCAGCATACCATCCTCAAACGGACGGACAATCAGAGAGGACTATTCAAACTCTTGAAGATCTATTAAGACTTTGTGTCTTAGATCTCAAAGGGAGTTGGGATAAGTACCTACCATTGGTGGAATTCTCCTACAACAACAGTTATCAGGCGAGCATAGGTATGGCTCCATTTGAGGCGTTGTATGGAAGAAAATGTCGTTCTCCAGTATGCTGGGACGAGGTGGGTGAAGCAACATTGTTGGGACCAGAATTGGTACGCATTACTACAGAGAAGATCCAAACGATTCGACAACGTATACAAACGGCACAGGATCGACAAAAGAGTTATGCGGATCTTCATCGGAAGGACGTGGAATTTAATATTGGGGATCATGTATTGTTACGTGTTGCACCATGGAAGGGAGTTACAAGATTTGGGAAGAGAGGAAAGCTCAATCCAAGATTTGTTGGTCCATTTGAGATTCTTGAGCGAATAGGAAATGTGGCATATAGACTCGCATTACCTCCAAGCATGTCTCGTGTTCATAATGTTTTTCACATATCTATGCTTCGTAAATATGTTAAAGACCCGAACCACATTATTGAGTTAGAACCAGACGAGATAGCTGAAGATTTAACGTACGAGGAGGTACCTGTTAAGATCTTGGATAGGAAAGAGCATGTCCTACGCACGAAGGTTATACCACAAGTTAAGGTTTTGTGGAGAAACCATGCTATTGAAGAAATGACCTGGGAGTTGGAATCAGAAATGAAAGCGAGGTATCCTCACCTTTTTGAAACATCAGGTACGTACGTCAATTTCGAGGACGAAATTTCATAAGGAGGGGAGGTTGTAAGACCCCAACTTATTAATGAATAAAATCAAATTTTCTCTAAATATTATTGTGAATAATAAGGGGTTAATTTGATATAATACTTTGGTTATGGGTGAAATGTGCAAATTTTGCAAAATAAGCAAGTGGTTATAAAATATTCATTTTGTCGGGGAATATTCGTTTGGTCGTGGAATATTCTTGCTGTCGGGGAATATTCGTACGACGGCGCAGCCTTGTGTGGGCCCCATAACGGAAAGCGATTGGATGAAGAAAACGACAAGTATAAGTTGTTTATAAATAACGGCGTAGTTGTTACCGTTAATACTGTTGGAATACCCGGTGGTTAAAATACAGTAGCACACGGTATTGCACCAATTATTGATTCTTACGTAAGAAGGCACTACTCAATAATTGTTACAGTAGTTATTATTCAATATTTTATTTTATTGATTCAATAATTGCTGCGTTGATATTTTATATTATTGTTGTTTCAATAATTGTTGCTGCACAGTATTTTCATTTATCAGATCAATAATTCATATTATTTGAATAATATTATTAGATAACATTATTGGCAATGTCTAGAAAGTTCTGTCTAAGGAGAGGTTTGGTCATCTAATTGCGCGCCAGTAAGGAGAAATCCTTATTGGAAAGCCCCCTCTTTCCTGGGAACGGCCTGGTTGTCATAAATGTGATTCTGTAATATTATTTGTGAATAATTAATTATTGATTCATATGATAAGAAAATATTTATTTTATGTGGATATAAATGAGGGATATATTTTTGTGGTTAAAAATGAAGGAGTTAATGTTGAGGTTTTTATCAGTATTTTTGTCGGAATGGAGGTATTAAAAATCAGGGTTTTTGAGATATTTTGCGGGGGTTATAATTTTTAATCCGACCGTTGGATCGTGGTAATTTTTGGATATGTTATACATATATAAGTTGAGTATATGTCCACAAATTTTGAACCGTTAAAAATGAACGTATGATTTATTACGAATTTTACAAGATGACTGGTTCAGAAATTGTTGAATTTTCGGAGTTTATCATTTTGGTGGAAAATTCTAGAATTGGTGGGCCCCACTTGTGGTTGGTGAAGAAATGTGCTGAATTATATTTCAAATGTGGTGGGTGGGAATAGTAGCAGGTAAAGCCATCAGGTTGCAGGTCAAACCTACCAAAATTTTCCTATAAATAGAGGGCTAAGTTAGAATTGAAAATCACACCAGAAACAAGTTTTCTCTCTTTCTCTCTCTAGATTATTGAGTGTATTTTGTGAGTATTTAGATACTTTGAGAGTTTCTATTCATCAGAGCAAGTTTCTTTCAGCCTTATACCGGTATTCCGACCAGAAGTACTGATATTTTGAGGTAAGGGATATTATTTTCTTCTTAATGATATTATTTTCTTCAATATCATTATGCTGAAATATTGATATGAGTTTTTATCAAATTTGGAACTTTTTGTGTCGGGGGTTACTATTCACGTATACGGCACTATTCACGAATACGGCACTATTCACCGAAAAATAAAATTTTCCCTTTTTGTCCAAGATGTCTATTATGGTTACTATCTTTGATTGTATCCATGTTTTGATCTTTATTTTTGAATTCTGCTTCACAATTGATTATTATGAAGTATTATTGATCTTGGATAAACTGTTATACGAATCCCTACTATTTGTCCTTCTGTCTCATTGGATTCGTTCTCTTTAAGATATTTTTCATCATCCTCAGTCCTAAATGATGATATTACTGAATATCTTTGGCCTGTAGTGCAAAGATGTATAATTACTTGATGAATATCTTTGGCCTGTAGTGCAAAGATGAACAGGTGTTGAGATGAACATGACCGACTGATGATACAAATGAATATCTTTGGCCTGTAGTGCAAAGATGAATATTTGGTTAAAGATGATTATTAATTGATGTTACAGGGATAAAATATTGATGATGGACTTTTAAATCTTAGAAGATAGTAGAATTCTTTCTCTACTTGACTCTTCTAATGGTTTGCTGTTTCCGCTGCAGTTGTTGATCTAAAACTTGTTGTCGATTATATTTTATCAGATTTTTCCCTGTTGAAGACTAACGATAATTTGTTGTATATTATCTTAGTCATAATATTCTTTACTGGGCTAGTTGAGCTCACCCTTTTCCTTTTTGTTCCATTTTTCTTCTCAGGAGGTGAGAACATAGCAGGATCTAGTCGGGGTATGGAGTGATGGTTCTAGAAAGATGTATTAGCAGTCCTCACTATTTCTGTAAAATAGTGTTTAAATAATTGTAATGAGGATTTATTTGAGTGTGGATATTGTCTAGAAGACAATATTTGTATTTAAACTCACAGTATGTGTTGTCGTATTTTGCACGACAATTGTATTATTGAAGTTGTAGTTTGCTTTCTGTACCATGTATTTGGCGACTCAGAATGGGTGTTGTATACCTATTCTGGGGGCGTCACATATGGAATGATGGTTCTAGAAGTTATTTTAGTAGTCCTCACCATTTTTGTGAATTAATGTATCAATAATTGTAATGAGGACTTATTTGAGTGTAGATATTGCCTAGATGACAATATTTATATTTAAACTCAAAGTTCTTATGTTGTAATAGTAAAGATGTAGTTATTTCTATACCATGTATTTTGGCGACTCAGAATGGGTGTTGTATACCTATTTTGGGGTGTCACATTTCCTCTCTTCTTCACACAAAAAAAATAAATTATTATTATTATAATAATAGTTCTAATAGTACTAATAATAATAATTATGTTTATTATAATAGTAATAATAATAATAATAATAATAATAATAATAATAATAATTATTATTATTATTATTAATATAATAATACTAATAGTAATAATAATAATTATTGTAATAATAATTATTCAGATTCATAATTAATAAATATTCAGATTCGTTCTAATTAATTTGGACGGAAAAGCACAAGTACGGTTCAGATTAATTCTAATTTTAATTCAAAATAATAATTATTATAATATAATAATAATTATTATTATACTATTAATACTAATAACAATAATAATAACAATAATAACAATACTAATAATTATAATTATAATAACAATACTAATACTAATACTAATACTAATAATAATAATAATAATAACAATAATAATAATTATAATTATAATAACAATAACAATAACAATAATTATTATTATTATTATTATTATTATTATTATTGTTGTTGTTATTATTATTAGTATTATTATTATTATTATTATTATTATAACAATAACAACAACAACAACAATAATAATAAAAATAATACTAATAATAATAACTATTATAATAATAATAATAATAATAATAATAACAATAATAATAATAATCTATATAATAAAATAGAACCCATTTTGAATCTTTAATTTGACAAATCACAAGACGGTTCAGATTCATTCTAACTTAATTATTTCAACTTAATCTAAAGGCTCATATTTTTTTTTCGCCCAAATCAAATTCACTCCTACACCCTACTCTCTCTCATGTTCACACACAATATAATTATTATAATTATAATACTACTACTACTACTACTAATAATAATAACAACAACAATAATACTAATTATAATTATAATAACAATACTAATACTAATACTAATAATAATACTAATAACAATAATAATAGTAATAATTATAATTACAATAACAATAACAATTATAATTATAATAAAAATATTATTATTATTATTATTATTATTATTATTATTATTATAATAGTACTAATAATCATGTTAGTTATAAAGTAATAATAATTATAATATTATTATTAATAATAATTATATTAATAATAATAATAATAATAATAATAATTATTATTATTATTATTATTATAATAGCAATAATAATAATAACAATTATAATAATAATTATAATATTTATTATAATAGTAATTATAATAATAATAATTATACTAATAACAACAACAATAATAATTATTGTGGTGGTGTGGTGAAATATGATAATGGTTGTTGATAATTGTAAGTTTTGTAGACAAGTTTAGATTTTTTTGGATATCCATTTTTAAAGAAAAATTAATTATTGTGGTAGTGTGATAAATTATGATAATTGTTATGTATGATTGTAATTTATTTTAAGTTGCAAAGAGTCTTTAGGTAATATAGTATTTTTCAAATTTTAATCTAATTTTTCGTTACGTCGTGACTTCAGGCACGAGCAATTGCTAATAATAAATAAGTTTCAGCTCATATTAAAAAGTATATTTTAAAATTAATATTTTTACTCATGAAAATATTATTTCCCAAATTTTATCATACATATAATTTATAAACAATTATAAATTATTGAAAGTGTAAATGATGTGATTTAATACGAATATAAGGTAGGATTGTAACTAAATTATAAATTATAATAATTTACGCGACACATACATAAAATGTATTTTTAATATTAAGAATACATATAAAAATATTAATTTCCAAAATTTATGAGTGTAAAAATAATTTTCCTTTATGTTATTTTATTTAATTCTCTAGTGCTAACATAGCACGCGATGTTATTGCGCGTGATAGTTGAACACTCTCCTCCCACTACCACAGTTCACAGTACCACTCGCACACTTTATATTCTCCCTGTGGAAGTCTCATTCACATTTCACACACTCCTTTTCTCTCTCTTAAATCTTGGTATTCTTCCAAACGTTTTTCTCGATCATTTTTCCGCCATAGCTGGTTACAGCTACTCCACTGATCTCTTTCTCTCGCTAAAATACTACTATATCTATCTCTCTCTAGTTCTGTTATCACTTCATTTTTTCACTCCTTTTATCCTTATCTGCATATGGGGAGAGTCCATTCTCATTCCAATTCCTCTTTCTCTATCTAAAAACCCGCATTTCTGTTGAGAAATCAGTTACGGAGCTGTTTATTTACCGTATTTGATTTGTTAGGGTTTTAGGAAATGGAGAAAAAACAGGGGTTTTTCTCAGCTTTGAAAGAAGAAGTAGTACGGGGATTATCGCCGGCGAGGTCGCGTGCTAAGAGTCCGGGGAGGAGCAGGTCGCCAATGTCGGGTCTGTTACGACGTAAGAAGGGGAACCAAAGCCAGAGCAATTTGGGGAACTCGGAGCTGTTGATTTCGAGATCCGGGAGCTTGAGGCCGGTAGTGGGAGAGACACTGACGCCGTTAATTGAGGGTCCGGATCCCGATGGCGGGGAGGTTGGAGACTCGAAGCGTGTCGGGCTGGGACAGTGGATGAAGGGGCAGCTTTCTCGGGCTCCTTCTATGGCTGCAAATGGGTATAACAAGCGGTCTGATCTGAGATTGTTGCTTGGAGTTATGGGTGCGCCACTTGCTCCGGTGTACGTTAGCACCACTGACCCTCTGCCTCACCTCAGCATCAAAGGCACTCCTATTGTAAATTTCTCTCTCTGTCTCTCTAAATAAATATTTAGTTTTGTTGTCTTCAGAATTTAATGTTGACATTGGTTGTTAGATTTGTTTTACTAGGAAAAGTTCTGTTTCAAAATTGTGTAAATTTGACTTGAATCGTTTGTTATAGTAGTTATTAATGTCCTTATCTTTGTTAATGTTTATTTTTGAAGGCTGTAGTGAAGAAATAGATCCATAATTTAATGGACATGGGTTGAGTTCCTAGTTTAATTGAAGTGTTTAGTATTGGGATTCAAATAGTGGGTGAGCTCAAATTAATGTTTTTGTACTCCAAATATTAGCATAGAAAAACAAGTGGTGAGGTGAATTATTCACACTTTCTATTTATACTTCAACTTGTTGGTCAACTGTTGTGTTTATCCTTCCCGTTAGCAGTGATTTGGTTAGGTTCGGTTCTGATATGGGGTTTTGGTGTTTCAGGAAACATCGTCTGCTCAGTACATACTGCAGCAATATACTGCTGCATCAGGAGGACAAAGGCTTCAAAACTCCATTAGGAATGCTTATGCAATGGGAAAAGTGAAGATGTTGGCTTCAGAATTTGAAACTGCCACCAAAGTAATGAAGAACAAGAATGCTACTAGAGATGCTGAGTCAGGTGGATTTGTTCTGTGGCAGATGAACCCGGATATGTGGTATGTGGAACTTGCAGTCGGGGGAAGTAAGGTCCATGCAGGATGCAATGGGAAGCTTGTGTGGAGGCACACCCCCTGGCTTGGTGCTCACACTGCAAAAGGTCCCGTTAGACCCTTGCGTCGTGCCCTTCAGGTGAACCTGTGGTCCTATTGATGTCTCTTTATTCGGTTAAATATCCTAGTTTTTAGACCCAAATTTGAGATATGTTTTTTGAACTTGCAGGGTCTTGATCCAAGATCCACAGCTAGTATGTTTTCTGATGCAAGGTGTATTGGAGAGAAGAAGATTGATGGGGAGGACTGTTTCATCCTCAAGCTTTGTGCTGATCCACGGACATTGAAGGCAAGGAGTGAAGGTCCTGCAGAGATTATAAGGCATGTTCTATTTGGCTACTTCAGCCAGAAGACAGGACTGCTTGTTCACATGGAGGATTCTCATCTTACCCGCATCCAATCTAGTGGTGGCGATGCGGTTTATTGGGAAACTACTATTAATTCTTTCCTTGACGATTACCGGCCAGTGGAAGGAATCATGATTGCACACTCAGGCCGATCTGTGGTTACCCTTTTCAGGTTTGGGGAGATGGCAATGAGCCATACCAAGACTAGAATGGAAGAAGCTTGGACAATTGAAGAGGTTGCATTCAACGTGCCAGGCCTTTCTGTAGACTGTTTTATACCCCCAGCTGACTTGAGATCTGGGTCTATCAGTGAGGCTTGTGAACTCCCTCAAGATGGAAGGGGAAAGAGTGCAATCGCCCTTGCAGCTCATCGGGCAAAGGTGGCAGCACTGGAAAACACACATGAACGTGATGACATGGTTTGGAAGGTCAAAGTCTAACTCAAGTGTAGGACTAAAAAATTAGGTTGTTTATATTAGTAGGTAGTCTCAGATTGATTAACAGACAAGTTACATAGAGAAGTTAGGTTGATTGAGTAATTTTAGCTGGTGTAGTCCTCTCTATTGATCTGTAAATAGAGCATAATCATTCACAGGTTCTTCTCAAGCCTGGGTGAATTTTTATACTCTCAGTGCAGAATCCAACTATGGGGTTGGAGCTCGTATTTTTCGCAGTACCGGATGGAGCAAATGGAGGTTATATTTTTTTGCTTACCTTCCATGAATATGGAGGAAGGTGGTGAAGCTTCAACATAGCTTAACTATGCCTTTCTACTAATTTTCTTGCCATAAAGTATACGGCCGTAGCAGCACCAAAGAAACTGCTATGTGGGTTGGACATTAGTGTTTTAGTACTTCATTTTTACTGTTTTTGTGTGTTAGGTCTGGTGTGGTGGTTTTATCAATCTTTTAGTTGTTTCTTGTTGTGAGAAAGGAGAAAGAGATCTCTGTTTAGTAGGAGGGAGGAGGGTTAGATAGGGGAGAAGATGGTAAAACTCTACTTATTCTTCATCATTCACCTACTGTAACTAAAATGTTTCTGATATGCATTCTCTGGTTTAATTGGCATCTTGTACATTGTGTTATTGAATGCCCCTATGAATATCTATATTAAGCATTTATCCTTGATTTATTTACTTTGGGTATCTGAATAGTTATACATTTCAATCTTCTTGAATACTGATACACCTTTCACATATGGAGACATAAAGCTGAATTTGGTGCTCTTTGAATAAAGAAATGTTTTTTGCTCATCTGAATAATAGTGAGATGTGTACTTCCAATACTCTCTTCTTAACTGGATGTTCTCTTTTCTTGATTTGCTAAAGAGCATCTAGGCTAGTTGGTTGGAAAGTTTCTGTAGCAGAATTCTTTTGGCCTTTTTTCTGTTTAGGGTTGTTTTTCTCCTAGAATAATTCACTTGCCAATGGAGCCAATTCCATCCATCCATTGCTATAGTGTGGGTGTGGCCCTGCAGGTGAGCCCCTCTGAGGCAAAGCGTGTGTGAGAAATATCATTACACACTAAAGGCACGACATAAAAGCTATGCTTATCCCAATTCATCTTTTTCCTTCTCCTCCTCCTTCATGCTGTCAAGTTATTCTTCCATGTTTACCTATAACCTTGAAAAATTGTTAGCAGCTTAATTGTTAGTTGTGGGTGAGTATAAAGTGGGTCTCATCTCCACGTGAAAGTGAAAGAGCATTGTGTGAAATTGAAAATAATGGTCTAAAGATATTGTCATTTTATACTAATAATAAGAGGACGACACTTTTTGTTTTGTTTGTAGAAGTAAAAATAATAGCAAGTTTTGGCTTAAAGCAACATGAAATGAACTTGTATAATGAATGATACTTATTTCTCAAAATCAAAGTCTCATTTTAAAAATAAAAAATAAGGAGTCATGCGACCAAAAAAATGTCAGGATTTTGTACCGGTAAACATAGCAGTTAATTGAGCATAAAGGTCCACTTATTTACATGATATGCCATTTATATATCTATGCATTTAGTTAATATATTTTTATAAATTGAAGAAATAGGCAGTAAAATGTGAAAATTATACCAATAATAATAAAAACAGAAATGACCGATTGAGCCCATAGATCACACCAGCACAATAGAAATGAGATTTAGGGCACATTTACACCTCCTCCATATCAATCATGTATTGGATCTGTCATGGTGGGCCTCAACTATTCAATTTCGAATCTAAAGCCAATGAGTGATTAAATCAATTCATTAAATAGGTGAGACCACAAATCAAGATCGATCAAATTTGTTGAAGATTGGTACTCCATTTGCTAGTCATATATATATATATATATATATATATATATATATATATAAGAAATTCTAATAAAATAAAATAAATTTTCCCATGATTTTTGTTAAGGTTTATAATTTAGTTTTAAAAATTTACCCCAACCTTCTGGTGTTGACTTTAAAACTAAATAAATTTGTATTAATTTTAAATTTTGTAAATTAACTTAAAAAAGTATCAAATTATTACATCTTTAATTAATTACCCCTCATGTAAGCTAAACTAATGTTAGAGCTTTAACATGACCACTATAAACAGTAACACTATCAAATTCAATTGGATTAGGTACCAGAATAATTATTTTTCGAAATCTACGTTGACTTTCTAACCCATTTACTATTTAATTAAACCATTTATTTAGACATATAATAGTAACAAAGTTTTAGGAGGTCTTAATGATTTGCTTGAAGCACTTAATATTTTTGTAAAATAAACATACAAATTACTACTATTATATGATTATTATTATTATATTGTCGGCAAAGATTCCATAGTATAGTAAATATTTAAAAGTAGTATTTGTATGTTATGGATATTTATGTAAATAAATAGTTACATACCCCTAACCCGAAAGGATACATGACCTAATTGAAGCATTTACTCCACCTACAAGTTATGCTTTTTATAGGCCTGTCAAGTAAAACAGTAAAAACTGGTCGTACTAGTACTATTTATTTCACTATATTATTATTATTATTATTATTATTATTATTATTATTATTATTACCATTTTCTTCTAATTTCTCTTTATAAATATAAAAAAAATAGTAAATGACTTTTTTGACCCCTATGCTCTTACCTTACTTTCTAATTCATCCCTATATAGACATTTGTTTTTGGGTAAAAATCTGGTAGTAAAGAATTTTATTCCACTTTGAAATGGGTCAGGTCTCGTGGATTAAATACTTGTTGTCTATGTGGTGGCATGCCCATTTATAAGATACATCTGGTGTGTGTTTATATTCCAGGCAAGGCCCAAGCTTTAAGAGCAGTATTATCCTTATTATGGGGTAAATGAGGTGTTGGGCACAAAAACTATCATCATCCCCCGGCTATGAAAATGATTTTAAAAAATTATGAAGACAGACATTTACTTGTCATAGTAGAGTCCATCACTCTTCTCTAAAAGAGACTTTGTTATCAAAAAAGACATTGAGAGAAGAAACGAGTCGATGACTACAATAATTCCTTCCTTCCTTCCTTCCTTCCTTCCGTTCCAAACAATACAAAAAGCTTTCCCCTCAAAGAATCCAACTCGATGTATAATAATCCCTCCCAACTCCCAATACAATACAGACAAGAAAAACTCCCATCATAAGCAAATAATAATACTCCATGTAATAGAGAAAGAAATCTAAAGCAACAAAGAGACGAGAGTGAATCCAAAGCTCAAGCTCCCAACCATCATCTGCATGGACCACATCTTCTCCCCACCACTCTGCAACCAAAACTCATACAGCATTAACCCTATTTGTATCTGATCAACTGAATTAATCTAACAATAATAACTTTTTTAATTTTAAGCATTTATACAATACAATCCCAAATCTATATTAAAGAACAGAGGGAGTCTTTTGAAACATGCAAATACCACCCAGACTATTATTCATTAGTCAAGGATGTTTTCCATAAGTAGCAGCCTGTTAAATGTGCTATTCTCCTATAATAATTACCACATAAGCCTCTACTTATACCAGATTCACTCTCAATTAACAAAATAGTTTTTAAACAAACAATTGTGAGGCCCAAAATCTCTTGCCTAAGACGACATCTCTTATCTTGAGTTATCTCACTGTGATCGTAGAAAGAAATTAGAGATCAAGTTTAACTTTACATCCTGTGTCCTCTAAACAAACCTGTGCATTTCATATAACATTATCTCTTCTGCCAAAATGCAAGTTATGTCTTCAAGTGAAAGAGAGTTTGACAGGTATTATTAAGCACCCTTAATCTGTCATGTCCAACATAAATTGCTTATATTAATGGATAGAGCAGTTTCATTCCCTTGTAATAGAGATGGTCAAATTTGATATGAGAGTATGTTTTAATGTGCACAAATAGCAATCTGCAACCTTCAGTTCACAAAATGGCTCCAAACTCCCCCATTATATTATTGAAACCCCAAATAACATAGTGTCAAATTAGGAACTGCAAGGTGCAGCTTAGGCTCGATCCAATTTCCAGGGAGTAATATATAGGGCCCATCTAACGTAATCGAAACAATAACAATCTGATGTTCTCAGCTCCCCTCCAAGCTATAAACCTACATAGTTGTCAAGATTTCTACTTTAAGACTCACATGTTAATAAAAGTCAGTAGGATTATGGAGGAACAAAGTTGGGATGGAAATCAAATCCCTTTAAACGAGGAATGGTACATATAATCTTAAGTCAAGGATAAAGCATAAGAGTAATTGTTGCTCCTCTAAATTCTCAAGGAAACTTTCCCAGTGGCATCCCACTCGGTGCATAAAACGACCCGGTAACTTAGATTTTTTTGTTTTGGGTAATGCTCTTTCACTAAGTTAAACATGTCAGAACCTGATTATCTCTTCAAAGTAGGGTGCAAGTAGAACCATTTTAGGAAGTAATAAGGCTGCCTATAAGCTAAAGAATGCAATTGCAATTTGATTTTCTTTCTACTTATGTAATAGGTTTAAACCAATTCCTGCAAGCTCCAAAAGTCACAGAATATTCTGTTGGAATTGTGAACCCCAACAATGTTTTGTGAGAGACAATCACACAATATCTATATTATATCAACAATGTTACTATCATATAAAAAAGACTCGCATAATGTTCACATACACACACATGCATATTGTGGGCTCTCGCCTGACATGTGGGACTCACAAATATGCATGTGTATGTACGCGATTTTTTTATGTGATAGTAACATTAATTATATTATAAAGGGGGAGGGGCCGAGGGGGAAGGGATTATTTCTTGTCACAATAACTGTCCCCTTGAAATTGTGTCACAAGTATTCTTTCCCTTTTGTCTCTATAAGTCTCTATAAGTTTGATTTTATTACAAATTTGTCTTTCTTAATTTTTATATTTTTATTTTATCTCCAGCATTTAATAAAACTTTTATTATATTCTTACAATAATTACATAGGCACTCGGACCGGTATTTATAAAAACACCAATTGAAAATTTGCAACTTTTCTTAAAATTCCCGGAATCAAGTCTTGAACTAAAATAAAAACCTTGAAAATTGCAACTTTTCTTGAATTTCTTTTCTTGACCAATTTCTAACGGTTGTAGACCCCAAAAGGCCCAAACCCAATGCACTAAGTCACAAAGTACAAGAAAATTGGTCAGGTTAGATAATACTCCCCCGTTACTTAATATAGAATTATTTTTGTTTCGAATTTTAATTAAGTATTAATTGCATAATTTTTAATATTAATGTAATTTTATTTTTTTTACTATTTTTTGTCAAATAAATAATATTATTATTTTTTAATACAAGGACAATATAAATAATTAATATTATATTTAAGACTATATAATTATTTTTTTGACAGCTGTGCACAACTTTAAAACTATTTTATATTAAATAACAGAACGGAGGGAGTATATGTAGATCCCAACTATCATACGCCATATGATCACTTACTAAATTTTAAACTATCTCAACTGCACTGAACTGAACTAGTACTTCGTAATTCTGTATACCAGTACTATGAAAATAAATGCCAACTATTGAATTAAAAAATTGAACAGACCTATGCCAGATGTCACAGATCGGGGTGCGCATTGTATCCAGGCGTACGATAGAGATTACCCATTGAGTAACACTAAAATAAATAGTATAAAAATGCAGGTACCTGATCAGGTGCTGACGGTGTTGGTGATCCATCACCCAAACTTGGAGCCGGAGCCGGAACTCCGGTACGGGGTGACGGCGGACTCAGTAACACTGGGGACGGCGCCGGAGATGTCGGTTTCTTGCTTGGGGTCGGGGATGGAACCTGACCCGGGGGAGCTATGAGAGGTGCAGGCGGAGGAACGGCTGGTGGTGGCGTAGGAACCGGGGGTGGAGGAGAAGGCGGAGGAGTGGCGGGAACTGGAGGAGGAACGGCTGGTGGTGGAGTAACGACAGGTGGAGGGGAAGCTGGTGGTGGAGTGACGGCTGGTGGTGGAGTGGCGGCAGGTGGTGGAGTTGAAACTGTGACGGGTGGAGACGCCGTGGGGGCTGTGGGAGGCGCTGGAGTGGTTGTGGGTGGTGGTGAGGCGGTGGTGGTCGGTGGAGTAGCGGTGGGTGTAGTGGGTGTTGGTGGGGCGGGAGTTGAAGTCGGAGAAGAGGCCGGAGATTGACCTCCAACACCGGCGACTACAATGCAGATGAAAGCTAGGAGAAATAGAGATTTCCGACCCATATTGGTGGCTGTAATCTTGTCTCAGAAAGCACAGTACAAGCTAGAGTGTTAGTACTTAAATACTGGGACGGTGCTGCTGGAGAGGAAAACAAGGTCGTGTTTGTATATATATATATATATGTATATATATAGGAGCTATGTAGGAGCTATGTTTTCTTGGAGTATTAAATTATTGATGTCTCTCTGTTTCTCTCTAAAACCTTATTCTCAAGTGGGGTCCATGCAAGATGTGAGGGACTACCGTCTACCAAACACATTTTGATTTGATGTGAGACGTCAGATTATTTTCTGTAATGTGGGGTTTCACCTTGATTAGTAAGACGGAAACCCATGATCTTTCAGCCACGTGTCATATTCATTGTGCTTAAATATTTTCACCTACGCTTTTCTTTTAAGTTACTCCAACAAAGATTATTGTGAAAGTTTTTGTTGAATATATAAAATTGATTATTATATTTATAAAATCCACTCACTATATCGAATATAATACTATTAATTATGATTATTTATATAACTTATAATAAAATAGTCAATATAAAAAAACATAAAATATATTACTATTATTTTCTTTTTCCTCTCTATTAAAATAAAGGAAGAGTAAACTTTCATCGTGTATGGGCTGGGCCTGGATGGATGTAAAAGTGGGCCATACATCATCTATTGATCGGCGTAGGATATGATTAACAATTGGGTATTTTGAGAGCACTGTCAGAAATTTGTAGGGCCCAGTTGTCATGTTGCTCCGAGATGCGTGCCTTGTGTACGGTAGATGAAAAAGGTAGTATTCATTTTTATTTTCTTTTGGTATAATTTTGTGTGTTTATAATTGTGTAAATTTGTTTATTTAAAAGCAATTGTGTTTTTAATTTGTTGGTTTGTTAGATTGGGGTTGAATCCAATGAAAAAGATAAAGGTTTACTTGTAAAATACTCCATTTAGCTTTTATGTTGCACAAAGTTTGATTTTTTTTTTTTTTACCCTATATCATTTTGAATAAAGCTCACGTCTTCATCATTATTTTTCTAAATTATTTTGAATAAATGTGCAAAAATTTTATGAAAAAAAATACTATAAATTATTCAAAATATTAGTATTTTTATTATTCAAAATATTAGTATTTTTATTATTCAAAATATTAATAAAAATACTAATATTTTCAAAATTTATGACTGAATAACTTTTGAGTTGACTGAAAATACTAATAAAAATACTAATATTTTGAATAATAATAAAAATACTAATAAAAATACTAATATTTTCAAAATTTATGACTGAATAACTTTTGAGTTTTTGAGCTGACTGAATATTATAATTTATGATAAATTAGAAGATATAATAATAATAATAATAAAAAAAAATAAAAAAAATTAAGCTATTGAATCATCAAAATTGAATTACTGGATTGACTCAGGACTAATAAAAATAAATTGATATTTGTCTTGTTATATATTGCGTTATGAATTTTGATTGACATTATGCAAGTCGCATTTATTTAGCTGAGAGAACGAAAAGGTATTACTCTCGCAACGAAGACAATTCCAATTAATAAATCACACACATCTTTATTAAAGAAATACTACATTCTTATTTTCATATTTCCTTGTGTCATTTAGACTGATTATTAAAAAAGAAATTAATTAACAGTAATTAACATTCATTATGCTAAAATACAAAACTTAATAATTAAATTTGGCCGGCCGGCCAGCCATCCAGCAGGGTGGTCCAGAAACAAACGTGAAGTTAAAGGTAAGAGGGGGAAAGTTGGTTCAAGGGTCATTCATATATTAGTTGTAATTTGATGCTGTCTGGCATTCATATAATACATCCTACCACTGTACTATTCTTTTCTTATAATTTATTTCGATAAAACCTTTCTGGTAAATAAATTTGTTCTAATATTAACTTTGAATACAAAATTTATTATAAGAAAATTCTAAAATACTAGTAAAAAAAGAGAGAAAAAACTTATGTAGTCCTTTAAGCGATGTCGTTTTTAGCTTTAAAAATAAGATAAAATCCATACCCTTCGTTCTTGCTGTTGTCCTCTTCCTTCATATGTAGTAGACCCCAATTCTTCACAAAATTAACACAAACAATTTCTAGACCCCAATTGATGTTATGAACCCCAATTAACACGGGAATAGTTATCATAAAGTTAATTTTTGTCGATTGATTAATAAAGTATCGATACGCAAGTCGGGAGGTGATCTGCACTATATTGGTTAATTGACCAACTTACCATGAAGTACTTAACTTGATGATAACCGGATTCAATGTTAAAACGTTGGAGTGATAGCTGGTATAAAATTTCTGATTCTCGGAATGGGAGTATTAAAGGATTGCAGTACGTCATTGTGTGCATCTCGGGTCATTTATGCAGACACACAGACATTATTTGCATCACAAGAGTTGGGAGCTTTCTAATTAATGCATGCTACTTATAATTAATGCATCAAAAAGATGTTTGAATTGAATAGGTCCATCGATTCATTTTTTTTGTAATAGTGATTGATTATTTACCTTGGACCTGTTAGGATATACATACATATTTTGGATACAACTCTCGGGTCTGAGTATAGCTATCGGGTATTTGACAAGAGCCATTCACAAAATAAGGATAGGATAAAGAATAGGAAACTAGTAATATTTGTAAATGTATTTTTAATATTTTTATATGTATGATTTTCTCTCACATGAGCATACAGTGAGTCTCACCTTTGTGTGAGAAGGAACCAAATAAAAATATAAAAAATACATGTGCAAATAGTGGTCTCCTAAAAAATATATTATGAGTAAAAGAAGAGAAGACAAGTGATGTCGGAAGGAACAACGACCCCATTTTCTATAAGCCAACCTCTTCGGGACTAAGGGCAAAGTTTCTCGCATCAAGTAAAAGATACTCTTTGCATGACATCACTAGGAAGCAAGCACAAAGCACGTGATTGACCTTGAAGATACCTGTACCTATACCCCCAAGTAAAAACCTAGCTCTAATTCCCTAATTTTCTCTATCTGAAACCATTTAACCCTCCATTGCATATTTTTTTATATGATCATCTTCTTCCTCTTTCCATTACTCTTACATCGGAAGTATTTTCCGATCGTCAAAGATATTTGTGGATTTGAATTCGAAACATAATTATTTAAATCCAAATCACATAATTTATAATTAAACATAAATAATATGATTTTGATTCTTTAACTAACCCATAACTATTTTATGTAACCTAAAATCAATACAAATCTATTTTTTTGGCGGGTCTACCAAGCACCAAGGTACAGTTTTTTGATATTTTTGCCATTTATCTTTTTAAACCAAAGAGAGCAGATCCTCTGTTCTTATTTTTCATGTCTCCCATTTAAATTTTGACATCTGACCTTTTATTTAATTTTAAAATTAATTGGTGTTAAATAAAGTTTAATTCCTTATAAACAAGCAAAGTTTGAGAAGGGAAATTTTAAAACTACTCATTTGAACTTTTTAGGTTTAAATTATAAATTTTACAAATAGAAGGAGAAATCAAAATAAATAAAGGGGATTGACATTTGTCCACCTAGTCAAATGGAGATATTCCTTCAAGTTGATTTCTATACCGCTAAAAACAGTTGTTAAACCGAAATCTCCTCCCTCTCTCTAGAGTCTAGACTTGATTCATGGCGGAGAAGCTATCAGTCCCCATTCTTCTTCCAAACCCACCACCCACAAGACCTTTCTTCCAAGAGCATCACCACCATCACCAAAACTGCCACCAGCCAACCACCTCTCAACCACCCTTAACCACCCCTCTTTTCCAAGATTTTCTTCTCCAACAAAACCCCAACAATAATTCCCCACAAACCCATAAACCGCAATCCTCTCCCATCCCCAGAACACGACGTCGCATTGGCAAACACGGGGACCCTAACAAGGGCAAGCCATGGACTCACCATCGCTGTCCAAAAAGGGAAATACATATCATCTATTTTAGCCTTCTTAGATCGAACATCTCTTTCCACAATATCAATGCGTCGTGCGGCTTTTTCCCATGCATCACTCACTCTTACTCGTTCAGTTTTTTCTTCTTTCAGCTCAGATTCCAGCTTTATCATATTATACTCTGCCAAAGAATGCTTCTGTTCAAGCATCACATATCGGGTAACACAAGCTTGAATTGTTGCATCCTTTTGCTCCACGACCGCCTGTTGTTCTTCAGTCTGCTCTTCTAACTCATGAATACGATTTTGCAATTCTATATTTTAATCATATAATACCTCTAATAAATTCTCCTCAGGTACCTCTTCTTCCTCTTCTTCATCACTCTCAGCTGTTACCTCTGCGACCATCTCGGGTGCAACTATCAATTCTTCACTCACCACATGGATTTCTCTAATTCCTTCTTCGCCTGACATCACATTATCCTGGTTGGTGATTAGAGGTATCCCCACGGTCTCATTCACTCCATTGTTAACATTCTCAGCAGCCATTCTCAAATACTGCCATAAAACAAGGGTTAATTAAACAAATTAACATATCACATAATATCCCAATATTATGACTGACCAACAAATAAGCTGAGGTAGGACACACTAGCGAATGATTTACTCATCTCTCCCCTCTTAGTTATATTCTCCGATCCCGTCAGAGACCATATCCCTAAGCTCTGATACCAAATGTGACAACCCCAAAATAGGTCCATTTCACCTAACCTATTCTGAGTCGCCAAATACATGGTACAGAAAACAACTACAACTTTATTACAACAATTGTCGTACAAAATACAACAACACATATGCTGTGAGTTTGTATATAAATATATACAAACTGTGACTCGTGTCCCAACCGTAATGTGACAAATGTCCCATCAGTGGACAGCACCTCACAGTGATACCTACATAAAGGTATAGTCAAAAACTGTTTTAGAAATTAAAATCTTTGGGAAGTGCTCAAGGAAACCTTCGTACATGGAAGGCCATGCTTCTAGGTTATAATAGATATCATATGTCCACAGAATTATCCTTGGTTGACCTAATAGACCCCAAAGAAAAACAAGAAGATTACTATCATATTCTTTCCAATGGTGAGTCTTCTCTTGACATATCATTATCTTCACTGTCTTTAATCGTGAATTATACTTCAAATAAACACCAAGATTATATAGGTAGTGCTCGTAAATATACTCAGCAAGTGGATATGCACAACCCTGTCTTATAATGACACGAGGTTGTATGAGATTAGACATCTTGTATGATAGTGACAAAACACCCTTCCAACGTTGGGTTCGCCTCACCCTATTTGATTTACCAAATATAACTACTAAATGATGACCACCGTTCTATTCTCCTGTTATCCCCGCTCGACCCAGCTACACTCGTATTACCTGAATGGAATTTTGAAACAGAAGGGTGAGCACAACTAGCTCAGTAAAGAATATTATGACTAAAGATAAATAAATTATCAATAGTCTTCAACAGTAATAAATCAGAGATTTAGAACATATGGTAGATGATAAAATTTGTCAACCATAGTTATAGCGGAACGAGCAATCCATTAGAAGAGTCAAATAGACCATAAAGTCTATTATCTTCTTCACATTAAAAGTCCACCAATAATGTTTTATCCCTGTAACATTAATCAACAGTTCCTTTCCACAATTATATGAATAACTCATAATCATTATTGTAATTCTAAATTCCTCTTCGCATCCAGGACGAAGATAATTTTCATCACATGTCTTTACCTGAAACATCAAAGATCATGGTTATACCAAATCACAGTTCTTGTTTATAATCATACTAACAATTTCATCTTTACACTACGGCCAAAGATATTTATCAACAGACCATGTAAGACCCCAATTTTTATAAATAAAGATGAATTTTCTATAAATATCATTTTTGAATATTATGGAGTTAATTTGATATAATGTTATAGTTGTGGGTAATATTTATAAATTTTGCAAAGTAAGCAAGTTGTTATAAAATATTCGTTTGGTCGGAGAATATTCTTTTTGTCGGGGAATATTCGTACGACGGCACAATCATTGGTGGACCCCACAACAGAATTATTGTCGGATTGAGAAAACGACAGAATTATCTTTCTATAAAAATAACGGCTGAGGTGTTACCGTTAAAACCGTTAAAACTGTTGAACTACTCGGTAGTAAAAGTACAGTAATACGCGTGGTTGCATAGTAGCACACGGTATTAATTATTGATGCTTACGTGAGAAGTCACTCAGCTATACTCAATTATTGCTACAGTAATTGCTGCATCATATCTCTTAAATTATTGTCATAGTATCATCTGTATAATATGTTATATTATTAAATCAATAATTGAGACGTTGTGGTAAGTTTGGTTATTTTTGGGGGGCCATATGTCATCATCTAAGAGTCTCTTCGTCAATAGTAATTACCGTCGTCAATAGTAATTACCTTCGTCAATAGTATTTACCTTGGTCAATAGTATTTACCTTGGTCAATAGTAATTACCTTCGTCAATAGTATTTACCTTGGTCAATAGTAATTACTTTCGTCAATAGTAGTTGTCCCTTCAATATTACCAAGAGTCATTTGACCATTCGTTAAGACCAAGAGTCATTTGACCCTTCGTTAAGACCAAGAGCCACCCTCAGTTTTTCTATAAATAGAGGCCTAGGGCTTCATTATTTTTCACGAATTCATTCAAGCTATAGAGAGAGAAAGTATAGAGAGAATAAGAGAGAGAGAATAAAAGTATTCTGCTACATCACTTTTCCAATATCCAGTTCTTTTAAGGTAGGGAATATTATTTCTTTTATATTCATGAAGAGAACTTCTGTTATTCTATTTCTTATTATTCTGTTGGAATAACCTGTATACGCGGTCTACCCTATACTTGGTGACATTCTTCTATTATTCTGTTAGAACATCCTGTCTGTGTGTTTTACACCGGACCTGGTTCCGTTTTTATTATTATTCTGTTGGAACATCCTGTCTGTGTGTTTTACACCGGACCTGGTTCCGTTTTTATTATTATTCTGTTGGAATATCCTGTCTGTGTGTTTTACACCGGACCTGGTTCCGTCTTGTTATTATTCTGTTAGAGCATCCTGTCTGTGTGTTTTACACCGGACCTGGTTCCATTATTTATTATTTTGTCAGAATATCCTGTCTGTGCGTTTACGCCGGACCTGGTTCTATTATTTATTATTCTGTTGGAATAACCTGTTTGTGCGGTCTATCGCATGCATGGTGATTTCTTTTGTTATTCCATTCTTTATTGTACTCAGTTGGTTAAGTTTTGACTTCTATACTCCATGAAATTTGTGAAATATCCTTGATAGTTGCGTTTCATTCAGTATCTTTTCAAGAAAATATTCTTCTAAGCATTCTTAAATTTTACTCCACAATGCAGTATCATGTTGACAATTTGGACGTTGTTAATTCCTGGATAAATTAATTCTTGAACTTGTTTTATTGAATTCTTATATCATTGTCATCATCCTCATGTTTATAAAATGTTGAAAGTCATCTGTGGCCTGTAGTGCATAGATGGACTTGGTATGATTATGACCAGGGATTATTCGGTATAATCATGACCGTAATATTACAAATGATGTGGTAAAAGTCCTCATTGGCCCGTAGTGCATTGATGGACAGTTGTTGGCATGATCATGACCATTAATGAATATACGAATATCCTTGGCCGTAGTGCAGGGGTGATTCGATGATGTAGATTATTTTATTAAGCTGAGTCCCAGTGATCACAATGTTGAAAAACTTTTTAAATCATAAAAGATAGTAGAGTTTATTTTCTACTTGACTCTTTTAATGGATTGCTTGTTCCGCTACAGTTAAACTTGATGTCTATTATAATTTATCAGTTTAACATTGTTGAAGGCTAATGATAATTTATTCTGCATTATCTTAGTCATAATATTTCTTACTGGGCTAGTTGAGCTCACCCTTTCTTTCACTGTTCTCTTCAGGAAATGAGAACGTAGCTGGGGCAAGTCGGGGAATGGAGTGATGGTCCGAAGAATAGTATTAGTTAGTAGTCCTCACTATTCTATGTAATGGTGTGTTAATAAGTGTAATGAGGACTCCTTTTGAGTATGAATACTCTCTAGAAGATAATATTTGTATTCAAACTCACAGTTTATGTTTTGTCGTATTGTACACGACAGTTGTATTATTAAGTTGTATTTGTATTCTGTACTATGTATCTGACGACCCAAGATGGGTGATGTATACCTAATTTTGGGGGCGTCACAGACCATCTTTCCACTACAGGCCAAAGATATTCAACAACAGGTCATATTTGCACTACGGGCCAAAGATATTCATCAACAATCCATCTTTACACTACAGGCCAAAGATATTCCTCAACAGTTCATATTTGCACTACAGGCCAAATATATTCATCAACAGTTCATATTTGCACTACAGACTAAATATATTAATATCTCAAAGAAATATATAATCATTTCAGAATTTATATAAACAATAATTATAACCATGTTGATCATTTCACCTTTGCACTTAAGCTAAAGATATTCAATTATAAATTCAATGGTCATGATCATACCAGTCAACAATTCAACTTTGCACTACTGGCCAAAGGGAACCCATAGTCATGATCATACCAAAAATCTACCCATCTTTACACTCAAGTCAAATAGAAATATCATCATTAGGGTTATAAAAATGTTATATATAATAGTAAAATCAATATAATCAAAACATCTAGATTTAATCTTAAGAGTAATATTCATAAATCAACTATAATTTGGTTAGAAAAAGAAACTAATTTTGTCATGAATAGTAACTCGTGAATAGTAACCCATGAATAGTAACTTCGTGAATAGTAACTCATGAATAGTAACTCGTGAATAGTAACTCGTAAATAGTAAACTCAACACAAAAAAATAAAAATTTCACAATAAAATTCATACCAATATTTCGGTATAATGATATTGAAATAACATTTCTTAAACTTATAAAGAATTTATTTTAATTGTTTACACTTTACTAAATAATGTATTTAATCATCCTAAAATTTCAAACTCATAAGATTTCATCGCCAATAACCAAAACCCTTATCAAAAATCTGTATATACCTCATATAGGATTCTCAAGCCATAAAATCATATTTTCTAATTTTCTTACTTCACATAACATATTTAATTCATTTACTCATAACTAGTCTATTTTCATGAAAAATACCAAATCAGTACAAACAAATTTTCTTTTATAAGATTTAGTAGAATATAGTCCCATATTGAACATATATTTTTCTCAGAATTTTTAAAAATCATTTACTATTTTTCATATGGCCAAAACAGCCGAATATTTAGATATTTATCAAAAATTATACTTTTATCCAAAAATTCCAAAATTTACAGAATATACTTCTATCATATACATGTACTCTCAATAAAAATTTTATCAATTTTGGAGTTAACTACAAGGAGTTATAAGCGGTTACTTTTAAAATAGTTTTTTCTTATAAAATTCACAACTCTTAATCTATATATCCAAAAATCGCCATTTTTGGACACAATTAAGAAAAATCATCAAATTATCATTTTAAATTTTTCTAGAATTTTTGAAGGTCAGAAAAATTACGAAACTGAAAAACATAACAACCCTTAAAATCTCTTACTATCCCTTATAAAATTCACAACCCTTATAAATTTCTTATAAAATTCACAACTTTTAATCTATATATCCAAAAATCGCCATTTTTGGACACAATTAAGAAAAATCATCAAATTATCATTTTAAATTTTTCTAGAATTTTTGAAGGTCAGAAAAATTACGAAACTGAAAAACATAACAACCCTTAAAATCTCTTACTATCCCTTACCTCAAAAGAGCAGCACTTCTGACTGGATATCGGATATGACGCTGAAGAAAACTTGCACTGATGAGTAGTAACTCACCAAGTATCTAAACACACTCGATAATCTAGAGAGAAAAAGAGAGAAAACTTATGAATTCTAATGTGATTTTCAATTCTAACTTAGTCCTCTATTTATACGAAAATGTTAGCACGCCGAAGCAGACTTGACCTCCTACCTGATGGCTTTACTTGCTACTATTCCACCCACCAAAAATCAGCCATCTTCCCCAAAAACCAAAAGTGGGGTCCACCTATTTTTAGAATTTTTCACCAAAATCATTTATAAACCTAATTTTCAAATCAGTCACCTCTTAAAATTCATAACAAATCATTCGTGCATTTTTAACGGTTCAAAATTTGTTAACATATACTCAACTTATATATGTATAACATATCCAAAAATTACAACGATCCAACGGTCAGATTAAAAATTATAACACACACAATAAAGTTGTAAGAACACTGATTTGATCTTTTAATACCTCCAATCCGACAAAATACTGATAAAATACCTCAACATTAATTCCTTCATTTATAACCACATAAATAAATTCATCATTTATATCCACATCAAATAAATATTTTATTATCATATAGATGAATAATTAATTATTCATAAATAATATTACAGAATCACAATAATGACAATCAGGCAGTTCCCAGAAAAGAGGGGGTTTCCGATAAGGATTTCTCCTTACTGACGCGCAATTAGGTGACCAAACCTCTCCTTGACAGAACTTTCTAGACATTGCCAATAATATTATCTAATAATATTATTCAAATAATATGAATTATTGATCTGATAATGGAAATACTGTGCAGTGACAATTATTAAAATAACAATAATATAAAATATCAACGCAGTAATTATTGATTCAATAAAATAAAATATTGAACAGAAATTATTGTAACAATTATTGAGTAGTGTCTTCTCACGTAAGAATCAATAATTGTAAAAAATACTGTGCAATACCGTGTGCTACTATGCAACTACGTGTATTATTGTATTTTAACCTCCAGGTATTTCAACAGTGTTAACAGTAACAACTACGCCGTTATTTATAAAAACTCAAATTTGTCGTTTTCTTCATCCGACAGTTTTTCTGTTATGGGGCCCACAAATGGTTGCGCCGTCGTACGAATATTCCCCAACAGAAAGAATATTCCACGACTAAACGAATATTCCACGACAATAATGATTATTTTATAACCACTTACGTATTTTGAAAAAAATTTCATATATCACCCTTAACTTTAACTTTTATCAATTTAACCATTTACTGAATAGTAATTATAAGAAAAATTGAATACTTTTATTTCATAAAATTCGGGGTCTTATACCCTTCGCACTTGTCAGTCTTCACATAACTATTATAATGAAATTTATAATAGATGTTTATTATCTACAGTCCAGATCTTGTTGCACTGGTGTCCATTATTTTCAATGCGGTTGAATTACAACCCCTCTTAAAATTGACACCAATGTTGTGACTCCCCCAAAATAGATATACAACACCCATTCTGAGTCGCCAAATACATGGTACAGAAAGCAAACTACAACTTCAATAATACAATTGTCGTGTAAAATACGACAACACATACTGTGAGTTTAAATACAAATATTGTCTTCTGGACAATATCCACACTCAAATAAATCCTCATTACAATTATTCAAACACTATTTTACAAAAATAGTGAGGACTGCTAAAACATCTTTCTAGAACCATCACTCCATACCCCGACTAGATCCTGCTATGTTCTCACATCCTGAGAAGAAAAATAGAACAAAAAGGAAAAGGGTGAGCTCAACTAGCCCAGTAAAGAATATTATGACTAAGATAATATACAACAAATTATCGTTAGTATTCAACAGGGAAAAATCTTATAGCATATAATCGACAACAAGTTTTAGATCAACAACTGCAGCGGAAACAACAAACCATTAGAAGAGTCAAGTAGAGAAAGAATTCTACTATCTTCTAAGATTTAAAAGTCTATCATCAATATTTTATCCCGGTAACATCAATTAATAATCATTTTTATCCAAATATTCATCTTTGCACTACAGGCCAAAGATATTCATTTGTATCACCTGTCAGTCATGTTCATCTCAACACCTGTTCATCTTTGCACTACAGGCCAAAGATATTCATCAAGTAATCATACATCTTTGCACTACAGGCCAAAAATATTCAGTTATATCATCATTTAGGACTAAGAATGATGAAAAATATCTTAAAGAGAACGAATCCAGTGAGACAGAAGGACAAATAGTAGGGATTCGTATAACAGTTTATCCAAGATCAATAATACTTCATAATAATCAATTGTGAAGCAGAATTCAAAAATAAAGATCAAAACATGGATACAATCAAAGATAGTAACCATAATAGACATCTTGGACAAAAAGAGAAAATTTTATTTTTCGGTGAATAGTGCCGTATACGTGAATAGTAACCCCGACACAAAAAGTTCCAAATTTGATAAAAACTCATATCAATATTTCAGCATAATGATATTGAAGAAAATAATATCATTTAAGAAGAAAATAATATCCCTTACCTCAAGATATCAGTACTTCTGGTCGGAATACCGGTATAAGGCTGAAAGAAACTTGCTCTGATGAATAGAAACTCTCAAAGTATCTAAATACTCACAAAATACACTCAATAATCTAGAGAGAGAAAGAGAGAAAACTTGTTTCTGGTGTGATTTTCAATTCTAACTTAGCCCTCTATTTATAGAAAAATTTTAGTAGGTTTGACCTGCAACCTGATGGCTTTACCTGCTACTATTCCCACCCACCACATTTGAAATATAATTCAGCACATTTCTTCACCAACCACAAGTGGGGCCCACCAATTCTAGAATTTTCTATCAAAATGATAAACTCCGAAAATTCAACAATTTCTGAACCAGTCATCTCGTAAAATTCATAATAAATCATACGTTCATTTTTAACGGTTCAAAATTTGTGGACATATACTCAACTTATATATGTATAACATATCCAAAAATTACCACGATCCAACGGTCGGATTAAAAATTATAACACCCGCAATATTTCTTAAAAACTCTGATTTGATTTTTAATACCTCCATTCCGATAAAAATACTGATAAAACACCTCAACATTAACTCCTTCATTTTTAACCACAATAAATATATCCAACATTTATATCCATATAAAATAAATATTTCCTTATCATATTAATCAATAATTAATTATTCACAAATAATATTACAGAATCACTTTTATGACAACCAGGCCGTTCCCAGGAAAGAGGAGGCTTTCCAATAAGGATTTCTCCTTACTGGCGCGCAATTAGATGACCAAAGCTCTCCTTAGACAGAACTTTCTAGACATTACCAATAATATTATCTAATAATATTATTCAAATAATATGAATTATTGATCTGATAATGAAAAATACTATGCAGCAACAATTATTGAAACAATAATAATATAAAATATCAACGCAACAATTATTGAATCAATAAAATAAAATATTGAACAATAACTACTGTAACAATTATTGAGTAGTGCCTTCTTACGTAAGAATCAATAATTGGTGCAATACCGTGTGCTACTGTATTTTAACCACCGGGTATTCCAACAGTATTAACGGTAACAACTACGCCGTTATTTATAAATAACTTATACTTGTCGTTTTGTTCATCCAATCGCTTTCCGTTATGGGGCCCACACAAGGCTACGCCGTCGTATGAATATTCCCCGACAGCAAGAATATTCCACGACCAAACGAATATTCCCCGACAAAATGAATATTTTATAACCACTTGCTTATTTTGCAAAATTTGCACATTTCACCCATAACCAAAGTATTATATCAAATTAACCCCTTATTATTCACAATAATATTTAGAGAAAATTTGATTTTATTCATTAATAAGTTGGGGTCTTACAACCTCCCCTCCTTATGAAATTTCGTCCTCAAAATTGACGTACGTACCTGATGTTTCAAAAAGGTGAGGATACATCGCTTTCATTTCTGATTCCAACTCCCAGGTCATTTCTTCAATAGCATGATTTCTCCACAAAACCTTAACTTGTGGTATAACCTTCGTGCGTAGGACATGCTCTTTCCTATCCAAGATCTTAACAGGTACCTCCTCGTACGTTAAATCTTCAGCTATCTCGTCTGGTTTTAACTCAATAATGTGGTTCGGGTCTTTAACATATTTACGAAGCATAGATATGTGAAAAATATTATGAACACGAGACATGCTTGGAGGTAATGCGAGTCTATATGCCACATTTCCTATTCGCTCAAGAATCTCAAATGGACCAACAAATCTTGGATTGAGCTTTCCTCTCTTCCCAAATTTTGTAACTCCCTTCCATGGTGCAACACGTAATAATACATGATCCCCAATATTAAATTCCACGTCCTTCCGATGAAGATCCGCATAACTCTTTTGTCGATCCTGTGCCATTTGTATACGTTGTCGAATCGTTTGAATCTTCTCTGTAGTAATGCGTACCAACTCTGGTCCCAACAATATTTCTTCACCCACCTCGTCCCAGCATACTGGAGAACGACATTTTCTTCCATACAACGCCTCGAATGGAGCCACACCTATGCTCGCCTGATAACTGTTGTTGTAGGAGAATTCCACCAATGGTAGGTACTTATCCCAACTCCCTTTGAGATCTAGGACACAAAGTCTTAATAGATCTTCAAGAGTTTGAATAGTCCTCTCTGATTGTCCGTCCGTTTGAGGATGGTATGCCGAACTGAATCGTAAATTCGTGCCCATAGCTTTCTGCAAGCTAACCCAAAATCGTGAAGTGAATCTTGGGTCACGATCCGAAACTATGGATACTGGCATGCCATGCAATCTCACAATCTCGTTCACGTACATACTAGCAAGACGTTCAAGGGAATTAGTCTCACGTATCGACAAGAAATGAGCGGACTTGGTTAATCTATCAACAATAACCCAAATCGCATCTATACCTTGAGAAACCTTGGGAAGACCCGTAACAAAATCCATAGTAATGTGTTCCCACTTCCATTTTAGAATCTCAAGTGGTTGCAATGGACCCTTTGGTACTTGATGCTCCGCTTTTACACGTTGACAAGTTAAACATCTCGAGATAAACTCCGCGATCTCTCTTTTCATATTGCTCCACCAAAATGTATGTCGAAGATCGTGATATATTTTGGTACTCCCAGGATGGATTGCAAATGGTGTGTTGTGTGCCTCCATCATTATTCTATGCTTCAAGTCAAAATCGTTAGGAACACAAAGTCTGGAGTTGACTCGAAGTATTCCTTCTTCATCGATTCTTGCTTCTGGAATAGCACCTTCTTGCACTTTCTTCTTCATACGCATCAGCTCTATGTCCGTAGCTTGAGCAGCTTTAACTTTATCGATTAAAGTCGGTTCTACTCGTATATTTGATTTCATCATGTGGGTACTTGGAGCCTTCATCTCTATCTCCATCCTTTGCAAGTCATACAAAATGGGCATTTGTGTTAACAACATTTCACTCGTACCCGCGTATGATCTTCTACTCAATGCATCAGTTACTACGTTTGCTTTTCCAGGATGATATTGGATGGTATGATCGTAATCTTTCAACATCTCAAGCCAACGTCGTTGCCGCATGTTGAGTTCCTTTTGGGTGAAGAAATATTTGAGGCTTTTATGATCCGTATAGATCTCCACTTTCTCCCCATACAGGTAGTGTCTCCAAATCTTCAACGCAAAAACGACTGCTGCCAACTCCAAATCATGAGTAGGATAATTCCTCATATTCTTTGAGTTGTCGTGAGGCATAGGCTATGACTTTCCCATGTTACATGAGAACACATCCTAACCCTTTGCCTGAAGCATCGCTGTAGATAACAAATCCATCCGAACCAGATGGTATTGTCAGAAAAGGTGCCGAAATGAGTCTCCTCTTGAGTTCTTGGAAACTCTTCTCGCATTCCTCACTCCATACGAATTTTGTATCTTTCCGAGTCAGCTGAGTTAACGGAGTAGCGATTCGAGAAAATCCTTCCACAAATCTCCGATAATAACCAGCTAAGCCCAGAAAGCTACGTACTTCGGTTACCGACTTCGGTTGCTCCCAACTTTGTATGGCTTCAATCTTCGCCGGGTCGACAGATACTCCATGTTTTGACACCATGTGCCCAAGGAATGCTACTTCCTCAAGCCAGAACTCGCATTTCTTCAATTTGGCATATAGCTTATTTTCACGAAGCCTTTGCAGTACCAGCTTCAAATGGCGCTCATGGTCTTCACGGCTTTTGGAATAGATAAGGATGTCATCAATAAAGACAACAACGAAATGATCCAAATATTCTTTGAATACACGGTTTATCATATCCATAAAGGCAGCAGGAGCATTAGTCAAAGAAACTTGCTCTGATGAATAGAAACTCTCAAAGTATCTAAATACTCACAAAATACACTCAATAATCTAGAGAGAGAAAGAGAGAAAACTTGTTTCTGGTGTGATTTCCAATTCTAACTTAGCTATCTATTTATAGGAAAATTTTAGTAGGTTTGACCTGCAACCTGATGGCTTTACCTGCTACTATTTCCACCCACCACATTTGAAATATAATTCAGCACATTTCTTTACCAACCACAAGTGGGGCCCACCAATTCTAGAATTTTCCATCAAAATGATAAACTCCGAAAATTCAACAATTTCTGAACCAGTCATCTCGTAAAATTCATAATAAATCATACGTTCATTTTTAACGGTTCAAAATTTGTGGACATATACTCAACTAATATATGTATAATATATCCAAAAATTACCACAATCCAACGGTCGGATTAAAAATTATAACACCCGCAATATTTCTCAAAAACCCTGATTTGATTTTTAATACCTCCATTTCGATAAAAATACTGAAAAAACACCTCAACATTAACTCCTTCATTTTTAACCACAATAAATATATCTAATATTTATATCCACATAAAATAAATATTTCCTTATCATATGAATCAATAATTAATTATTCACAAATAATATTACAGAATCACTTTTATGACAACCAGGCCGTTCCCAGGAAAGAGAGGGCTTTCCAATAAGGATTTCTCCTTACTGGCGCGCAATTAGATGACCAAACCTCTCCTCAGACAGAACTTTTTAGACATTGCCAATAATGTTATCTAATAATATTATTCAAATAATATGAATTATTGATCTGATAATGGAAAATACTATGCAGCAATAATTATTGAAACAATAATAATATAAAATATCAACGCAACAATTATTGAATCAATAAAATAAAATATTGAACAATAACTACTGTAACAATTATTGAGTAGTGCCTTCTTACGTAAGAATCAATAATTGGTGCAATACCGTGTGCTACTGTATTTTAACCACCGGGTATTCTAACAGTATTAACGGTAACAACTACGCCGTTATTTATAAATAACTTATACTTGTCGTTTTCTTCATCCAATCGCTTTCCGTTATGGGGCCCACACAAGGCTGCGCCGTCGTACGAATATTCCCCGACAGCAAGAATATTCCACGACCAAACGAATATTCCCCGACAAAATGAATATTCTATAACCACTTGCTTATTTTGCAAAATTTGCACATTTCACCCATAACCAAAGTATTATATCAAATTAGCCCCTTATTATTCACAATAATATTTAGAGAAAATTTGATTTTATTCATTAATAAGTTGGGGTCTTACAAATGTTAGGTATCTCCCTCTATATAACTTTTAGCATATATTCAGCCTGTTCTTTCTTATTTTTTCTTTTTCCTCGTAAGATTACATGGATGTTTGTTAATAATAGTCGAGATCATGTTGCACATGTGTCCATTATTTTATTTGCGGTTGAATTACTACCTCTCTCTAAATTGACACCAATGTTAGGTATCTCCCTCTATATAACTTGCAGCATATATTCCGCCTGTTCTTTCTTATTTTTTCTTTTTCCTCATAAGATTATTTGTCACCTTGCTATTCATCTTGTTTCTTTAAAAGATCATTGAATTTACTTGTGTAACATTTGGATTTCTTATACTGTTCTGTGACAGTCATTGTCTGGTATATGTATGTACAGCTTTAGGCAGAATGGTTTTTATTTTTATTACAAGTTTAATCATTTACAGGTGCGAAGATTTTCCACCAATGCCTAGCCCACAGATGGACTGCTTAGGCCTGTCATATCAAAGCTAATTTTATGTTCTGAGTGACCAGGTGCACAATGGATGATATCTGGCCTTTCTCAAGGGCAATGCAATTCGCTGTTCAGGTGATGTCAGATGATCGTGTATACACGGTTGTAGATTGGGGTGAGAGCTCTATTAAAACTAGGGACATTGAAAAAGGAGAGTGGCACCATGTAGGATCAGTTCCTACCATTTTTCTTTCGGCCCACCCTCGACCATTGGAGGCCTTTGGTTATAGTTTTGCAGCATTAAGAAGGCAATTATATGTCTTGGGAGGGAAAGTTCTAAAGTGGGAAGAATCAGGAGCCTGGAGATTTGACATTGTATAGTTGAGTTCATTTAGAGTTTGTGTTATGCCTTTGAACTGGAGGGAGACTAAACCAATGTGTGGATCTGTTAATGGCTCTATTCTGGGATGTGCTTCTATGGAAGAATAGTCATCTGCTAGCCTAGGTAAAAGATAATTTATTTAAGATGATGTTGTCAGCCTGAATGCACTCTGCATAGCAAAATTATTTTCAATGAAATGACTTACAGAGGAAGCATTGTAATACCACACTTTAAGGGCTCATCTCATATCCATGGTACTAAAAATTGTAATTCTTGTTATTTGCTTAAGGGCTCATCACATATCGTCTCTTATGTTCCTCCCAACCCATGGTCCTGCAAATCCTTTTTTGTTGGATCAAAAGGAAAAATGGCAGGAAGCTACCGATTCTCCTTTATTTTTTTCCCAAAATTGAACATAAGTAATTTGTGAATGTGTTGAACATAAGTAATTCTGTACCTAAACTAGTTGCGGTACAGAATTTTGTTTCTAAAAATAAAAGGATTTTTTTTAGTCCAAACTGAACTTAAGCGGCGCACCAGACGAGCACAGATTCCACTTCCGGCCAGCAAATTAAATCCAAGATTTATTTTTAATGGAACATGTAAAAGGCGGTGAGCTCTTTAACAAGGTGGCTAAAGGAGGATGCTGCAAGGAACAGTTGATTTTTAATGGAACATGTAAAAGGCTGTGAGCTCTTTAACAAGGTGGCTAAAGGAGGATGTTGCAAGGAACAGTTGATTAGTGCTGTTGACTTTTGTCATAGTAGAGGTTTGAAACCAGAGAACATATTACTGGATGAGAATGGGAATCTCAAGGTCTCAGACTTTGGATTGAGTGCCCTTACTGAATCAAAGTTACTTCACACTACATGTGAAACACCTGCCTCCGGGAGTAATTGTTAGAAAAGGTTATGATGGATGCAAGGCTGATATCTAGTCATGCGGAGTGATTTTGTACATTCTTTTGGCTGGCTGGCTATCTTTCATTTCGTGATTCAAATCTGATAGAATTAATTGTATAGGAAAATTGGTAAGGCAAAGTTCAAGTATCTCAATTTTGAAACGAATGGCTCCTTACCCTTTTATAGTACAAAGGAATATAGTTATGGCTTGTTTCGCAATTCATAATTTCATAAGGAAGCATAACATTGTGGATGAATTATTTGCTCAATATGATCGAGATAACATGCATGTTTGACGATAAAGCGGAGCAAAATGAAGGAAATGAAGAAGATGAACCGCAATGGGGTGATCAAGACATAGAATTTATGGTTAATCTATGTGAATAAATTACACTTCAATTCTTAACAATTACTTGAAGTTAATTTAATTTTTATGGTTGAATTATTATGTTATGTTGATGTTTTCATTGGACATGATACATTTTATTTTATCAGATTGTGATCAAAATATTATAAATATATATTTAAAATACTATTCAGACATTTCTGATTATCAAACAAGTTTTGCTTAAACTGTTCAGATGGTTAAAATGGTAAAATACTGTTATTAAGATATTTTGAAAAAATTAGTTATCAAACAACATTTTTTCATTCAGACATAATTTTGGACAGATGATCTAAATTATTAAGATGTCTAAACTGTTCAGATCGTAACACTCAATTTTATCAAACACCACCTAACTCTTAACCAAACTAATTTTATTTAAACAATCAATTTAAGGTTATGAATTAAATTATTTAATTAAACTAATTCTAATTACCACTAGTTAAAAGTCAGATTATTGAGATTTAAGATCACAACTTCACTTAAATTAATACACTTCTTATCAATTATGCTCACTATTCTGAATTGTTAATTAAGAACACACAAATAAATATGATCATCTCTCAATGCATCATACTCAAATCAACTTAAATTCACAGATGATAGAATTAAGAACACCCTAATTAACTAATTCACTATATCTCTATGTGAATTACAATTAAAGAGGATTTTAAGCACACGTTCTCTATCAGATTACATACGATGTATAGGTATATCTCTATCCTAGACATAAATTATGAATTCCAACGACATGCAGAAAACACAATCACGTGCAATTATGATCAGATCTAAATCTATAATCCATCTCTCGAGTTCATATAGATAGATTATCACGATAATTGTTAGCTAGACAATTAAGCATTAAGCACAAACCATAATAGACAATCCAAGAATAATCACAATAATTAATAGAGAAGCATATTAAAATAAACTACGCAACAAGCTCCATTGTAATCTTAAACAAGAATTTAGTTCATGATTATTGAATTAAAATTAAGAATACAATTGAATAAATATTAAAAGACAAAAATAAGAGTAGAGAAAAGAATAAAATTTGTTGTCAGCAAATCTCATTCTCCCTCTTGCTCCTGCTATTGATCTTCAATAGTCTCCGAGTTGCTTTAATCTCCAAATCTAATAAAAACTAAAGTTTTGTTCTAATCTAATGAAAATCTAATATAATGAAATCATCTCTTTAATCCTTGTAATTCTTCTCCTTTTATATGCCCCTTCATGTGTCTTTTAGAGTCGTTAAAATCTTTGAAACAAACAGCTCAAACCAATTCTCCTTGAACTCAACTTCTAAAAATTCTTTTTCTTCTCGACAAGCCCTCCCTGGCGGACTTTTTGTACTAGGAATTGCCCGCCCTGGTGGGGGTCACTCTTGAATGCCACTCCGGCGGGCTTTTTACACTAAGGATTCCCATCTCGGCGGACTTTATGCTCCCAAAATTACAGAAATGTCATTAAGCTCAATTTTTCATGTTTTGACTTTCCGAAGCCATTTCCTACAACACAAATACAAAAATAAGTAACAAAACACTAAAAATACTTAAAGTTAACAAAGAATTAAGCTTTAACGGTGTCCAATTCGTAGGTATAAAACCTACTCATCAAACATGTCTAAACTACTTTTGTCACATTTGTTAGGCTTAGATGGTTTTTGATGATTTAGTCGCAGGATTTAAGATGGTTGGTATGGTGGAAACTTGTTAAATTATGTCATAGGTGATGTTGGCCATCACCCTCTGGGCTCTGGCTGGCTTATTAAAGGTGTGAAGTGAACCACTGAAATTCTGTGATCAAGACATGCATGGAATGGAAAATCAAACATTATTGTTTGTTTAATTAGTCTTCATTCATTTGTGCCCGCCCTGCACTGCCGTATTAGTGTTTACAATGCCTAAACTTTGGCCGGCCGGCCGCCCGCCCCGCCCTGTACTGCCGTATTAGTGTTTACACTACCTACCTACGTATATTTTTGGATAACATGCACATCACCAATTTTTGGTACCATATTAATGTTTTTTTTTCTTCCTTCTCAATTTAATTTAATTACCTGGGAAATTTGGCTTATTAAACAATCACTTATTTATAATTCTTCCGCATATAGTTTTAGAAAACACGCAAAAGATTTGTTTTATTCATCAACTTTAAAAAAAATATAAATGGGTATGTGAAAAATACAACTCGCAAAATAAAATGACATATATTTTTGTTGAAATTGTCTTTAAACAAGAGAATAACAAATTTAAGGTTTTCGAATGTTTTTTATATCAAGTGTTTCAAATTATATGTTATTAGTATTACACTGAATAAATACAAACAATCCAATTGGGGGAGGTCTGAAAATCCCCTCTCTAATAATCTCCGTAGAAAATTCAATCTTTATTTTTATTATTTATTATTTATTATTTCTATTTTCTATTATACCCCCAAATCTGTTACTTCTGTCACTCTTTTAACCAAAATAGTCAATAGAATCTTTTTTTTATTACTTATGAAGGGTCAATTTTATATTTCAGTCTATATATAAAATAAAATACTACTTAGCCACGTAAGTTTTTTTTTATTTTCCATATCTAATACTATAAAATAACGAAAATAAATAAATCCAATAAGGAAACAAACAAACAAATTTGGACAGGCATATTCTAGACGCATCACACCACAAATCAATTTTTCTCTTGCCTCTTTCTAGTTCCTACGTTAATATAAAGTCTGTTCCATCTCTCTCTGCCTCTCCCTCTCATCCTCAATCCTCATCCTCATCCTCATCCTCATCCTCGTCCCTCCGATACACACAGAGACAGACAAACAATGAGCTGGTGGTGGTCCGGTGCAATTGGCGCTGCCAGGGTATGAAAATTCATATATATCTCCTTCATCAACTCTCTGTATTTCTTTCTTTGTTTTTGGAGTTTTTTTAACTGTTTCCATATCTAACGAAAACGAATCTACTAATTCAATCATTTGATCCCCACCACAGAAAAAATTCGAAGAAGGTGATGCTCCCCCCAAATACGAAAGCGTGGCCCTAATCGTTGGCGTAACCGGCATCGTCGGCAACAGCCTCGCCGAGATCCTCCCTCTCTCCGACACCCCCGGCGGCCCCTGGAAAGTCTACGGCGTCGCTCGGCGCCCAAGTCCGTCCTGGAACGCTGACCACCCAATTCAATACATTCAGTGCGACATCTCCAATCCCGAGGAAACTCAATCAAAACTCTCCCAGCTCCAAGATGTAACCCACCTCTTCTATGTCACTTGGGCCAGTAGGCCCACCGAGGCCGAAAACTGCGAAATCAATGGTAAAATGTTTAGAAATTTGCTGAATGCTATAATTCCGAATGCACCCAATTTAAAACATATTTGTTTACAAACTGGTAGAAAACATTACTTGGGTCCTTTCGAGTTGTATGGAAAAGTAGCCCATGATCCCCCATATAGTGAGGATCTTCCTAGGCTTGATGCTCCGAATTTCTACTACACTTTAGAGGATATTTTGTTTGAGGAAGTGGAAAAGAAAGAGGGATTAACTTGGTCAGTCCATCGGCCGGGGACAATCTTTGGGTTTTCGCCTTATAGTTTGATGAATCTAATTGGAACATTGTGTGTTTATGCCACAATTTGTAAACATGAGGGTGTGCCAATAAGGTTTCCGGGGGTTAAGGATGCATGGGACCGGTATTCGGATGCTTCGGACGCTGACTTGATTGCCGAGCATCAAATATGGGCGGCTGTGGATCCATACGCCAAGAATGAGGCTTTTAATTGCAGTAATGGGGATGTGTTCAAGTGGAAACATTTTTGGAAGGTATTGGGGGAGCAGTTTGAGGTAGAATGTGCAGACTTTGAGGAAGGAGAGAAGTTGAGCTTGCAGCAGATGATGAAGGATAAAGGACCGGTGTGGGATGAGATTGTGAAAGAGAAAGGGTTGGCGCCTACTAAATTGGAAGAGGTTGGGGTTTGGTGGTTTGCTGATGTTGTACTTGGTATGGAGTGTGCCTTGGATACAATGACCAAGAGCAAGGAGCATGGGTTTTTGGGGTTTAGGAACTCAAAATCATCGCTCATTTCTTGGATTGATAAAATAAAAGGTTACAAAATTGTTCCTTAGTTTAGTGCCCATTTAGTTTGATGGCTGTGTTTCTATCGGTGTTTGTTTAGATGGCGAGTATGTTTTTGTAGTAATAAAAGGAAGCTTTGGCTTCCCTATGGCTTTGTTCTATAATGCTTTCTCCTGGCAGTCTGTTACTTGAATTCAACTTGCTAGTGTTCTTATTTAATTAGAGGGTGAAGTATGAACAGTGTTGAAGGCCATAGATATACCTTTTGATTTTGATCATATAACTTGCTGGGTTTCAATTGCCATTTAGGCTTCTTGGGTGTGTTTGTATTGTCATGCTGTCTATGGAAAATTGAAATAAAAATGGAAGGAAGTGTTTGCTTTCTGAAATACGATTTTCTATTGCTTTCTCTATTGCTAACCTTTTTATGCATGTAAGTAGTTAAAAACAGTAGGGCCAGTCTCCCATCCTACTCTAGGGGATTAATTGAATTGCGACTAAAAGCACAAGCGGATATGCACACACACCATGCCATACTGAGACGGTGGCTCCATACATGTTAATTTACTTTCGGATGAGTGAAGATGTTTTGCATCTCATCTCTCAGTTTAGTTTACTTATTACGTGAGTTGGGAATTTGGAGAACAAACAACCTTGGGCCTGCAATGCTGAAATTATAGCATTAATCAGAAATGTTTCATACAGACTTGCAGAAATAGAATATACCAGCTTATATAAAATAAAATTCAGGACTATACAAGATAATATCAGACCCTGTAAGGTTTACGGCGTAATAAGTAAAACCTACTCTATAGAATATAAACTGCAATAGAAGCAACCCTTATGTTTACAAAGTCAAATTTATCATAGAAATGGGAGTGGAATGATTGCAGGAGTTTCTACTCTTAGATTCATTTACGTGCTCATAGGCATTTGGGTTTTAGAAGGCTATGATGTGTATTGTGTGCTATGCCAAGGTTTTAAATATATTCGTTTATGGTTTGTAATAAAGTGAGTTCATGAAACAGGATATACCCCTCCCATCAACAACAATGTTCAGGCTGGACATGTAGTACTTGGAATCCAAATAACATAACATCAAGTTAAAACACCATTGAGAAGCTTCCTCTGTTCCCAGAACTCCTACTGTGTACAAATCTCGGAAGAGAAAATTGTCAGATACAGAAGGAGAATGTTGAATGACTTGTCCATAACTTGACAGAGCATAAGAAACAATATTATGAAAGATTAGGGAAGTTATGTGAAAAATACCACAAGTATTGCTGCCATAGTAACGGAGCATGTCACATACTTTTGGTTTCTAAGTTCAATTATACAGTGAAGTTATCTACAGAATGCAAGATTTGTTCACGAAAAGCCTTGTTGGCAAACTAAAATTTCAGCTTGTAGCTTACTTTTAGCTAGAGTAGTAGTTTTGCTTGCAGCTTATAGCAGCAACAAGCCACAAAAATATTGTATCTTGTAGTGATAATTTACAAGTGGCTTGAAATAGAACTTAATAAGTCAATCCAATATTAGTTGCCGAGGGGGGTTAAAGAGGCTTATAACCTTTGTGGAATATGGGTCTTAGCTTATTATGCCACGGCATATTTAAGTAGAACTCTAGTTCAGGAACACCTTCTCAAGCTTACCTACCAGCTTTGCCTAATTAATCTCGAATAATAAGACACTAATTAATTAATATGACCTGATTCTGCGATAAGAAATCAGGAAC
This sequence comes from Panax notoginseng, assembly GCA_016801055.1. Lineage (NCBI taxonomy): Eukaryota > Viridiplantae > Streptophyta > Magnoliopsida > Apiales > Araliaceae > Panax > Panax notoginseng. The sequence continues at coordinate 8,963,545 of CM029019.1, forward strand.
ATGTCACGCCAATGAAACAGCAGTAAGTTTGAAAGAACAGCCACCAAGGTGTAGCAACACGAAATCAGTCATTTGGTACAAATTTCCCACCTACTCGTGTTCCCTCTTGACTATAAGGATCAATCATTGACGAGTACTGGATGTCATGGTCTAACCACCTCTCACCTACATAGTCAATCTAGCATCTTTCGGCAAGCCAAAATCTCAAATAATCCTCTGGCCACATAAGATTCAAAAAGGACAATGCCTAATTACCAATTTTCATCCTACAAAACATATGCAGTATTGTAGAATTGACAATTTTCATCCCACAAAGATATTCTCTGATTGATTTTGTTTTCCATCTGCATCAACCCTATCTGGCCGGTCATGTATCACACAACTTATTCATAAATAAAGCAAGGATGGATTATGTAAACCTCAAATACCGATTGTAACCAATACCTAGCCTTGTAAAAGCAATTAAAATCTAAAATCTTGTCTGTAAACAAGAAAGTTAAATAATACCTTGTATCATAAATTAATCATAACAAATGGACAAGTAGATTTTTAAAGCTCAAACTGAAACGAATCACTAGCTGCTATAAGTAAAAAATCTAGAATTCCGCTTCTAAACAAGAAAGTCTAATATATTTAAAGAGAAAAAATAGAGAGTATATCATGACTTGAACCTTCAACGTGGCTTACACTGAAGTTATTCCTAATAAAATTAGCATTAGTAAGCCAATACAATGCAATTTCATCATGGATTACCTCTTCTAGTTCAAATTAAGCTACAACTTTTGTCTAGAAATCTCATAGTTTAGAAAGCAACAGGGCTAGCTGCTCATCTGAAACCTTTTCATCAACACAGGCTCCCAATGAAGTAGCTAATCTTGCAGCTAATTGATGTTTACACTGGAAAAGAAGGGAAACAAGTGAAATCATTACGTTAAGAATCTAACATTCTAACTTAGGAAATGACAAACAAGAAAATAAAAATAATGGAAAGGAAGACTCACACAAAGCTGTTCTCCTCTGTTTACAATGTCATAGAAGAATGAATAACAAGCACAGTAGTGTTCTGGAAAACAAAAATATTCTTCCTTCCCCCGAGATTCCCCCATAACCTAGATCAAATGAACAAGAACCCAATTTTATTCTTTTAAGAATAAAATCAATTATCTTATCTGGTTAATCCCTTTTTCCAAATCTTACTAAATGAACATTAACTAGTAGGTAATCAAATTCCTGAGCTGATTAGCCAAATTCCATTGAATTTCCACCCAATTCTTGTAAATCATATATCCTTATGCTGCAATTAGGAGCATAGGATATAGGAGAAATTAGCTTTAAATTTCAACTAGCACATCCTCAAATTCGTTTTCATGGCACGGAAGCAATTCAACCAAATAGACCAAATAGCAGTTGAAAAGACGTAAACCTGAAAGATAGAACGGCCGCTTAGCTCACCAGAGATCCTCTTGACACCTCTTTGATCCACTATTCTAGTCGCCCTCTCCAAGTTTTTACCAAACAGAAAGTGCAAACTGCGTGAAAACCATACACATTCCAACCGAAAAATATCAAATAAATTGGGACTTAAAATCAATTGATTTCGCAAGGATTCAACCAATAGAAATGGAGAGAGAGAGAGTGTGTATAAGATCATGTATACTAGCATACATTGAGAGCTGATCTTCATTCACTGTTCCGTTTCAGTTCAATCGGCAACGACGAAACAAATTATATATGAAAAATAAAAAGAATTATATGAATACTAATTGGTAGGTGAAATAGAATAATTTTTGTGAATTTGAAATGTAAATTATATAGATATAGAGAAGGAAGGAAGGAAGGACCTGAGCGAGTTGACTCAATGTCTTTCCATATAGTTTCTGCAACCAAACTACTTGTGTTCATATCAGCAAGGAAGACGAAGAAAACTTTTGTTTTGATTGATAAAATCAAAGAAAAGCTCTGCAAAGCCTATGCAATTTTCTCAGCTCAACCCGCCAAAATGGATACTAGTTCGCGCTCTTTCTCATATGAGTGGGTCCAGTTTATTACTAAAAGGGCCTGGCCCATTACCATCTTAGAATTGATTCGCCTGTCTACCTTTTAATTACTAATTAAAATTAGACCATATTTTTTAAGAAGTATGTTGAACAAATATGAAATATGACTAGGTAGACTATGTTTTAAATCTGACCATTTGAGGAGTTATATGTCAATATCATTATTCTATTTCTACACTTTTTATTAAAAAGTGATATTTTCATATGATTCCTCTCACGTGAACAATAAATCAGTCTCATCTTCTCATGTGAGAAAAATTATGTGAAAATATTATTTTTTATTCTAACATACTTCATATATATTTTACCCATACCTATTACCTAGGTGTATCAACTTTTTCTTTTTTATATATTGTAGATTATACTTCAACAAAAATTAAATAATATCTATATTTCATATATATATATATATATATATATATATATATATATATATTCCATGTAGATTATGGAGTCTATACGTTAGTATTCGATGAAATGATAACAAAATAATGAAGATAAATTCGAGAATATTGTGAAATTAATTTATTTATTTTAAATAAAACTCTTATTGTTAAACAAAGTGAATATTATTAAGCAATGAGCTCCGGCTCAGTTGGTATACTATGTCTCTTACAAAATATGAAGAGTTACTAAGTTCAAACCCTTTTCCCGAATTAGCAAAAAAATAAAAATAAAAATTGATGATAGCACTACCTCAAGGTTTCACAAACAAAAATACATAGGACCATTTCCAATATAAGCAAAATATTATCATCATCATCAAAACAATTGTTCAAAAATGGGTACTTGAACTATTTGTAGAGGAGTAAAAAAAGAAAGAAATATGCATGCAATACATGCCGTAGAACCCTTGGAACTTCAACTCACCAGCACCACCCATCAGAGAGTTAACTATTTACATACACCCTTACTATATGGCTCTCAATGATCCTACCCCGTCCCGGCAAGTAAATAAGACCAAATGTTTATCAATATAAACCATGTATTTAATTTCCACTAACTACTACAAACAACTCCTAGAATATTAGATCGTCCACAACATTGTCTGTTCTGCGGGAGAATATATCGACAGGGGCAGTAATGGAGCCAGTGGTCCCACGCTTATGTTTACGATTAACAGAGCCGATCTGTTGGTCAAGATAAATCACAATTACAGTGATGTCGTCATGGAAATTACGCCTGTTTCCCTTTTCGATTTTCTTTATGTCCTTGTATCTCATCTCCCTCTTCTTTGCAGCTTCTTGAATGGCAGTTGCCACCAATCTCTTAGCTATTCCCTGCAAGTATTTCAGAGGGTGTTAGGGAATGTGTATACAGAATTATTGGTTCAAATTTCTTTTTTTAGTTTTTTATATTCTTGGTCCAAATTACATATAAGAGGCAAAGATTAAGCGGCGTCACTAATGCTCTCTAATTTAAATTCTGTGATATGTACACTGTACATGAATGATGAAATCATAAATTCAGCTGCAATGGAGTATGCTATTGAACAACTTTATAAGAAGGCTAGAAGTAATAACTCTTAAGCACGGGATAAATGAATAACACAATTAATCAAGCTAGGTGTTATATCAAATGCATTATTATATTGGCCAGTTCGTCCAAAACTTGCAGTATAAAGTAAGGATTGGGCACTTACAGCTCTTGGGTTTTTGAACACAATTTCTACTGCTTCTTCATCACTCAAATGTTCCCAGAGGCCGTCTGAAGCAAATATTAGAAACAAGTCTTGTGGCTTAAGCTTTCTTGAAATGATCGAGGGCTCTGCTGACAATACAGCTCGTTTCAAGGGTACAGGGTTTCCAAATTGCTGAAAAATTGGGTCCCTGTTGAATTCGGGTTTCTTTAGATATACGTCACCAATAGATCTTGACACCTGAAAAAGGAAACAGTTCAAACAGCGTGTCCAACAAATATTTGTTATGTGTAAAAGTTGAAGAAGATAGGGAAAGCTCTGATACATATTGAAAACATGTGATCCCCTCTCCAAAGTGTATGAAAGGGGGGGACATGTGAATTTATAGCCATTAGGGCCTTCTTGATGACTAAGCCGTAGGCGAGGAACAAATATTCACTAGAATCACAAAAATGTTGCTTTCTGAGATCCTCATGTATGTCTCATGCACAGAAGACATGCTAATTACATCAACTGCATGAGACGGTGAACCAGAGGCAAGCATGTGATTCCTGGAAGAGTAGGTAAGACACAGCTGCTTTTAGAAAAGACTAGACCACTGCTTATGAAGCTTCTTCTCGTAAAGCAAAATGGTAAAGATAAGGCAAAAGCAATATATGGAACAAGATACCAAAATAAATGAGGTCTAAAGAACAGCTTTGTCAATGCAAGATAGATTCCTTTCTATGAATAAAGCAAAAGGAACAGAAAACTATAAATAAAGCAAAAGAGCATAAATCGGAAACAGAGAATATAACTAATGCAACTGAGATATTAGAAGTGATTAACAACTATATTAATGACTTCTGTAGTATATAACATAACTTTAATATGATGCCTATTAATATGATGGCTTTATTATCTCTTTCTCTATTACAGTTGAGCATATATAATAGTGGCAATGTCTCGCAACTGACTTAAGGGCGAAGGATATTTTTTTCTAAAAATGAGTAAAACCTCAAGTTGTGTAGACCTTTCAATATGATTGAAAAATCAGACTTTAGACTAGTTGAGGTTAACGATAAGTTTTCTCAGGATGGAAGAAGGTGCTAACTTCCTCCCTGTCAGGATGATTGCCTCGTATAACAAACATCCCAGAAATTATATTTGAAGATTGTTATCACAAAGAATTTAGTTATTTAGCAAGCAAAAGATGAAACCTTGTTACATAATATTACAAAACTAAAAAGGAAGAATTTAACTAAAATAGCTAAACAATCAACTTCCAAGAGATTAAGTTTAAGATTGCACAGTGAAGGAATACAACAACCACAAGAATGACCAGAGATTAAGATAAAAATGTATTAGGTAAAATAGATTCAAAATTTAAGTGATAAACAATATAGACAATCGAAATTCAAAAATTATGATTTCACTTAAAATAAATCAAACAACAGTACCCATGCAACTATAACAAAGAGCACTCTTATCAAGTTTTGAACTTCTCAGAGGCAGTCAATAAAGGATTAAATTCTCTGAACTCGATGGAATTTTATTCAACTTCTAGTATTAAACATTTACAATTAGTATACTATAGCTAGAAGATATAAGCAGACTTGGGTTTACTTCATTAATCAAGCACCAGATACATCAAAAGTAAAACAGCAGAAGGCATACCTGAATTATGCCTTTAATTCTCCAAACCCCACGGCAGTAGATCACAATAGGTGAATCATCTGGATGAAGTGACTCTACCTCCTTCCTCACCTCCTCATAAGCAACGTTATGATCATTTGATAATCGTTCTGCCACCACATAATGCTTTTCCCCTCTCAAAACTTTCCGGCCAAGAACTACCCTCGAGTCTCCCAGGTTTGCAACATATAATTCATCATTTGAGATTGCACCAACAAGACAACATGATCCAGCTGATGCAATTTGTGGCCGGACCGGCAATTCACGCTTCACTAAATGAAGAAATCCCTCCTCTGTTGCGTTAAATGCTTTCTTTAATACATCTTCGGATAACCCCTTTTGCTCTGTTTCAAATTCTACAACAAATGAAACAAACAATTTAGACACACATACTGTACAGAGTTTTCCAACAACATATTTCAACCGAAACAAAAAATCAATCAATTACTAAACCTATCTCAATTTATAGTTCTTACAAAAATTTATTAGTGAAACAGAAAAGAGCACAAGTGAATTTATGAATTTGTTTGAAGTAAAAGAAACAAAATTTGTTTTTAAAAAAATATAATATTCTACCCAAGAGAAAGATCAAATATACTTAAAAACTCTACACAAAAATTACATACAAAGTTTGTTATTGTTGCATTTTTGCATACAAATTGAAACATTAGAAAGCTTGAAACTGAAACAAAAAAAAAAATCAGAGAAAGAATAATAAACATCAAATAAAACATAAACCTCTTCATTCATATAAACAACCTAGAAACATACTGTAGATAAAAAGAAGAAATGCTTGGGTTTAAAGAGATATATTACTGTGGAGAAAACGGAATAGATTTTTGTTGACAAAGCGAGAGGCTTCAGGGCCACCATGACCGTCGTAGACGCCAACATAAGTAGCTGAGGGAGAAGTAAATACTTGACTTTGGTCTTCGAGTGAGGAATTAGCCTGAACAACGGCAATCGAGAAGTCACCGGAGGCATGAGGCTTCAAGTCCGTATGCCACAACAGTCCGTCACCGCTCCGTCTCCCTAAAAACCTCTCCAGTGGCCTGTAACATGATCGCAACATATCTGCCCCTCTCTCTCTCTATATATATATCTATCTGTATATGTGAATGTTGGCTCAGAAGCCTGTCAAATAGGTTTGTAGAGAGAAAGAGAAGGATTTTGAAAAGCTTTGGATTCTAGAGAGAGAAAATGGAGAAAACCCTGTGGAGAAAATGTGAAGGGAGAATTAATTGAATTGGGAAGAGGAAGAAGAAGAAGAGAGAGAATCAGGTGATTACCGCGTGTGAAAGAAGAAGAAAAAAGATGACTGAGAAATTGTAACAGTGGAATAGCACTCCCCGACTAATACCACTAACGCGGGTTTTATAGTCTCACTGCCGTAGAGACAGATTTATTTAAATTTAAGAATTGGGTCAAAATTCCAAATGTTAATTTATTTTATTTTTTTTGAGTTTAAAATTTCAATTTACGGTTTACCTTAATTTAGTATTTTTATAATATAATTTATTTATCAATAAGAATTATTTCATATTATCATTCCAAGATTTTATAATAAAAAAATTAAAATAGTGGTTGCCACCAAACACGAAAATTTGTCGAACATGGGAAGAAAAAGAAAGGAAGGAGGACAAGTTATTTGATTTTCAACTTACTGAATTGAATGGACCTATTCTTCTATACTACTACTATTTTCTAGACTAATTTGAATGTGCCGTCTACCGCACTTCATGTGTTTATTATTGTTGGGGCTCTAAATGGTAATCGAAAAATTCGTATTCGTTCGTATCTGTATTCGAAAAAAAATATATATTATTTACATTCGAAAAAAAATAAATATATATGTATTCGGTTTAAAAGTATCCGTAATTAAACGGATACGAATATGGAGATAGGCGTATTCGTATTCGATTAACATCCGTCCGTAAATATATCCGGCGGATACGGATATCCGAAATCCGTATTCGAATAACTTTTATATATATATATATATACACACACACACACACACACACACACATATATATATTAATAACTTACATTCATTAATTAATCACTTACATTCATTTATATAAGCTATTAATAAATATTTATATATATACACGTATATATTAATAATATACATTCATTTATATAAGTTATTAATATATATATATATATATATATATATATATGTGTGTGTGTGTGTGTGTGTGTGTGTGTGTGTCTGTGTGTGTGCGCGCGCGCGCGTGTGTATTAATAATTTACATTCATTAATTAATCACTAGCATTCATTTATATAAGTTATTAATATATATATATATATATATATATATATATGCACACACACACACATATAAATTAATAACTTATATTCATTATTTAATAACTTACATATGTAAATTATAAATATTCATCTACACACGCACACACACACATATATAAATTAATAACTTATATTCATTATTTAATAACTTACATATGAAAATTATAAATATTCATCCATAATCCAGTATTACTTAACAAACATAAAAGGGACATCTACTTATTAATGGATATCTAAACATGAATAAGTAGAGCATTCATTCATTAATGAACTATACTTTAATTAAATTTGATAAACCTCTAAATTAAAACTATAATTTAAATCAATGAAGGATGATCAATGGTGTGACAACCCCAAAACAGGTCCATTCCATCCAACTCATTCTGAGTCGCCAAATACATAGTACAGAAAACAACTACAACTTTATTGCAACAATTGTCGTATTAAATACAACAACACATATGCTGTGAGTTTGGATACAAATATATACCAAATGTGACTCATGTCCCAACCGTGGACAACACCTCACAATGACACCTTACATAAAGGTATAGTCAAAAACTGTTCTAGAAATTAGAATATTTGGGAAGTGCTCAAGAAAACCTTCGTACATGGGAGGCCATGCGTCTAGGTTATGATAGATATCATATGGTCACAGAATTATCCTTGGTTGACCCAATAGTCCCCAAAGAAAAATGAGAAGATTACTATCATATTCTTCCCAATGGTGAGTCTTCTCTCGACATATCATTATCTCTACTGTCTCTAATTGAGAATTATACTTTAAACAAACACCAAGATTGTATAGGTAGTGCTCGTATATATACTCAGCAAGTGGATGAGCACATCCCTGTCTTATGATGACACGAGGTTGTATGTCGTTAGACATCTTGTATGATAGTGACAAACTACCCTTCCAACGTCGGGTACACCTTACCCTATTGGATTCACCAAATAAAACTACTAAATGAACTTTTCTATACTGCTTCGGGAGAACATCCACAGCTAGAGACCACCGTTCTATTTCCCCGTTACCCTCGCTCGATCCAGCTACACTCTTATTACCTGAAAAAAATTGTGAAGCAAAAGGGTGAGCACAACTAGCTCAGTAAAGAATATCATGACTAAAGATAATTAAATTATCAATAGCCTTCATCAATAATAAATCAGAGATTTAGAACATATGGTAAATGATAAAAATTTCAACCATAGTTGCAGCGGAACGAGCAATCCATTAGAAGAGTCAAATAGACTATAGAGTCTATTATCTTTTCCATGTTAGAAATCTACCAACAATATTTTATCCATGTAACATCAATCAACAATTCTGGTCCACAATCATATAAATAACTCATAATCATAACTGTAGTTCTAAATTCCTCTTCTCATCCAGGACGAAGATAATTTTCATCAACTATCTTTACCTGAAACATCAAAGATCATGGTTACACCAAATCACATTTCCTGTTCATAATCATACTAATAACTTCATTTTTGCACCACGGCCAAAGATATTCATTTGTATCACCAGTTGGTCATGTTCATCTCAACACCTGTTCATCTTTGCACTACTGGCCAAAGATATTCAACAACATGTCATATTTACACTACGGGCCAAAGATATTCATCAACAATTCATCTTTGTACTACAGGCCAAAGATATTCATCAACAGTTCATATTTGCACTACAGGCATCTTTGCGCTACAGGCCAAAGATATTCATCAACAGTTCATATTTGCACTACAGGCCAAATATATTCATATCTCAAAAAAATATATAATCATTTTAGAATTTATATAAACAATAATTATAACCATGTTAATCAATTCATCTTTACACTTAAGTTAAAGATATTCAATTATAAATTCAATGGTCATGATCATACCAGTTAACAATTCATCTTTGCACTACAGGCCAAAGACATTTTTCAGTCACGATCATACCAATAATTTACCCATCTTTACACTCAAGTGAAAGAGAAATTCAACATCAGGGTTATAAAAATGTTATATATGATAATAAAAATAATATAATCAACATATAGATTTAATCTCAAGAGTAATATTCATAACTCAACTATAATTTGGTCAGAAAAAAAAACCAACTTTATCATGAATAGTACCTCGTGAATAGTAATCCATGAATAGTAATTCGTGAATAGTAACTCGTGAATAGTAACTCCGACTCAAAAAGGTAGAAATTCCACAATAAAATCCATACCAATATTTCGGTATAATAATATTGAAAGAATAACATTTCTTAAATTTATAAACAATTTATTTTAATTGTTTATACTTTACTAAAATAATGCATTTAATCATTCCAAAATGTCAAACTCATAAGATTTTATCACCAATAACCAAAACCCTCATCAAAAATCTGCATATACCTCATATAGGATTCTCAAGTCATAAAATCCTATTTTTCTATTTTCTTACTTCACATAACATATTTAATTCATTTACTCATAACTAGACCATTTTCATAAAAAATACCAAATCAGTTCCAAAAATATTTCTTTTCTGGAATTTAGCATAATATAGTCCCATAGTGAACATATATTTTTCTCAGAATTTTTAAAAGTCATTTACTATTTTTCATATGGCCAAAACAACCGAATATTTAGACATTTATCAAAAATTGTATTTTTGTCCAAAAATTCTGAAATTCACAGAGTATACTCCTATCATATACATGTACTCCCAATAAAAATTTCATCAATTTTGGAGTTAACCACAAGAAGTTATAAGCGGTTACTTTTAAAATAGTCTTTTCCCGTAAAATTCATAACTCTTAATCTATACATCCAAAAATTACCATTTTTGGACACAATCAATAAAACTCATCAAAAAATTATTTCAAATTTTTTCAGAATTTTCTGAAGGTCAAAAAAATTACGAAACTGAAAAACATAACAACCCTTAAAATTCCTTACTATCCCTTACCTCAAAAGTGCAGTATTTCTGACTGGAATGCAAAGCCGAAGGAAACTTGAACTGAATAGTAACTCTCAAATTATCTAAATACTCACAAAATATGCTTCATAATATAGAGAGAGAAAGAGAGAAAGCTTATGTTTCTGGTGTGATTTTCAATTCTAACTTAGCCCTCTATTTATAGGAAAATGTTAGCACGCCGAAACAGACTTAACCTGTAACCTGATGGCTTTACCTGCTACTATTCCCACCCACCATATTTGAATAAAAATCTCAGCATATTTCTTCACCAACCAAGAGTGGGGCCCACCAATTCTAGAATTTTCCACCAAAATGATTAACTCCGAAAATTCAACAATTTCTGAACCAGTCATCTCGTAAAATTCATAACAAATCATACGTTCATTTTTAACGGTTCAAAATTTGTGGACATATACTCAACTTATATATGTATAACATATCCAAATATTACCACGATCCAAAGGTCAGATTAAAAATTATAACCCTCACAAAATATCTTAAAAACCCTAATTTGATTTTCAATACATCCGTTCCGACAAAAATACAGATAAAATACCTCAACATTAACTCCCTCATTTTTAACCACAAAAATATATCCCTCATTTATATTCACATCAAATAAATATTTCCTTATCATATAGATCAATAATTAATTATTCACAAATAATATTACAGAATCACATTTATGACAACCAGGCCGTTCCCAGGAAAGAGGGGGCTTTCCGATAAGGATTTCTCCTTACTGGCGCACAATTAGATGACCAAACCTCTCCTTAGACAGAACTTTCTAGACATTGTCAATAATGCTATCTAATAATATTATTCTAAATAATATAAATTATTGATCTGATAATGGAGATGATGTGCAGTGACAATTATTGAGCAACAATAATATAAAATATCAACGCAACAATTATTGAATCAATAAAATAAAATATTGAACAGTAATTACTGTAACAATTATTGAGTAGTGTCTTCTTACGTAAGGATCAATAATTCAAAAATACTATGCAATAACGCGTATTACTGTATTTTAACCACCGTGTATTCCAACAGTGTTAACGGTAACAACTACACCGTTATTTGTAAAAACTCAAATTTATCATTTTTTCACCCGACAGTTATTCTGTTATGGGGCCCACAAATGGCTGCGCCGTCGTACGAATATTCTCCGACAGAAAGAATATTCCACGACCAACCGTGTAAGACCCCGAATTTTATGAAATAAAAGTATTCAATTTTTCTTATAATTACAATTTAATAAATGGTTAAATTGATAAAAAAAATTAAAGTTATGGGTGAAATGTGAAAATTGTTCAAAATAAGCAAGTGGTTATAAAATAATCATCGTTGTCGGGGAATATTCGTTTGGTCGTGGAATATTCTTTCTGTCGGGGAATATTCGTACGACGGCGCAGTCATTTGTGGGCCCCATAACAGAATAAATGTCGGGTGAAGAAAACGACAAATTTGAGTTTTTACAAATAACGGCGTAGTTGTTACCGTTAACACTGTTGGAATACCCGATGGTTAAAATACAGTAATACGCGTTATTGCACAGTAGCACACGGTATTGCATAGTATTTTTGAAATTATTGATTCTTACGTAAGAAGGCACTACTCAATAATTGTTACAGTAATTACTGTTCAATATTTTATTTTATTGATTCAATAATTGCTGCGTTGATATTTTATATTATTGTTGTTTCAATAATTGTTGCTGCATAGTATTTTCCATTATCATATCAATAATTCATACTATTTGAATAATATTATTAGATAACATTATTGGTAATGTCTAGAAAGTTCTGTCTAAGGAGAGGTTTGGTCATCTAATTGCGCGCCAGTAAGGAGAAATTCTTATTGGAAAGCCCCCTCTTTCCTGGGAACGGCCTGGTTGTCATAAATGTGATTCTGTAATATTATTTGTGAATAATTAATTATTGATTCATATGATAAGAAAATATTTATATTATGTGGATATAAATGAGGGATATATTTTTGTGGTTAAAAATGAAGGAGTTAATGTTGAGGTTTTTATTAGTATTTTTGTCGGAATGGAGGTATTAAAAATCAGGATTTTTGAGATATTTTACGGGGGTTATAATTTTTAATCCGACCGTTGGATCGTGGTAATATTTGGATATGTTATACATATATAAGTTGAGTATATGTCCACAAATTTTGAACCGTTAAAAATGAACGTATGATTTATTATGAATTTTACGAGATGACTGGTTCAGAAATTGTTGAATTTTCGGAGTTTATCATTTTGGTGGAAAATTCTAGAATTGGTGGGCCCCACTTGTGGTTGGTGAAGAAATGTGCTGAATTATATTTCAAATGTGGTGGGTGAGAATAGTAGCAGGTAAAGCCATCAGGTTGCAGGTCAAACCTATCAAAATTTTCCTATAAATAGAGGGCTAAGTTAGAATTGAAAATCACACCAGAAACATAAGCTTTCTCTCTTTCTCTCTCTATATTATGAAGCATATTTTGTGAGTTTTTAAATACTTGGTGAGTTGCTATTCATCAGTGCAAGTTTTCTTCAGCATCATATCCGATATCCAGTCAGAAGTACTGCTCTTTTGAGGTAAGGGATAGTAAGGGATAGTAATGGATTTTAAGGGTTGTTATGATTTTCAGTTTCGTAATTTTTATGATCTTCAAAAATTCTGAAAAAATTTGAAATGATATTTTGATGAGTTTTCTTGATTGTGTCCAAAAATGGTGATTTTTGGATGTATAGATTGAGAGTTATGAATTTTATGAGAAAAGACTATTTTAGAAGTAACAGCTTATAATTCCTTGTGGTTAACTCCAAAATTGATGAAATTTTTATTGGGAGTACATGTATATGATAGAAGTATACTCTGTAAATTTCAGAATTTTTAGACAAAAGTACAATTTTTGATAAATGTCTAAATATTCGGCTATTTTGGCCATATGAAAAATAGTAAATGACTTTTAAAAATTCTGAGAAAAATATATGTTCACTATGGGACTATATTATGCTAAATTCCAGAAAAGAAATATTTTTGGAACTGATTTGTTATTTTTCATGAAAATGGTCTAGTTATGAGTAAATGAATTAAATATGTTTTGTGAAGAAAGAAAATTGGAAAATAGGATTTTATGGCTTGAGAATCCTATATGAGGTATATGCAGATTTTTGATGAGAGTTTTGGTTATTGATGATGAAATTGTAAGAGTTGGCATTTTATGATGATTAAATGCATTAATTAGTAAAGTGTAAACAATTAAAATAAATTGTTTATAAATTTAAGTAATGTTATTCTTTCAATATCATTATACCGAAATATTGGTATGAATTTTATTGTAGAATTTCTATCTTTTGTGTCGGGGTTACTATTCATGAGTTACGAATATTACTCTTGAGATTAAAACTATATGTTGATCATATTATTTTTATCATCATATATAACATTTTTATAACCCTGATGTTGAAATTCTCTTTCACTGGAGTGTAAAGATGGATAGATTATTGGTATGATCATGACTAGGGTTCTCTTTGGCCTGTAGTGCAAAGTTGAATTGTGACTGGTATGATCATGACCATTGAATTTATAATTGAATATCTTAAGCTTAAGTGCAAAGGTGAATTGATCAACATGGTTATAATTATTGTTTATATAAATTCTGAAATGATTATATATTTCTTTGAGATATGAATATATTTGGCCTGTAGTGCAAATATGAATTGTTGATGAATATCTTTGGCATGTAGTGCAAAGATGGCCTGTTGATGAATATCTTTGGCCTGTAGTGCAAAGATGAACTGTTGTTGAATATCTTTGGCCCGTAGTGCAAAGATGGTTTGTTGATGAATATCTTTGGCCCGTAGTGCAAAGATGGATTTGTTAGTATGATTATAAACAGGAATTGTGATTTGGTATAACCATGATCTTTGATGTTTCAGGTAAAGACAGGTGATGAAAATATTTTTCGTCCTGGGTGCGAAGAAAAATTTATAGTCACAATTATGATTATGAGTTATTCATATGATTGTGGAAAGGAACTGTTGAGTGATGTTACATGGATAAAACATTGTTGATGAATTTTTAACATGGAGAAGATAATAGACTTTATAGTCTATTTGACTCTTCTAATGGATTGCTCGTTCCGCTGCAACTATGGTTGAAATTTTTATCATTTACCATATGTTCTAAATCTCTGATTTATTATTGATGAAGGCTATTGATAATTTAATTATCTTTAGTCATGATATTCTTTACTGAGCTAGTTGTGCTCACCCTTTTACTTCACAATTCCTTTCAGGTAATAAGAGTGTAGCTGGGTCGAGCGAGGGTAACGGGAAAATAGAACGGTGGTCTCTAGCTATGGAGGTTCTCCCGAAGCAGTATAGAAAAGTTCATTTAGTAGTTATATTTGGTGAATCCAATAGGGTAAGGTGTACCCAACGTTGGAAGGGTGGTTTGCCACTATCATACAAGATGTCTAACGACATACAACCTCGTGTCATCATAAGACAAGGATGTGCTCATCCACTTGCTGGGTATATATACGAGCACTACCTATATAATCTTGGTGTTTGTTTAAAGTATAATTCTCAATTGGAGACAGTAGAGATAATGATATGTCAAGAGAAGACTCACCATTGGGAAGAATATGATAGTAATCTTCTCGTTTTTCTATGGGGTCTATTGGGTCAACCAAGGATAATTCTGTGGCCATATGATATATATCATAACCTAGACGCGTGGCCTCCCATGTACGAAGGTTTCCTTGAGCACTTCCCAAAGATTCTAGTTTCTAAAACAGTTTTTGACTGTACCTTTATGTAAGGTACCTTTGTGAGGTGCTGATACATGATGGTGTCCAATGTCACATTTGGTATATATTTGTATCCAAACTCACAGCATATGTGTTGTTGTATTTTGCACGACAATTGTTGTAATAAAGTTGTAGTTGTTTTCTGTACCATGTATTTGACGACTCAGAATGGGTTGGATGGAATGGACCTATTTTGGGGTTGTTACAAACCGAATATTCCCCGACAACAATGAATATTTTATAACCACTTGTGTATTTTGAAAAAATATTCACATTTCACCCATAACTTTAAACTTTTATCAATTTAACCATTTACTGAATAGTAATTATAAGAAAAATTGAATACTTTTATTTCATAAAATTCAGGGTCTTACAAATGGTGTATGCATCAAGTTAAGTTAGGATGCAAATTAATCTTGTAATTTTTATGATGATGTGTTTGACATTTTCCTCCCCTTATGATTAGGATGTTTAATTAATATGTATGGTTTAAATATTAATTTGTGTTTAATTAATATGTATGATTTAAACTTTAATTTTTTTTTCGTAAATATTTTGAATGAATTTTATATTAGGTTACTGATAAACGAATTCGAATATTTGAATAATTTGTCTATTCGGATAAAATAAACGGTAACGGATATTATCCGTATTCGAATATTTTTTCGAATACCGGATACGGATAATATTTTTAAAATCCGTCGGATACCGAATACGGATAGCGAATTGATTTTCTGGATACGGATACGGATATACCTGTATCCGTATCCGTTTAATACCGTTTACACCCCTAATTATTGCTATACTAATAGTCTTCTTTTCTTATTTTTTAGCTCTTAAAATTGGGATCCCGTTAATATGAAGTGAATGTCTATTTTATGTATAATGCAGTATTGACACATATGCGGGAGGGTGATTTTTCTATCCGCATATAAATATTGTATTGGACATAAAATGAACTTATCATGAAATTCACTCCATACTAATCACTCTACCTAAATTGAGTATCATATCTTAAACTTTTAAATGTCTCATAAATATTATTACAAACAAAAAATGGCCAAAAGGGTCACAATGTAATTTTTTAAAGACTAAATTCCAATTTGAATGCTACCTTTAACCTTGACATCAATTTGCACCTTAAATTTTATTTTGAATTATATGCATCTTAAATTTCAAGATTCAAAACAATTTGCTCCAATCGCACCCTTCACAACAAAGCAATTTGCGCTCTAAACTTTAGTGCAGAGGGTGCGAATTGTATTGAAACTCAAAGTTTAGGGTGCATTTAATTTAAAATAAAATTTAAGGTGTAAATTGAATTTAGGGTATGATTTGGAATTTAGTATTTTTTGATATATAAATACAACTTTTTTTATAACAATTAAATTAAAAAAAATGAATTGTTAGTATGTTTTGTGATTTTTCCCGTTATCTTTATTTTAAATATCAAAATGTTGTTTTTATTGATTTTTATAACTATTTAAAATAATTATTTGTCTAAATACATTATTTGCATCTCAATTTAAGACGAGAGGGGAAAATTTTTAGGTGGCCTGGAAAACGGATTAGGAGGGGAATTAGCAGAGAATATAAGAAAAACTTTTGAGTGGTAGACTGAATTGTGCCGTGTAACTTCGTTTCTGCGTAAAATTGAACGTACTATTGGTAATTGGACTCGTGGATAAATCTTAACGTTAAAAGGAAGTATTAAAAAAAGTCCTAGTGATAATTTTCTTTTGTTTTCACACTAAAAATGGTTATATGGGGAAACAAAAATGGTTATATGGGAAAACAAAAAAAGTTGGAGTAGAAAAGGTAAATCAAAGTCAACTTTGAGATGACTGAAAAATAGAAAATTTCCATAGGGTTATATTGAGTATTATGTCTCACCAGTCCCTACCACCATGAATTAAAAAAAATTAGAATCTTATGAATCTATAGCACTTACTTTAGAAGTTATCCAAAAAATGTTTAAGCAAAATTGAAATTATTTGTATTGAAATTAATGACTAGACACATGTGAAAGCAAGTGTTAATCCTTGATCTCTCTGCCTAATCAAGAATTGACCATTAGATGGACCTTTTTGTAACTACCACCAAACAAGATTCCAATAAATATGAATTTCAACAAATAATTTTTTTCAAAAAAAAGTTAAAATAACCATTAAAAAAATAAAATATATCTATCTAACAAAATACAACTGATTTTAAATTTTCTGTTCATCTTAATAAATTATCTGGACCATCCAAAATTTAAAATAAATCACACCGTTCATGTAGTGCTGGAGACACGAGACACGGTTAGTATATATATATATAAATGGTGCTCCTGTATTTTGGGCATTTGGATACTCGTACAAATGGCAAAGTCAAGAAATGAGATTACCTTGTCGGTCCTTGTATTCAACTGCTAAGGGGTCTATTAACAAAACCATTTGTCATGTTCTTTATTCTCGATCTTATTAGGGATATAAAATAAAATACTATGAAAGTTGGATAGGGAACTAACCCACTTCCCACACCAGAAAATTGTAATAGAAATGAAAATTTTAGGGGTTTTTTTGCCCCACACTTACGGTCACAACAACAAAACAATACACACGGATTTGTTTGTTTGTATTATTGTGATTGTGTTTGATTATTTATAGTCGAAACAAGACAAACCATTGACTCTTTGTATTTGTTTATCGTAATTAATGACTAAATATGATCATGAGTCATGATAATTATGAGTTGAAACTTTAATCCAATGACTCATTCTTAGAATTAAATCATAATTCTATGACTAATGGTCACTACGACAGGATAGTCAAGATTTAACTCATCGCTGAGCGAGCAGTTACCCAACACAAGGTGTAATTGGACTTGGAAATTTATTAGTTTTTACTAGAGTGTTGAGCTTGAGCCTATATTATATGGCTTTCTATTTGTTATAAAATATTGTTTGGTATGTGAATCATTGTAGAGCATATGAAACATGTAATAAACATATCAAACAAGTAAGATTAGCTAAATTAATGATCCTGGATATATCGTCTGTCTATTATTTTTTATTTTTCATCTATTTTTTTGTAAGAGCATTGTGTAATTCGTTCTTTAATTCTAACACTCATTGTAACCAAAAGGGCAGAGAGGCCAACAAAATTCAAATAGTTTTAGTAATCATAGCAAAATCCATAGAAGTACTTGAGAAGGAAAAAAACTGTCACATACTCTAAAAAGAGAGCTCAATCGAAATAGTATGATAAAAGATCGATGATCCTATTTTCATGGAAATTCTATATAAAACACAACTTTAATACGACGGAATTTTGGTTAATAAAATGGTGAAAAATTAAAATAGCTAGCTATTAATGAAAAAAGTAGTGTCAAAACTGTCATGGCCTAAATATGGATTAATATTTTGAACTTTTAATTTTTTTTCTACTTTGGGGATTGTCTTCTCATCAATTTTTTCAATTAGGAGATTAAACTTTTTATTTTTTCTAATTACGATAGTGTCACGTCAGAAAATTGATGGCATAACAGCGACACGTGACTAAAAAATATTTATGTGCAATATTGAGTCTCATTTTAATATTTATTTAATTAATTTTTTGTACAAAAAAGTTAAATATAATACCGTGATTAACTTTTTAAAGTAAATTTATTGACAATTTTACCCTTTTTGGTATAAAAATTAATTGTATTGATTATTAACGATTATGAAATAAACTTAAAGTTCAGGGTATTAATCTATATTTAGGCCTTAATTTTTTTATAACAAAAAGGATAAAATTGTCATTATAATGATTATGGATGATTATGAAATAACAAGATTTTAATTAATATTACATTTATATATTTTAAAATATTTATCATTATGATGATTATTGATGATTTTTTTTAAGTTGAATTTGTAATGTATTAAATTTACTTTAAAAAATTAATAATAGTTTTGTATTTACCTTTTTGGTATAAAAAATTAATTGAATAAATGTTAAAATAAGATTCAATATTACACATTTTTTTCGCCACGTATATATTTTATCAGTAGTCGTCAGCACATACAATGGCAAATTTATATCACACACATTAAGAATTAGCAAACACAATTTTCTAATGTTACAAGTATTCAAAAGCTATGGAGCCTTAAATAGGATTTCAAGTTATAATATATAATTGAGCTCCTGTTTACCCATAATTATTATACATAATTAATATTGATTTATCTAAAACTTTTTCGTTTAGACAAAGCAACAAATCATTAATTAATTATTCCATCAGTACTGAATATATTGAATTGAAGGTCTTAATTAATTGTATATGTCAAATTGATGATAATCAGCTGGCTGTGGTTTATCAACTCCATCAATATTCCTGAGCCAAAATGTCTGTTTAAAGGAGGCTGCGCATTCTGGTACATCTTCCATCACCCAATCATGGCCTTTTGGGACATATATTCCTGTACGAGCATCCGGCATCCAATACGACGACGTGCCCTTATCATCATTTTGATTCTCACCCTTTGGCATTGATGATGAATAATCTACTGATCTTCTAGTTTTAGCTTCGCCGCCATTCGAGCCGGCGAGCTTGCTCATGCACCGTTGATCAAGTACTGGCTTGGACACCCTGCATGCAACAAATGAAACCATGCATGAATTGTAATTATAACAACTGTCTTTGTTTTTGTTTATATATATATATATATATATATATATATATATATATATATATACACACACACACACACACACGATTGTAAGTACTCATATATATATATACACACACTGACACACACGATTGTAAGTACTCTCAAGCGCTAGCTATATATAATACATATACAACTCATACTTATAAAAGTAGTACTGCTCAATAAATTAACAGCCAAATAATAACTATATATTTAGAATCTGGATCTATATATGTAATTCAACATGCATGCATGCATGCAAATAAAAAGAGCAAGTGATATTAATTATACTTATCTGACCTAGAAAGATACGACATCATTGTCATGCAGCCGGCTCCAGCTCTAGCCATGATCTCTAATGGTGCAAACAATTACAGAAGAAAATAAAATTAAAGCTGATATGATGATCAGGCCAGGTATATATGTTGAAATTTTCCTTGCTAGCTGATGAATGGATGAATGAATTTAAAAACTAGGGTTTCAATCCTTCTTATATAGAACATGCATGCATGTGTGCGTGCTAGCTTTAGGGGTACGTACGTACGTACGTACTGCTAGCTGTAAGCTGTGTACCATATAATTCATGTCATGTGATCGATCGAGGAATAAATTCTGTAAAATATTTATGTGGTGAATGTATGAGAAAAAGCACCATTCATTTCTAAAAGAAAAAGAGTAAAGTAAAAAATTCAAAGCATATATATGTCTAGCTGGATTCTACTTAATTAGTTTTGGGTATTAATTGTTTATTACCCTCCATTGAAGAAAAGCTAGGTGCAATATTTTCTCATTTAGCATGTGATGGGACCTAGCTACCTCCTTTTATTCTAGAAGTTGATTTAACATGTGAGATTGAGGTTGGTTTTTATTAGTTGTGGGGAATGAATAAATGGCATATTTTTCATCTTCAAATATACTTGAGGGAATAATATATATATAATCTTCTATATATATACACACACTATTTTTTATTTTTTATTTTTATAGATCTTGAAAATATGATCAAGAAATATTAATTCATTCAATAAAATATACGAATTACACGTACCTAGAGTCTCAAATTTTCAGATATCAAATATACGATAATTATTTTAATTATTACGTGGCCATACATTAATGATGATATATATATATATATATATATATATATATATATATATATATATATGTGTGTGTGTGTGTGTGTGTGTGTGTGTGTGTGTGAATGATTTTGTATTATACTTGCTCTCAAGTTCTTTAAAGAGCCTACTTTTTCTGGTTTAATATTTGCGTAATATATATGCTTCTTTGATCATTGTCTGTAATGGACAGGTCAAGCTTGTAACTCTCATAATTCTATTATTTTAAATATTTTTAACAAAATTAAAAATCCAAAACTTTAGCAAAATTTAGTGTCTTTAAAAAATTTAAGTTTATGTAATACTTATTATACTAGCATGTAAATAATTTTCTTTAAAGAGGTCAAATGGATCAAATTCGGCTTTAAATTTACTCTATATGAACTCAAAGTCTGATTCTATTTCTTATTGGGCTTTTAATTCAATTCTACTCTTTACCTGTTACATTTTTAGGGCTAGGCTAAACAGACTTGATAGGTAACCCAAACCTTCGTTAAGGAATTGAATATTTATGAATAAGGAACAATTACAAATAATAGTACAATTTACTAAAATATTACAAAAAAAGTGCACAAACAAAATAATTATAAAAAGAGTGCATATGCAATATTTAATTACAAAAAGAGTGCAATCTTATCCCTTTTATTTAGTTGACTGATTTAATGAGTTATTGATAATGGTCATGTTTGTAGGGATTTAAATTTTATCTCTCTCTCATCAACCTCCAAATTCTTATCTAACGAATCAATGGAGTAACCGTCTTCTTCTTCTTCTTCGGTCGTCGCTTTCTTCATCCTCTGCCGCAGTCGCAGTCTTCTTCCTCACCTTCCCCCCGCCACTGCTCCACCGGCAGCCGCCCCACCCTCGCCACTGCCACTACTCCTCCCGCCCCTGCCCTACACCCTCTCCTTCCCCTTCCTCCGCCTCCCTTCTCCTACCCCGCCCACGCCCACCACCTCCCTCCGCCTCCCACCGCCATCCCCCTCCTCTCGCCCCCCTTTCTCCTCCTCCCAACCCCACCCCCTCTGTAAGACCCCAAATTATTGATAAATGAAATTTAATTTCCTCTATTTATTATTCTGAAATAGTAAGGGTTGATTTGATTAATGTGGTTAGTTATGGGTAAAATACGCAAATATTTTAAATAAGCAGGTGGTTATAAAATATTCATTGTTGTCGGGGAATATTCGCTTGGTCGTGGAATATTCTTACTGTCGGAGGATATTCGTACGACGGCGCAGTCTTTTGTGGGCCCCATAACGGAAAGCGATTGGATGAAGAAAAAGACAAAAACAAGTTATTTATAAATAACGGCGTAGTTGTTACCGTTAATACTGTTGGAATACACGGTGGTTAAAACACAGTAATACGCGTTGTTGCACAGTAGCACACGGTATTGCACCAATTATTGATTCTTACGTAAGAAGGCACTACTCAATAATTGTTACAGTAATTACTGTTCAATATTGTATTTTATTGATTCAATAATTGCTGCGTTGATATTTTATATTACTGTTGTTTTAATAATTATCACTACACAGTATTTTCTATTATCGGAACAATAATTCATATTATCTGAAAAATATTATTAGATAATAGTATTGGCAATGTCTAGAAAGTTCTGTCTAAGGAAGGGTTTGGTCATCTAATTGCGCGCCAGTAAGGAGAGATCCTTATTGGAAAGCCCCCTCTTTCCTGGGAACGGTCTGGTTGCCAGTACTGTGGTTCTGTAATATTATTTGTGTATAATTAATTATTAATTTATATAATGAGGAAAATAGTGATTTTATATGGATATAGATGGAGAAAATTTTTAATGTGACAATTGTTGAAAATTAATATTTTATCTTTTTCTGATAAAATAATTCATTTAAATATATTATTTTAATAATATATTGATGGTGGTATTTTTACAATGAATGTGGGATATATGAGTATATGAGGAGGAAGAATATTTTTGTGGCATTAAATGATTAACACATGTTTTGTGTGTTGGTGGACACAATTCTTGACCGAAAATTTATTATTGACTGTAAAATCGTCCGTTTGTGGATTTCGGTCAATTTTTGTTTGGAATTTGAAAAAACTTTCTTCTGTAAAGTTGTAGAGAATTGAATTTCCTATAAAAACACGCGAGATTCGAATTTTCTGATAAAATGGCTATTTATTATGAATTATTGAAGTTCTGAAGTTCCGAAATAATTGATTTTTAGAAGTTTTATTTATTAGTTTGGAGAAAAACGTTTTTTGTATTTTGTTGGACATCATTAACATGTGTGGCTGGTGTTTTTGACCAAAGGTGGGCTAAGGAAAATTTGTATAATTATATTAATATTATATTTAATTTTCTGCTTTGGTGTTCTAAGCATTTTCCTATAAATAGGGTGCTTAGGTTAGAATTAAAAATCACACCAGAAACACAAGTTTCTCTCTATTTCTCTCTCTATATCGAGCGTATTCTTGTGAGTATTTGATAATTTGAGTGTTGCTATACGGTGCAAGTGCAAGTCATAGCCTACATCCGGTGTTTCAACTAGAAGTACTGTCTTTCGAGGTAAGGGACATTATTTCTTTTTAAATGATATTATTTTCTTCAATATCATTATGCCGAAGTATTGATCTGAATTTTTATCAAATTTGGAACTTTTCATGTCGAGGTTACTATTCATGAGTTACTATTCACGAGTTACTATTCACGAGTTACTATTCACCGAAAAATGAAAATTTCTTCTTTTCGTCCAAATATCTATTCTGGATACTAGCTTTGATTGTATCCATGTTTTGATCATTCTTGAATTTTACTTCACTATGATTGTTTTTGAGGTATTTTTGGACATGGAATAGCTGAAATACAAATCCTTAATATTTACTCTTTTGTTTCACTGGATTCGTTTTCTCTAACATATTTTTCATCATCCTCAGTCCTAAATGATGATGTTACTGAATATCTTTGGCCTGTAGTGCAAAGATTGATGATTTTATGATGAATATCTTTGGCCCGTAGTGCAAAGATGAACAGGTGTTGAGGTGAACATGACCAACTGATGAATATCTTTGGCCTGTAGTGCAAAGATGAATATTTGATTCCAGATATATATTGATTGATGTTACAGGGATAAAATATCGACGATGAACTTTTAAATTCATATATAGAAGATAGTAGTGTGCATTCTCTACTTAACTCTTCTAATGAATTGATGTTTCCGCTGCAGTTGTTGATTTAAAACTTGTTGTCTATTGTATTCTATTAGATTTTTTCCTGTTGAAGACTAAGGATAATTTGTTGTACATTATCTTAGTCATAATATTATTTACTGGGCTAGTTGAGCTCACCCTTTTCCTTGTTGTTCTATTTTTCTTCTCAGGAGGCGAGAATGTAGCGAGTACTAGTCGGGGTATGGAATAATGGTTCAAGACAGTTATTTTAGTAGTCCTCAATAAGTATAATGAGGACTTAATTGAGTATGAATACTGTCTAGATGACAATATTTGTATTTAAACTCACAGTATATGTGTTGTCGTATTTTGCACGACAATTGTAATAATAAAGTTGTAGTTATTTTCTGTACCATGTATTTGGCGACTCAGAATGGGTTGGATGGATTGGATTGGGGGCGTCACAGTTGGTATCAGAGCTTAGGGATATGATCTCTGGCGGAGATCGGGGAATAGAACTAGGAGGGGAGAGACGAGTAAATCCTTCGCTAGTGTGTCTTACCTAAGCTTATTTGTTGGTCGGTCATAATATAGGGGTATTATGTGATATGTTAATTTGTTAAATTAACCTTTATTTTATGGCAGTATTTGAGAATGTCGACTGAGAATGTTAACAGTGGAGTAAATGAAACCGTGGAGACACCTGTACTAACCAACGAGGAGAACGTGCAACAGGATGACAATGTTCCTCCTGTGAACAACACCACTGAGCAGATGATGAACGATGTGATGTTTAGAAGCTTTTTGCAGTTCATGCAAAATCAGACGAGGGAGACTCGTGTACAGAATACGGGTGGAAATGATAGCAATGCGCGACTTGTTACAGCCAAGCAGTTCAAAGAGTTGGGACCACCCGAATTTAAGGAAAAGCCGGATCCGATCATGGCGGAAACTTGGGTCAAGCAAATTACCACGATATTTGATGTCTTGGGATGCACGGAGGAACAGAAGGTTCCATTCGCCACCTTTATGTTCCGTGGCGAGGCAGACTACTGGTGGGAATCTGTGAAGCGTACCCATCCAGCCGCACTCAACATGTCTTGGGAGACATTTCAGAAACTATTCAATGACAAGTACTTTCCTGAAAGTATTCGTCATATGAAGGAGGTAGAGTTTATTAGACTGGAGCAGAATAACATGACGGTGTCCCAATACGAGGCGAAATTTGTAGAGTTGTCCAGGTTTGCACCTCATTTGGTAGAGAATGATGAACGTATGACGCTGATGTTTCTGAGAGGTTTGAAACCCGACATACGTCAATATCTCATTTCTCATAAATTTTCTCTCTATTCAGATGTTGTCAACAGGGCTCAATTATTAGAGCGAGATAACGAGTACGGTCAATCGAGGGACCACAACCAGGATCATACCGGTGACAGCAGTCATCAGAACAATGATAACCAGCGGAGAAAGAAGAATATGGACAAGAACGGCAACCACTCTGGTGGTAATCGTGGCCATGAATATAGAAAAAGCGAGTCGGGAGGAGATTTTAAAAAGAGGAGATTCAACATTGATAATACGAAGACGTCAGCACCAGCAGCAACTGGTTCCAAGGGAGGAGAACGACCACCGGTTATATGCTATAAGTGCGGAAAAGAAGGACATATCAGCCCAAACTGTCCACAACAGTTTAAGGTATGTTATAACTGTGGAAAGGAAGGACATATCGCTCGAGATTGTACTGTAGCGAAACCAAGTCCAACGGGGGTGGTGACTCAAAAAGCTGTCCCAGAAAAGTCAAAGTCAACGGTTCCTGGAAGAGCGTTTTTCGTGACTGGTCAGAATGCGAGGAACCCGAACGAAGTTGGCACGGGTTAGTTAATTATAAATTTTTGTGAAGTCTATACTTTATTAGATACCGATTCTACCCATTCATTTATTTCTCCTGCTTGTGCTCAACGTTTAAACTTGACTCCGGAGAAATTAGACTTTGATTTATCTATGAAGACTCCGTTAGGAGAAACTTTCGTTATATCCACTGTTTATAAATCTTGTTTGATCCAAGTTGGCACCATCACATTACCTGTTGATCTTATCTCTTTAAAGATACTTGCTTTTGATGTGATTTTAGGAATTGATTGGTTAACTACTCATCATGCCAAAATTGATTGCTTTCGTAAGGTTGTTAGTTTTCATATTCCTAAGCAACCTGTTATTCAAATTCAAGCAACCAAACCATTGAAGTCAAACTCTTTCATATCAAGCCGTAAAATCATTCGTTTATTGAAAAACGGATGTCAAGCTTTCTTAGCTATGTTATGGACTTGAACAAAAATACGTCAGATTTGAATGATATTTCTATTGTTAGTAAATCCCTGACGTATTTCCTGAAGAATTTCTTGGCCTACGTGTGATATTGAATTTTGTATCATCTTTGAATCTGGTACAAAACTCACTTCTAAAATCTCATATCGAATGGCTCCTATTGAACTTCAGGAGTTAAAAATCCAACTATAGAAGTTGATAACCGAGCCTTTATCTGGTGACTTCCTTTGTGGAATGCATTGAAGCCAGACTCTCCGTAGGGGACGCCATATTCGTGCGGTAGTAAACTGATAGGTGTCATTATGACGTGCTATCCAAGATTGGGATATGAGTCACAGTTGAGAGCAACCTAAGTCAGTAATCGAAATACGTAGCTTTCTAGTTATTATCGGAGATTCGTAAAAGGATTTTCTCGAATCGCTACTCCATTAACTCACCTGACTCGAAAAGATACAAACTTCGAATGGACCGAGAAATGCGAGAAGAGCTCCAAGAATTCAACATGCGACACTGATGTTGGCTCGAGCTGTTGAAAGATTTCGATCACACCATCCAATACTATCCTGAAAAAGCGAACGCGGTAGCTGACGCATTGAGTAGAAGATCATATGCAGGAACGAGTGCGATAATGTCAAGTATACGCGTAGAACCAACTTTAATCGATAAAGTTAAAGTTGCTTAAGCTACAGACCGGGAGCTGATGCGTATGAAGAAGAAAGTACAAGAAGGTGCTATTCCGGAAGCAAGAATCGATGAAGAAGGAATACTTCGAGTCCACTCCAGACTTTGTGTTCCTAACGATTCTGATTTGAAGTACAAGATCATTATGGAGGCACACAATACACCATTTGTAATCCATCCTGGTAGTACTAAAATGTATCGTGATCTTCGACATACATTTTGGTAGAACAATATGAAGAGAGAGATTGCAAAGTTTATCTCGAGGTGTTTAACTTGTCAACGTGTAAAGGCGGAGCATCAAGTACCAAACGGTCCATTGCAACCACTTGAGATTTCGAAATGGAAGTGAGAACACATTACCATGGATTTCGTTACGGGTCTTCCCACGGTTTCTCAAGGCATAAATGTTATTTGGGTTATAGTTGATAGATTAACCAAGTCTGCTCATTTCTTGCCGATACGGGAGACTTATTCCCTTGAACATCTTGCTAGTATGTACGTGAATCAGATTGTAAGATTACATGGCATGCCAGTATCCATAGTTTCGGATCGTGACCCAAGATTCACTTCAAGATTTTGGGTTAGCTTGCAAAAAGCTATAGGCACGGATTTACGATTTAGTTCGGCATACCATCCTCAAACGGACGGGCAATCAGAGAGGACTATTCAAACTCTTAAAGATCTATTAAGACTTTGTGTCCTAGATTTCAAAGGAAGTCGGGATAAGTACCTACCATTGGTGAAATTCTCTTACAACAAAAGTTATCAGGCAAGTATAGATGTGGCTCCCTTTGAAGCATTGTATGGACGAAAGTGTCGCTCTCCAGTATGTTGGGATGAGGTGGGAGAAGCAACGTTGTTAGGACCCGAGTTGGTACGAATGACTATAGAGAAGATCCAAACGATTCGACAACGTATACAAACGGCACAGGATCGACAAAAGAGTTATGCGGATCTTCATCGAAAGGACGTGGAATTTGACATTGGGGATCATGTATTATTACGTGTAGCTCCATGGAAAGGAGTTACAAGATTTGGGAAGAGAGGAAAGCTCAATCCACGATTTATTGGTCCATTTCAGATTCTTGACCGAGTAGGAAATATGGCCTATAGACTCGCGTTACCTCCAAGTATGTCTCGTGTTCATAATGTTTTTCATATATCTGTGCTTCGTAAATATGTGAAAGACCCGAACCACGTTATTGAGTTAGAACCGGACGAGATAGCCGAAGACTTAACGTACGAGGAGGTACCTGTCAAGATCCTGGATAGGAAGGAGCATGTCCTACGCACGAAGGTCATACCACGAGTTAAAGTTTTGTGGAGAAACCATGCTACTGAGGAAATGACCTGGGAGTTGAAAACGGAAATGAAAGCGAGGTATCCTCACCTTTTCGAAATATCAGGTACGTACGTCAATTTCGAGGACGAAATTTCATAAGGAGGGGAGGTTGTAAGACCCCAAATTATTGTTAAATGAAATTTAATTTCTTCTATTTATTATTCTGAAATAGTAAGGGTTGATTTGATTAATGTGGTTAGTTATGGGTAAAATGCGCAAATATTTTAAATAAGCAGGTGGTTATAAAATATTCATTGTTGTCGGGGAATATTCGCTTGGTCGTGGAATATTCTTACTGTCGGAGAATATTCGTACGACGGCGCAGTCTTTTGTGGGCCCTATAACGGAAAGCGATTGGATGAAGAAAACGACAAAAATAAGTTGTTTATAAATAACGGCGTAGTTGTTACCGTTAATACTGTTGAAATACACGGTGGTTAAAACACAGTAATACGCGTTGTTGCACAGTAGCACACGGTATTGCACCAATTATTGATTCTTACGTAAGAAGGCACTACTCAATAATTGTTACAGTAATTACTGTTCAATATTGTATTTTATTGATTCAATAATTGCTGCGTTGATATTTTATATTACTGTTGTTTTAATAATTATCACTACACAGTATTTTCTATTATCGGAACAATAATTCATATTATCTGAAAAATATTATTAGATAATAGTATTGGCAATGTCTAGAAAGTTCTGTCTAAGGAAGGGTTTGGTCATCTAATTGCGCGCCAGTAAGGAGAGATCCTTATTGGAAAGCCCCCTCTTTCCTGGGAACGGTCTGGTTGCCAGTACTGTGGTTCTGTAATATTATTTGTGTATAATTAATTATTAATTTATATAATGAGGAAAATAGTGATTTTATATGGATATAGATGGAGAAAATTTTTAATGTGACAATTGTTGAAAATTAATATTTTATCTTTTTCTGATAAAATAATTCATTTAAATATATTATTTTAATAATATATTGATGGTGGTATTTTTACAATGAATGTGGGATATATGAGTATATGAGGAGGAAGAATATTTTTGTGGCATTAAATGATTAACACATATTTTGTGTGTTGGTGGACACAATTCTTGACCGAAAATTTATTATTGACTGTAAAATCACCCGTTTGTGGATTTCGGTCAATTTTTGTTTGGAATTTGGAAAAACTTTCTTCTGTAAAGTTGTAGAGAATTGAATTTCCTATAAAAACTCGCGAGATTCGAATTTTCTGATAAAAGGGCTATTTATTATGAATTATTGAAGTTCTGAAGTTCCGAAATAATTGATTTTTAGAAGTTTTATTTATTAGTTTGGAGAAAAACGTTTTTTGTATTTTGTTGGACATCATTAACATGTGTGGCTGGTGTTTTTGACCAAAGGTGGGCTAAGGAAAATTTGTATAATTATATTAATATTATATTTAATTTTCTGCTTTGGTGTTCTAAGCATTTTCCTATAAATAGGGTGCTTAGGTTAGAATTGAAAATCACACCAGAAACACAAGTTTCTCTCTATTTCTCTCTCTATATCGAGCGTATTCTTGTGAGTATTTGATAATTTGAGTGTTGCTATACGGTGCAAGTGCAAGTCATAGCCTACATCCGGTGTTTCAACTAGAAGTACTGTCTTTCGAGGTAAGGGACATTATTTCTTCTTAAATGATATTATTTTCTTCAATATCATTATGCCGAAGTATTGATCTGAATTTTTATCAAATTTGGAACTTTTCATGTCGAGGTTACTATTCATGAGTTACTATTCACGAGTTACTATTCACCGAAAAATAAAAATTTCTTCTTTTCGTCCAAATATCTATTCTGGATACTAGCTTTGATTGTATCCATGTTTTGATCATTCTTGAATTTTACTTCACTATGATTGTTTTTGAGGTATTTTTGGACATGGAATAGCTGAAATACAAATCCTTAATATTTACTCTTTTGTTTCACTGGATTCGTTTTCTCTAACATATTTTTCATCATCCTCAGTCCTAAATGATGATGTTACTGAATATCTTTGGCCTGTAGTGCAAAGATTGATGATTTTATGATGAATATCTTTGGCCCGTAGTGCAAAGATGAACAGGTGTTGAGGTGAACATGACCAACTGATGAATATCTTTGGCCTGTAGTGCAAAGATGAATATTTGATTCCAGATATATATTGATTGATGTTACAGGGATAAAATATCGACGATGAATTTTTAAATTCATATATAGAAGATAGTAGTGTGCATTCTCTACTTAACTCT
Organism: Panax notoginseng; assembly: GCA_016801055.1. Taxonomy (NCBI): domain Eukaryota; kingdom Viridiplantae; phylum Streptophyta; class Magnoliopsida; order Apiales; family Araliaceae; genus Panax; species Panax notoginseng. The sequence goes on from CM029019.1 coordinate 8,994,560, forward strand.
TCTAATGAATTGATGTTTCCGCTGCAGTTGTTGATTTAAAACTTGTTGTCTATTGTATTCTATTAGATTTTTTCCTGTTGAAGACTAAGGATAATTTGTTGTACATTATCTTAGTCATAATATTCTTTACTGGGCTAGTTGAGCTCACCCTTTTCCTTGATGTTCCATTTTTCTTCTCAGGAGGCGAGAATGTAGCGAGTACTAGTCGGGGTATGGAATGATGGTTCAAGACAGTTATTTTAGTAGTCCTCACTATTTTGTAAAATAGTGTATCAATAAGTATAATGAGGACTTAATTGAGTATGAATACTGTCTAGATGACAATATTTGTATTTAAAATCACAGTATATGTGTTGTCGTATTTTGCACGACAATTGTAATAATAAAGTTATAGTTATTTTCTGTACCATGTATTTGGCGACTCAGAATGAGTTGGATGGATTGGACCTATTTTGGGGGCGTCACACCCTCCCCTCCCCTTCCCTTCCTCCGCCTCCTCCCACACCTTTTCTCCTCCTCCCCCATATCGATCCAAGGTGGTCGTCGGTGGAGGCCCCGCCACTGGCCGCGATGGAGGCCCCTCCACCACCCGTTGCTTCCCCTCCACCACCAGTCCGTTCTCCAATTCCACCGGTAATCAAACCTTAATATGTTGGTAACCAAATAGGCATACCAAGGTAACCAAACCTTCATAACAAGGTAACCGAACCTTAATATAAATGTTTCCTTGTTATGAAGGTTTGGTTACATTGGTATGAAGGGTTGGTTACCTTGGTATGAAGGTAACCAATTCAGTTTTATTAGGTTACTAATTTTTTTTAGATGTGATGTAGTTGGTAACCAAATTTCATGTAGTTGGTTATCAAATCATTTGATAAGGTAATCAATTCAGTTTTATTAGCTTACTAATTTATTTTAGATGTGATGCAGTTGGTAACCAAATTTCATGTAGTTGGTTACCAAATCATTTGACAAGGTAACCAATTCAGTTTTATTAGCTTACTAATTTATTTTGAATGTGATGCAGTTGGTAACCAAAATTTATGCAGTTGGTTACTAAACCTTCCGATAAGGTAACCAATTTAGTTTTATTAGGTTACTAATTTATTTTAGATGTGATGCTGTTGTCGGTGGTGGTGGCGACGGCGGCAGCGGTGGCGGTGGCGGCGAGAGAGGATGATGATGAACATTAGCTCCTTCATAATTTTTTGTTTTTAATTTTCTCATTTTGATTTGAATTTTGAAATATAGATTTGAAATTATTGTTAGAGACAAAAGATTTGAATTTGAATTTGAATTATTAATTATGGTAGTTAGTTGTCCTTGATTTTAGATTTTTTTATTAATGTGAATTGAACTATTTTTGTAATATGAGTCTTAATTAAACTCTTTTTGTAATTATTTAGTTGATGCACTTTTCTTGTAATTACTTTCTATTTGTTGTATACTTATGTAAAGGACCCGATGAATAATGCTAGAAACACAAACTGTTTTAAAAATATTTTATAAACTGTTGATATGGCATACTCCATCTCAACATATTGTGTGGGACCAAAGACTACATTGAAATAATTTGTTGATCAATACGCTGAGGTGGAGTATTCCACATCAGCAATTTATAAAATATTTGTAAAATAGTTTGTATCTATAGCACTACTCTTAAATTTATATGTTGATTAATTTTACGTTGTAGAATGTAGATTACGATTAACATGAAACTAAAGACAATAATATGTATTTTGTAAGACCCCAACTTTTATAAATAAAGATGAATTTTTTATAAATATCATTTTTGAATATTATGGAGTTAATTTGATATAATGTGGGTAATATTTATAAATTTTACAAAGTACGCAAGTTGTTATATAATATTCGATTGGTCGGGGAATATTCGTTTTAGCAGGGAATATTCGTACAACGACACAATCATTGGTGGACCCCACAACGGAATTATTGTGTGATTGAGAAAACGACAAAAATATTTTATTAAAAATAACGGCGGAAATTTTACCATTGTTACTGTTGAACTACTCGGTAGTAAAAGTACAGTAATACGTGTGGTTGCATAGTAGCACACGGTATTGATTATTAATGCTTATGTGAGAAGTCACTCAGTTTGATTCAATTATGGTCAGTTAATAATATGAATTATTTAGCGATAATGACGTTTTGTTTTATTCGTATTATTAACGTAATAAAACAGAAACATCTTTTTATATAAAACAGAATACTTTATTAAAGTTATTCTATAAATAGAATATATTATATTTTATTTAAAAGATTTTTCTTTAAATATGGACCGTCAGATTAAAGTAATCAATCTGGACCGTTCATGGATTAGTTACTATGCATTCTATTTTTCTATAAATAGCAGCTCATTCCTTCATTATTTCTTACGAATTCACTGAACTCTAGAGAGAGAAACTATAGAGAGAAACTATAGAGAGAGAGAAGAAGAGTATTCTGCTACTTAACTACTTCCTTATTTCAGCTCGTCTTTAAAACGGTAAGGGGTGTTATTCTTTCTTATTCATGAAGAGAACTGTTGTTATTCCATTTCTTATTATTCTGTTGGAATAACCTGTATACGCGGTCTACCCTATACTTGGTGACATTCTTCTATTATTCTGTTGGAACATCCTGTCTGTGTGTTTTACACCGGACCTGGTTCCGTTTTTATTATTATTCTGTTGGAACATCCTGTCTGTGTGTTTTACACCGGACCTGGTTTCGTTTTTATTATTATTCTGTTGGAACATCCTGTCTGTGTGTTTTACACCGGACCTGGTTTCGTTTTTATTATTATTCTGTTGGAACATCCTGTCTGTGTGTTTACGCCGGACCTGGTTCCATTATTTATTATTCTGTCAGAATATCCTGTCTGTGCGTTTACGCCGGACCTGGTTCCATTATTTATTATTCTGTTGGAATAACCTGTTTGTGCGGTCTATCGCATGCATGGTGATTTCTTTTGTTATTCCATTCTTTATTGTACACAGTTGGTTAAGTTTTGACTTCTATACTCCATAAAATTTGTGGAATATCCTTGATAATTGCGTTTCATCCAGTATCTTTTCATGAAAATATTCTTCTAAGCATTCTTGAATTTTACTCCACAAAGCAGTATCATGTTGACAATTTGGACGTTATTAATTCTTGGATAAATTAATTCTTGAACTTGTTTTATTGAATTCTTATATCATTGTCATCATCCTCATGTTTATAAAATGTTGAAAGTCATCTGTGGCATGTAGTGCATAGATGGACTTGGTATGATTATGACTAGGGATTATTCGGTATAATCATGACCGTAATGTTACAAATGATGTGGTAAAAGTCATCATTGGCCCGTAGTGCATTGATGGACAGTTGTTGGCATGATCATGACCATTAATGAATACACGAATATCCGTGGCCGTAGTGCATGGGTGATTCGATGATGTGGATTATTTTATTAAGCTGAGTCACAGCAATAACAGTGTTGAAAAACCTTTTAAATCATAAAAGATAGTAGAGTTTATTTTCTACTTGACTCTTTTAATGGATTGCTTGTTCCGCTGCAGTTAAACTTGATGTCTATTATATTTTATCAGTTTAACATTGTTGAAGGCTAATGATAATTTATTCTGCATTATCTTAGTCATGATATTTCTTACTGGGCTAGTTGAGCTCACCCTTTCTTTCACTGTTCTCTTCAAGAAATGAGAACGTAGCTGGGGCAAGTCGGGGAACGGAGTGATGGTCCGAATGATAGTATTAGTTAGTAGTCCTCACTATTCTATGTAATGGTGTGTTAATAAATGTAATGAGGACTCCTTTTGAGTATGAATACTCTCTAGAAGATAATATTTGTATTCAAACTCACAGTTTATGTTTTGTCGTATTGTACACGACAGTTGTATTAGTAAGTTGTATTTGTATTTTGTACTATGTATCTGACGACCCAAGATGGGTGATGTATACCTAATTTTGGGGGCGTCACAGTTGGTATCAGAGCTTAGGGATATGATCCCTGGCTAAGATGTGAGAATAGAACTAGGAGGGGAGAGACGGGGAATTCCTTCGCTAGTATGACCTACCTAAGTTTATTTGCATGGTATTTATTTGGTCGGTCATAATATAAGGATAATATATGACATATCAATTAACTTTTATTTTGTGGCAGTATCTGAAAATGGCATCTGAGAATGTTGAGAATAGCAATGGAGCACAGGCGACTATTGATTCACCACATATCAATAATCAGGATAATGTTCATCAGGAAGGTGACAATCCTCATACAAACAACAACACTGACCAGATGATGAATGATGGAATGTTCAGAGGTTTTATGCAATTCATGCAACAACAGGTGAAAGCGGCTCCTGTCCACAACGTAGGTGGAAATACTGGAAACTCTCAGGCGGTCACCGCTAAACAGTTTAAGGAGCTGGGACCACCGGAGTTTAAGGGATAACCCAAACCACTTGTAGCTGAAACATGGATAAAGCAGATCACCAAGATATTTGATGTCTTGGGTTGCTCCGAGGAGCAAAAGGTTCCCTTTGCCGCCTTTATGTTGCGAGGAGAGGCAGATTACTGGTGGGAATCGATAAAGCGTACTCAACCTGCCGCACTGAAGATGTCTTGGGAGAAGTTCCAAGAGCTGTTTAATGACAAATACTTTCCCGAGAGTATTCGTCACATGAAGGAGGTGGAGTTCATCAAATTGGAGCAGAATAATATGACCGTGTCGCAGTACGAGGCAAAATTTGCGGAGTTATCCCGGTTTGCGTCCCACCTGGTGGATAATGAAGAAAGAATGACGCGGATGTTTTTAAGAGGTTTGAAGCCGGAGATACGTCAACACCTTGTTTCTCATAAATTGTGTTTGTATTCAGATGTTGTAAATAGGGCTCAGTTGGTGGAGCGCGATAACGAGACAACGCAACCAAAAGAGAGCAGCCGGCAAAATGATAATACCAGTGAAAGCAGTCATCGAAGCGGTGACAACAAGCGTGGAGGGAATCAACAGGCCAGAAATGGTAACCACTTCGGTGGTAATCAGGGACAAAATAATAAGAATGGGCATTTCAAGAAGAGGAGATTCAACAATGATGGAAAGACGTCAGCACCAGCACCTGTCGTTAAGGAAGGAGAACGACCACCTATCATATGTTTCAAATGCGGAGGGGAGGGGCACATCAGTCCAAACTGCGCGATGCCGTCCAAAGCATGTTATAATTGTGGAAGAGAAGGTCATTTAGCCCGATTTTGTCGTTTACCGAAGATAAATTCAGCTAGGATGGAGGCACCAAAGGCCGTCCCAGAAAAGTCAAAACCAGTTGTGCAAGGGAGAGCGTTTGTTGTGAACTCCCAGAGAGCAAGGAACCCGAATGAGGTCATCACGGGTAAGCTTATCATAAACTCTAACGAAGTCTATACTTTATTTGATACCGGTTCTACCCATTCTTTTATTTCTCCTACTTGCGCTCATCGATTAAACTTGATTCCGGAGAAATTAGACTTTGACTTATCTGTTGAAACTCCATTAGGAGAAACCTTCATTACATCCACGGTTTATAAGTCTTGTTTGGTTCAAGTTGGTACCCACACATTACCTGTCGATCTTATTTCATTAAAAATACTTGCATTTGACGTGATTCTAGGGATTGATTGGTTAACTACTGATCATGAAAAAATTGATTGTTTTCGTAAGGTTGTTAGCTTTCATATTCCTAATCGACCTATTATGCGAATTCAAGCAACCAAACCATTAAAATCAATCGCTGTCATCTCAAGCCATAAAGCTATTCGTTTATTGAAAAACGAATGTCAAGCTTTCTTAGCTCATGTCACAGATCTAAACAAAAAAACGTCAGCTTTGAATGATATTTCTGTTGTTAATAAATTTCCTGACGTATTTCCCGAAGAACTTCCTGGCCTACCCCCAGAGCGTGAAATTGAATTTTGTATCGACCTTGAACCCGGTACAAAACCCATTTCTAAAGCCCCGTATCGAATGGCTCCTATTGAACTTCAGGAGTTAAAGACCCAACTGCAGGAATTGTTAGACATTGGTTTTATTCATCCTAGTACTTCTCCTTGGGGTGCTCCTGTTCTGTTCGTGAAGAAGAAAGATGGGAGTATGCGACTTTGTATTGATTATCGGGAGTTGAATCATGTCACCATCAAAAATAGGTACCCATTGCCACGTATTGATGACCTGTTTGACCAGTTGCAAGGAGCACAATTCTTTTCAAAGATCGATCTTCGTTCTGGATATCATCAGCTGAAGGTTAGAACTGAGGATATTCCAAAGACTGCCTTCAGAACTCGGTATGGGCATTATGAATTCTTAGTTATGTCTTTTGGATTGACTAATGCTCCTGCTGCCTTCATGGATATGATGAACAGGGTATTCAAGGAATATTTGGATCACTTTGTGGTCGTCTTTATCGATGACATCCTTGTTTATTCCAAAAGCCGTGAAGATCATGAGCAACACTTGAGGTTGGTACTCCAAAAGCTTCGTGAATACAAACTTTATGCCAAGTTGAAGAAATGCGAGTTCTGGCTGGAAGAGGTAGCATTCCTTGGGCACGTAGTATCAAGTCGTGGAATATCGGTTGACCCGGCAAAGATTGAAGCTATTCAAAGCTGGGAGCAACCTAAATCAGTGACCGAAGTACGTAGCTTTCTTGGTTTAGCTGGTTATTATCGGAGATTCGTGGAAGGATTTTCTCGAATCGCTACTCCATTAACTCAGCTGACTCGGAAAGATACAAAGTTCGGTTGGAGCGAAGAATGTGAGCAGAGTTTTCAAGAACTCAAGAGGAGACTCATTTCAGCACCTGTTCTAACAATACCATCTGGCTCGGAGGGATTTGTCATCTACAGTGATGCTTCGAGCAAAGGGTTGGGATGCGTTCTCATGCAACATGGAAAAGTCATAGCCTATGCATCAAGACAACTCAAGGAATATGAGAGAAATTATCCTACTCATGATCTAGAGTTGGCAGCTGTTGTCTTTGCACTTAAAATTTGGAGGCATTACTTGTATGGGAAGAAGGTGGAGATCTTTACGGATCATAAAAGCCTCAAATATTTCTTCACTCAAAAGGAACTCAATATGCGACAACGACGTTGGCTTAAACTGTTGAAAGATTATGATCATACCATTCAATACCATCCTGGAAAAGCGAACGTGGTAGCTGACGCATTGAGTAGAAGATCATATGCAAGTACGAGTGCGATATTGTCAACACAAAGGCCCATTTTGTGTGATTTGCAAAGGATTGAGATAGAGTTAAAGACTCCAGGGACCCATGTGATGATGGCGAATATACGAGTAGAACCGACTTTAATCGATAAAGTTAAAGCTGCTCAAGCTACAGACCTGGAGCTGATGCGTATGAGGAAGAAAGTGCAAGAAGGTGCTATGCCGGAAGCAAGAATCGATGAAGAAGGAATACTTCGAGTCAACTCCAGACTTTGTATTCCTAATAGCCCTGATTTAAAGTGTGAAATCATGATGGAGGCGCACAACACACCGTTTGCAATCCATCCTGGAAGTACCAAAATGTATCATGATCTTCGTCATACATTTTGGTGGAGCAATATGAAGAGAGAGATAGCGTTGTTTATCTCAAGGTGTCTAGCTTGTCAACGAGTCAAAGCGGAGTATTAAGTACCAAAAGGTCCATTGCAACCACTTGAAATTCCAGAATGGAATTGGGAGCACATTACCATGAATTTCGTTACCGGTCTTCCTAGGGTTTCTTAAGGTATTGATGCGATTTGGGTCATTGTTGATAGATTAACCAAGTCTGCTCATTTCTTACCGATACGAGAAACTTATACACTTGAACGTCTTGCTCGTATGTACATAAACGAGATTGTAAGACTGTATGGTATGCCATTATCCATAGTTTCTGACCGAGACCCAAGATTCACTTCACGATTTTGGGTTAGTTTACAAAAAGCTATGGGCACGGAGTTACGATTTAGTTCAGCATATCATCCTCAGACGGACGGACAATCAGAGAGGACTATTCAAACTCTTGAAGATCTATTAAGACTCTGTGTCTTTGACTTCAAGGGAAGTTGGGACAAGTTCTTACCATTGGTGGAGTTTTCCTACAACAACAGTTATCAAGCAAGTATTGGCATGGCTCCATTCGAAGCATTGTATGGAAGAAAATGTCGTTCTCCAGTATGCTGGGATGAGGTGGGTGAAGCAACGTTGTTGGGACCGGAGTTGGTACGTATGACTACAGAAAAGATTCAAACGATCCGACAACGTATAAAAACCTCACAAGATAGACAAAAGAGTTATGCTGATCTTCATCGAAAAGAAGTGAAATTTGATGTAGGAGATCATGTGTTCTTACGTGTTGCTCCATGGAAAGGAGTTACGAGATTTGGAAAGAGAGGAAAGCTCAATCCTCAATTCATCGGTCCATTTTTAATCCTCGATCGAGTAGGAACTGTGGCTTATAGACTCGCTTTATCGCCAAGTATGTCTCGTGTTCATAACGTTTTTCACATATCCATGTTACGCAAATATGTGGAAGACCCGAACCACATTATTGAGTTAGAACCGGACGAAATAGCGGAGGATTTGACGTATGAAGAAGTTCCTGTTCAAATCTTGGATAAGAAGGAACATATTCTACGCTCCAAGGTTATACCTCAAGTCAAAGTTTTGTGGAGAAACCACGATGTTGAGGAAATGACTTGGGAGTTAGAATCTGAAATGAAATCAAGGTATCCTTACCTCTTCGACATACCAGGTACGTACTCTAATTTCGAGGGCGAAATTTCATAAGAAGGGGAGGTTGTAAGACCCTAACTTTTATAAATAAAGATGAATTTTCTATAAATATCATTTTTGAATATTATGGAGTTAATTTGATATAATGTGGGTAATATTTATAAATTTTGCAAAGTACGCAAGTTGTTATATAATATTCGATTGGTCGGGAAATATTCGTTTTAGCAGGGAATATTCGTACAATGACACAATCATTGGTGGACCCCACAACGGAATTATTGTCGGATTGAGAAAACGACACATTGTTACTGTTGAACTACTCGGTAGTAAAAGTACAGTAATACGTGTGGTTGCATAGTAGCACACGGTATTGATTATTAATGCTTATGTGAGAAGTCACTCAGTTTGATTCAATTATGGTCAGTTAATAATATGAATTATTTAGCGATAATGACGTTTTGTTTTATTCGTATTATTAACGTAATAAAACAGAAACATCTTTTTATATAAAACAGAATACTTTATTAAAGTTATTCTATAAATAGAATATATTATATTTTATTTAAAAGATTTTTCTTTAAATATGGACCGTCAGATTAAAGTAATCAATCTGGACCGTTCATGGATTAGTTACTATGCATTCTATTTTTCTATAAATAGCAGCTCATTCCTTCATTATTTCTTACGAATTCACTGAACTCTAGAGAGAGAAACTATAGAGAAAAACTATAGAGAGAGAGAGAGAAGAGTATTCTGCTACTTAACTACTTCCTTATTTCAGCTCGTCTTTAAAACGGTAAGGGGTGTTATTCTTTCTTATTCATGAAGAGAACTGTTGTTATTCCATTTCTTATTATTCTGTTGGAATAACCTGTATACGCGGTCTACCCTATACTTGGTGACATTCTTCTATTATTCTGTTGGAACATCCTGTCTGTGTGTTTTACACCGGACCTGGTTCCGTTTTTATTATTATTCTGTTGGAACATCCTGTCTGTGTGTTTTACACCGGACCTGGTTTCGTTTTTATTATTATTCTGTTGGAACATCCTGTCTGTGTGTTTACGCCGGACCTGGTTCCATTATTTATTATTCTGTCGGAATATCCTGTCTGTGCGTTTACGCCGGACCTGGTTCCATTATTTATTATTCTGTTAGAATAACCTGTTTGTGCGGTCTATCGCATGCATGGTGATTTTTTTTGTTATTCCATTCTTTATTGTACACAGTTGGTTAAGTTTTGACTTCTATACTCCATAAAATTTGTGGAATATCCTTGATAATTGCGTTTCATCCAGTATCTTTTCATGAAAATATTCTTCTAAGCATTCTTGAATTTTACTCCACAAAGCAGTATCATGTTGACAATTTGGACGTTATTAATTCTTGGATAAATTAATTCTTGAACTTGTTTTATTGAATTCTTATATCATTGTCATCATTCTCATGTTTATAAAATGTTGAAAGTCATCTGTGGCATGTAGTGCATAGATGGACTTGGTATGATTATGACTAGGGATTATTCGGTATAATCATGACCGTAATGTTACAAATGATGTGGTAAAAATCATCATTGGCCCGTAGTGCATTGATGGACAGTTGTTGGCATGATCATGACCATTAATGAATACACGAATATCCGTGGCCGTAGTGCATGGGTGATTCGATGATGTGGATTATTTTATTAAGCTGAGTCACAGCAATAACAGTGTTGAAAAACCTTTTAAATCATAAAAGATAGTAGAGTTTATTTTCTACTTGACTCTTTTAATGGATTGCTTGTTCCGCTGCAGTTAAACTTGATGTCTATTATATTTTATCAGTTTAACATTGTTGAAGGCTAATGATAATTTATTCTGCATTATCTTAGTCATAATATTTCTTACTGGGCTAGTTGAGCTCACCCTTTCTTTCACTGTTCTCTTCAAGAAATGAGAACGTAGCTGGGGCAAGTCGGGGAACGGAGTGATGGTCCGAATGATAGTATTAATTAGTAGTCCTCACTATTCTATGTAATGGTGTGTTAATAAATGTAATGAGGACTCCTTTTGAGTATGAATACTCTCTAGAAGATAATATTTGTATTCAAACTCACAGTTTATGTTTTGTCGTATTGTACACGACAGTTGTATTAGTAAGTTGTATTTGTATTTTGTACTATGTATCTGACGACCCAAGATGGGTGATGTATACCTAATTTTGGAGGCGTCACATATTTTTTTATTACTTCTAATATTATATAGTCACATAAATCAGTATTATAAATTTATCTTGATGTATAGCAATTTCCAAGTCTACAACACTCTAATTTAAAATGGAATCCTGATTTTATTTTAATTTTATATTTTACTTTGTCCATGTGGTTGTGATGTGGCCGAAGATGATACGTGGACCAATTAAAATTGATCTATAGTAAGGTTATAAAATGAACAAATAGTTCGGGTTCAATTCGTACTAACTCAATTAAAAGTTTGATTCGAACTTGACTCGAAATATAAATAATTTTAATATGTACAAATTTTAAAATTCGATAAATTACTCGAACCTTCTCAAATTATAATTTTTTATTGATATTCAGATTATATTCATTCAAAAAGTTCAAACTGTTCGGATTTAATTCAAAATCATATCCGATATAATAGATAAATAAATCTCAATTAAATTTTATTATACACAATAAATTTTATAAATCAAATCTGAATAATTCAATTCTAATTGAGTCGCCTCGATTCATTTACAATTTAGTCTCCGCTACACATTTCACACGCTATGCTATTATCAGTCCAGTCCAGTCCAGTGTAGTACAGTATATTTGACTTCATTACCAAACCGTGACTTTCTCCCTCTCAACAGTAACTGATTTACAATTTTGACTCTCATTCTCTCTCTCCTCCAACCAGTAGACATCTCTCTTTCTTCTTTTTTTTTCTTTCCACCTTTGAAATCCACCTTCAAAACCAACATTTCCTCAACCCTTTTTCTCTCTCTACAATGGTTTTCACTTCTCTTCCGTCCCTCATCTTCACCATTCTCCTCTCTCTCCCTTTCACACTCTGCACCAATTCTGAAGGTAATTAATCCACCACCCTTTTCCCCATCAACTTTCTGAATTCTGATTCTAGGGTTTCAATTTTCTTTCTTTCTTTCTCTTGGTTAATTTTTTTTGGGAGTTACTTAATTTCTCACGAAACCCATCCCACCCATTTATGGTTTTGTTTTTGATCTGCAGGAAATGCTTTACATGCTTTGAGAAGCAAACTATCTGACCCAACTAATGTGTTACAGAGCTGGGATCCTACTTTGGTTAATCCCTGCACTTGGTTCCATGTTACCTGTGATTCCAACAACCATGTCATTCGCTTGTAACATCTTTTCTAATCTCTTTTTTATATATAAATATTTATTTGAATATGTTTATATATTATGCATTTTTCTTCTTCTTAGTACCTTTAATTGAAATTTTATACATAATTAATTCTCAGTTTCTTTTGAATTTCATTTCAGGGACTTGGGCAATTCCAACATTTCTGGGTCTTTGGGTCCGGAGCTTGGTCAACTCGAGCACCTCCGATACTTGTATTCATTCAAACTCTTTGATTCAACGGTTTTATATTATCGGATTTTTGTGTAACGTATTATGTTTGGTGGATGACAAACTATGGTATACAAACAAAAAGGAAAATAAAAAAAAAGTTGGAATCTTTCAGTTTTTGTTGCTTTCGGCGGTACTTTTTCTTTGTTAATTTGGTTCATAAAAATGACTTATTAAGAATTCGTACTTTTATTCATCAGCTTTTCTTTTCTTTAGCTCAGAAAATCAATCCAATGATCACTAAATATATGCAAATTGTATAGGATTTGTACTAGCAAGTTTTTGTGGTGATAAGGGGTGAATTTCTTGTTTGATTACAGGGAACTTTACCGGAATAACATAGTAGGGAAAATTCCTAAGGAGTTGGGTAATTTGAAAAACCTTGTCAGCATGGATTTATATGGCAACAAGTTTGAAGGCAAAATCCCAAAGTCTTTTGCCAAACTGAAGTCTCTAAGATTTCTGTAAGCAATTTTCTTTCATTCTGAATTGTGATAAATTTAAGACTTGCAATTGTCAGCTTACGTAGTAACCCCACTTTGACATTAATATTACTCTTTATGTTACAGACGGTTAAATGATAACAAGCTATCAGGGCCTATTCCAAGAGAACTTGTCACTCTCGCCGACCTCATAGTTTTGTAAGCTAAGAGGAAAATGTGAAGTCTTGTGTTGTCTTTGATTGCCTCAAAATAATCGGTGAACTTTGGATATTGCAGTGAGGTCTCTAATAACAATCTTTGTGGAACAATTCCTGTTGACGGTCCTTTTGGGAGTCTCCCCATGGAAAGGTACCATTTCTATTACTTATCTAGTACATAGCATAAATATTCAGTCCTTAAAAGCATTGGATATGGGTAGACCAAACAGATATCATTTTTATATAAATTTTCCTGTTTTATTCCAATACAAGACAGCTTTTTCTCGTCTTTGTTCTTAATCCAGATTAAAGTAGAAGGAAATATCCTCAACTTAAAAAAAGACCAATTTCATTACACATGACGTGAATTAACATCTACAAGCACAGATGTTTCATGAAGTTGGTGTTAAGAAGATTCTTTATTGTTAGGATGAAGAGCAATGGAAAATCGAGAAAATAACCTTTTTCCTCTAACACGGCAAACTTGTATAGGAACATGAATTATCTGATGTAGGAACTAGCCATCCCTGTTCAGGAAGTGAAAGTTTTGTACTTGTCCTTTCACCAGTTCCCTTGGTAAATGTTTATGATTTTAGGTTTTAAACTCTCTGAATTTGTAGCATGAAATGGTTTCTTCTAAATTTTCATAGGTTGATCATACGCTGAACCTAGTTGAATTCTTAATAATCCAAATTATGTAACTTCTGGCTTTTTGCTCACAGTTTTGAAAACAACAAACTTAATGGACCAGAGCTGCAAGGACTGGTATCCTATGACTTTGGCTGCTGAAGAAGTCTACGTTCTCAAAGTCTCTTCTTTAGGCCTTCGTGCTGCATACTATCAATTATAAGAAGTAGTTCAATATGCATCCTTGTTTTATGTATTGTAACTGTACCAACTTAAATAGGCAAGCTATGATGCCAATATTGAGTTCTGAAATTCATCTTTCTAGGGTCTTAAAGCGTTAAGATTATCTCTTGACTCGAGTATACCCTGGCAGAGTGTAAGTTTGTAACAACAATAGCATGAAATCCTGCAGTGTAACATTTGTTTCCTCTATTATATACTTTATACGATTTATACTGTCATTTGCACAAGAGATGCTTTTGCTTTTCTATGTCAACATATTCCGGGGAAAGAGAAAGATGAAGAAGCTTATCAATCTATTCTTGCTCAGAAACTGCAATCTATGCTTTTGCTTTTCTATGCTTTTGCCCTCTTCTGAGCCATCAGAAATTGGTGGTGTTGGGATCTATCTATCTTCAGTCCCTAACACCAAAGACAAACACCTTACAGTCAATATCCATTAAATATAGAAATGCCGCTTGCTCAAACTTCAACCTACGTTTCCTAACAATTTACTTCCTATTTTACAAGTTTTTCTTGCTCTTTGGCCATAAGCTTATCAATCTATTCTTGCTCAGAAACTGCAATCTCAAGCTTTTTCATTCTTAGATAGAATCCTTGATACTTTCTGATACGGATACCCACTTGAATAGCTTGGACATACGATATATTTTCGTATAATATTTTTCTGGCTCATTACCATAATCTGATGATGTAATAAGAGTCTGATGCCTGCCTTGTCTTGTCAAAATCAACCCTCTCCTCTGCAGATGATATACTGATAAATAAAAGGAAAACGATTGTGATATGACTCAGGAAGCTAGAATAGCATTAGCAGCAGCTGCTCTTTCTCTTTCTTTCTGATTAAAACAGCTTCTCGAGTGTTAGGATCTACGAATATGTACTTGGTGAGGAAGAACCAACAGAAGAATATCCATACCCGGCCCTTAATAAATTGATTCCAAAGAAAAGATAGCAGCATCACACAGGTTTTGCCTTTTACTGCGAGCGACAACTCGAATCGAATATACGTCGCCGTTAACACTACATACGTCTCATGCTCATCACTCGATGTAGACAAGGCTGATAGAATTTGAATGTTATTCTTGAAAGAATGAACAAAACATAGAAAGCAAAATAATTTTGTTCCTTTACTTGCGTCCGTTGTAAAGTTCAATTGTACAAATCTAGTTTCAAAGTTAGAAAAATAATTTTGATCTAATTTCAATTAAAAATTCAATATTTAAATATAAGAAAATTATTCCATTAAAATATACTAGTTTTGCAGCAAGAGTATTAGTACTATATAGTACTCTCTCCATTCTTAAATAAGTGACGTTTTGAAGGGTTCACACTTATTAAGAAAGTCATTTATTGCTCCAATTCTGTCATTAAGATTGATATGTATTATCACAATTATCCTTGCATTAATTAAGAAAAAATATATTACATATAGTTGTCTAGATAAATGAAATAGAAAGATACTTGAGAATAATAAAGGAAAAATCGTAATTAATATTTCCCAGAAATTTGATAAAATCAAATATATTAAAAAAAATTGACCTCTTAGGAATTTGGAATGGAGGGAGTAATATAATAGAGAGAAAAACATAACTATTTGCTAACATTTTTAAGACAACCAAACAGTTGTGGCTAAGGGAGTGTTTGTTTAGAACTGAATAAAGTTGAATTTGAATGGCTGAATCGGTCAGTGCGTTTATTTTGGTCTGAATGGCTGAATCGGTAAGATAGACGAGCTGAATGGCTAAGTCAGATTTTTTTAACTGAATGACTGAATGAACAGCTGAATGAAGTAAAAAAATTTTAAAAAATATATTAACTATTATATTAAGTAATATTAAATAAATTTATAACAATTTTAAATTTTTTCAGATGGCTAAAATAATAAAGTTTTGTCATTACATGTCAATTATCAAACAATTTTTTTCATTCAGATTCAGATTCATTAAATTTTTATCAAACACCCCCTAAATTTGATACTCCCTCTGTTCCTTAATATATGTCGTTTTAAGGTTATGCACAAGCATTAAGGTAATGATTGTATAACATTAATTATAATATCAATTGTCTATATTACCTTTGTATTGGAATAAAAGATTGTTATTTATTGGATAGAAAATAGTGAGAGGATCAAATTTATATTTAATATTTGGGGTAATATTGAAAATTAATCAATTAATGCTTATTTGAAATTCTAAAACGACTTATATTAAGGAATAAAAATATTTTTTTAAAACAACATATATTAAAGAATGGAGGGAGTAATAACTATCTCAGGTAATTGGGGTGTCGGTGCAAATATTAATCAATTAATAGTAATAAAGAAGTCGAGAGTCAGACACGTGTAAGTAGAACCAGACACGTGGTTAAAGGAGGATGGATGGGCGTGTCCAGAAAATTTGATTTGCTAGCAAGTGCAGAAACACAGACTTTTCTATGAGTTTCCTACTTTGACCATACTCCTCGCGCCCCATCAGGAAGAAGTGATGCTAATTGGTTCCATTGAAATGAGAGAGGGAAGGAGCGAGTGAGACTTATTTGGTACTCGAGGGAGTAAAGTTTAAAAACTATTTCCCACCAACTTATTTCGTCTCTTCCTTTATAGAACCCTCCATCTCTCCTAAACCCTAGATACAGAGAGAAAATGGCCGCCGGATTCCTGAGAAACGCAGTCAAAAGGCAGTATTCCGGTGACCATCTATGGCAAATACATTCAATCGCCGATTCAATTAAAGCTCCAATCATCAGAAACCAATTTCCTCGCCAGCAGCAGCAGCAGCCCTCAAAAGCTTTTAGCCGATACCCCAACTCTATTTACAGAAAAGCCAAGGAGCTGGATTTTTCAGTTCCTACTTCAATACTATCCTCACCCTTTTCGTCCACGGCGTCGTCTGTTACAAAGATTGGGGTTGTGGGGTGGTATTTGGGGATGATTAAATCTCGCCCCATTCTCACAAAATCCATCACTTCTGCCCTTATTTACACTGTTGCGGATTTCTCTTCTCAGGTACCGAAACCCTTGTCCCAGAATGTTTTGTACATGTTTCTTTTTGTGAATATATATGCATTTTGTTTAGAATGTATAATTTTAAGTTAAAGCATGAATCTTGGGCTTGTTTGGGTATTATGCTTGATGTTCCCCCCCTAAATGTGTGGTATATTGTCATTAGGTGGTTGCCTTGGTGGATTTTGATGCTGCACTGAAAAGGGTTAGAACTTTATGGCTTTATCAACGGGTCCATTTTAGTTGATTTTAGCATTATACTTTTTTTTTGGGTGTGTAAATAAACTTTATTGAAAGAAAAATATGTTCAGCAAGTTTTAAAGGAGGTGCATTTCCCCCATACAACTGAACAAGCTAAGACGTCATTCCCTTCAAAGCAAACACTCCAACAAGAAGCAAAACATTACCCAATAAAACTAACAAAGAAACATCAAGCCTGCGAAAATATGTTTTGACTAATATTACACTCCATAGCAAGTAGCCAATTCTTGCAAGTATTCTCTACTTTTCTTTGTTGACTTGCTCTATACCTCACATCCTCATACCTCCTGCAAAATTTGAGCTCCAATAGTAACCTCATTTTCAAACATCCTCTTGTTCCTATCTCACCAAATATGATACGTAGCACCTTGAATACTTAACAAAAATAACCAAGTACAAAACTTTTTATTGGGTTTTGTAACAATATGGATATAGAGTTTGTGTTGGTAAAGTGGGTTTGATTTTTCTGTTTCCTTGATTTCCACATTTGTACTAAGGTCTAAATAAAGCATTCTTTTTTCTTTTTCTTTTTTTTATGTTTCTATTTGTGGACATGCAAATTGGTCCATAAAGTATACACAAATTGTGTGCAAGTATTTGTTGTATCGAAGTTGAAGCGAAGGACAAGTTTTTATTGTCTGAATGCCTAATGTTGAATCTTATAAATGAGTCTGTCAGGATTTCTGGTGGATGTCACTTTTCAAAATCGGTTTATGTTGCTTCTGTTTGATACTCTCTTGGCCATCTTAAAGATGCCAATAAAAACCATTTCTCCCAGTCATTTTGGAGAACATTTCCATGTGGATCATTGACTATAGGCCAGATTTAGCCAGAGTTTATTTTGCAGATATGTTTATTGCTTCTTTAGCAGCGCCGAGTGTAATGTACTTTGTGATAGAGAAAAATTGTGATAGAGAAAAACCGACTTTCATCTTCCTTTCTATGGGGAGCTTTCTAATTCCCACTGAAATGTTTTTCTTTTCTCACAAAATATGCTTCCCGTAACCTTTTTAAAGAAAATTTGAATTTTATTTCCTGAAAAAAGCAAATGAAAGATGCAATTGACATTGACATGATCTTCTTGGTCGTGGTGGTACCTATGGGAAGTTGTCATAAAACATGTTCTTCTAGACTCCTAATACACGACTGTGAAACAAGGGAAAACACTTTAGTGATTTTTAAATGCGACAAGAATTCTAGATGGTCGGGACATGAAATTTTTTGAATTTTTAAGGTGCGTAAAGTGGAGTCGCTTCAAATACATTATTCCATGCTGATAAAATACTGTTGGCTTTATTGCATTCCCATCTTTGCGGTCATTGGTCCTTCGTCTATGTGCACTTCTTGTTATGAGCTGTTGTTCCTTGTCTATTAAGCATGCCTAGCTACCGGCTAGTTGGTCCCTAAGTTCATCTAACTGTTTACTAGTTTCTGAAGTTATTCACTGTTTGATCCTTGCTCTTTTCAACTTGTTAAAATAAATGATTTAAATATTTGTTCTTACTTTTCAAAATGCAACCCTTAAAGTGTTGGGGTCTGGTAGATTACCTCTGAGCTCTGCACGTTTAGGATGTATGGGCATATCACTTGCCACATCTGAGAAATACATGCATTGCTTACTCTTCGACCTAGTTCTGCGTTTGTAGGTTTAGTAGAAATATTAGTTTGAACTTTGAGGCTTCCTTGACTAGTAACTTCCTTGATCTTAGTATCCAGAATTTCTGTGTCATCCTTGCGTTTTTTAATTTTAAAATAGAATTTTGATCTCTATATCACTTGAGCATGATGAAAATTTTCCTGTTATTTTTCTTAGATTTTCTTCATTTCGTTATAGTATCAGCAAGTTCATTTTAGTAAAATTGGAGCCCAGTCCTTATTTAAGTATTGATTTCTGGTATCATGTCGTTTCCAGAAAGTATGTGTCAAAAGTATTTGCAAGTGTATTTATTGAAGTCTTATTGCTCTCGATTAGTTTTTTTAGTATGGCTTGGGAATGTTGCAAATAACTACAATTTCTTCAGAAAATTGCACGGCCATCTTCAGAGCCTTATGATCTAGTAAGGACACTGCGCATGGCTGGATATGGAATGCTAATTTTAGGACCATCATTGCATTTCTGGTTCAATTTCGTCTCAAAGGTCCTCCCAAAGCGAGATCTCTTTACAACAATGGCAAAAATAGTCATGGGGCAGACACTCTATGGACCTACTATGACGGTAGTTTTTTTCTCCGTGAATGCAGGTTTACAAGGTATGGCTTAATGTGTTATTTCTAAACTGCAAGCAAATTTGGTTTTTGGAAACTTTGTCTTCTCATCATAGAGTAATCTAATGATGAGGGGAGATGAATAATCAATTATTTATGCTTCGGAACTGATTTAAATGATGCTGCCGAACTCAGGTGAAAATGGCAAGGAGATCTTTGCTCGATTAAAACGAGACCTTGTTCCTACAATGATTAGTGGTGTTATGTACTGGCCCTTGTGTGATTTTATTACATTCAAATTCATCCCTGTTCAATTGCAGGTATGCATTAGACCTCAGTTACATGTGTATGAAAACAACCGTCTGAATTAGTTAAGTTGGAACTGATCTATAAGTAATCTTATCCATTCTTGTCCTTTGTATTTGCAGCCACTGGTGAGCAATTCATTTTCTTATCTTTGGACTGTTTACATTACTTACATGGCAAGCTTAGAGAAAGCAGATGTCATATGATAACTTAACTCTGTCATCATCACCACGTGGTGCCCGATGCAGTGGATTCTTGAATACCAAAATCTTCTAATGATTTTGCGAGAAATTTCACGGTGGACGTAAAATTGAAGCAAAGCTGAAAAGTTCATATAGAAGTTCATTTTGATTAAGCAGCAACTCGACACCGTACCGTCTTTATATAAACTATATATTTGATCAACTTAGGTTAGTTGTAGGCAATAGAATTGAATTAGTTCAATCTTATGACATCTATTGAATTTCCACCACCTTTGTTGTCCTTGTTTTCCAATGTATGGGGATGGCAAGGAAAGGGGTGATACTGGGCATTAGGAGGTGTTACTGATATGCCAATCTGAATCTATTAAGGAGAACTTCAGTTGTACTTCCAATTCTTCAACATTCATGTTTATGTTAGAATTTTTGCTATTATATTATTGTCATTTCATAATGCAGTTGATCACTTTGATATTCCTTTTTTGGTGTTCCAAAAAATACTTATAGCAAAACTGGGTTCCAAATTTGGTCTCATTGAAAAAAACTTTTATGCATCTTTCAGTTAAACATTATGTTATTTAAATTCAGGTAGAAGGTTAACAAAAATTTTGAATATTTTTACAATGGTGGCCTCATTTTGGGGCAGGGAACTGTTTCTGAAATTTGATTATAAGCATGTATTCTGAACTTATAGGTGCCTTATTGAAGATTTAGCTTTGCATAAAAGCATGACAACTTTGCAACTTATCGAAATAAAATAATGGAACACTGGACAAAATTCTTATACTAAACTTAAAATGACATACTTAGTCATCTGATACAAAGTCCATTTAGAACAGATGTCCCATCTGCTCGAGTATATCTTACCTGCAAGAAATGTAGAAATAAGAATTGTCGAGCATTATTCTGAACTTCCAGAAAGTTGAATCTATTTTCCAATGTGCCATAAAAAGTCTGAAAGGGGGGTAATGACTAATGAGAGGAAACTGACCTGTAATAGTGGTACACTCCACTCGCAACTAAGAACAGAATTCTTCAAAACTCAACCCAACCCATTGATAGTGTTATATATATATATATACATATATATATATAAATTTATACATATATAAATTTATTTATATATAGAGACCCAGCAACAAAGCAAAAGGCTAATAAAACAAAATTCTCATTCGTTATGTTTTCTTCCTTATATACTATACACAACAGACCCAGCAACAAAAAGGCCATTTTATGTAATTTTATGGGTCGCTAAAGATATTTTATTTTATTTTGTTTCTTTTGTTTTAATTTTTTTAATTTATATATAAAATATACTTGGAATTTTTTTTTCAGGACAGGAGAAGTATATCATACATTCATACCCCGTCATTTAACACGCACGCACTCTATTATCATCTATCTCAGCGCAGCACAGCGCGGCGCGTGTTGAATACATATGTATCTCTCTCGTAGTCTCGTTTGTCTCATTCTCCCTTGGCTTTCAGAAAATGAGTTAAGTATGTGAATTCCAAATTTATAGCCTAACTAGAATATTATGCTTGTTACAACATATCATTTGTTTTGTTTGATATAGAGGGGAAAATTGTGGCTCCACCCTGGGCTGGCTGTTTTTCATACTAGAAAGAATTGCCTAGCGCCAAGGTTTTTCACTCTCCATGAAAGTGTAATGAGGCGGGGGGAATGAGATCCATTATTATGAAATGAATAGATTTTACAATTATTTCCTTCTATGACAACACCACTTGTGCACTACCGTCTACCGCTACTACACCCGCTGTCGCCCACCACACCTGCTGCCAACAACCACTCACCACCACCACCCAAAGTCCCAAGTCATGGACTCATGATTCTATGACATACCAACTAAAATAAATTAGTTGAAGAATCTCATGTTGTCTTTAGCAAATAATAGTTGGTAATTAATCAAACCATGAACAAAATCCATTGTTATATGTTTCAGGCATAATCACAGTCCACATAAAAGACCACAAGGCCACACATAACTTTTTACATAAACATCTCACTGAATTTCTAAAAGATAACCACTCTAAATATTCAGTCACCAAACCCTAGCCCCCTCCCCTTTCTTCCTTTTTGAAAATAAAAATTAAAATAAGCCAAGTAATTCTCTGTGGTTGAACAATCATCTCTTTTACTTCCCCAGTGATAATTCAAACAGTTCGAAATGGTGGAGCCTCACCAAATTTTAGTATGTAAGCAGTTTCATAAACAGGTCGAAGAGGCAAAATCACTTGAGCATCTAGATATGCATCACAGGAGAAACACCAAACTGATAGATCACTGTGTTACAACAAGTAAACTGAAAGGCATTAGCGTGGCAAATTTATGAAAGGCCATTTCAATAAAAGAACATGAAAGCACAAGTGCCTTTTGCTACACATACCTGTAGCTTAGTGCCAAACTATGCTCTCTCTGTTGAGAGTGCTCAAGCATGTGCTTATTCACAAAACGGCTGCAAAGAACATCCTTACAACATAAGCATAACCAGTTCTCATCAGGATGGTCACACCTTCAAAAAATTATTCTCAAGTTAGCATTAGCATTTTACTGTCTACTCACTCACACAAGTTGGCCCTTTAAGTAATTTCAAACAAAAGAATTTCCTCGGATGAAAGCTTTAGGCGACAATTTTATATATGTGCTGAAAGGTCAGCAATCGATAACATTAGGAACACATGCACAACGAAATCAATGGCCGATGCCAATGATATTCATTACACCAACTTGATAAGTTGCTTTGACATATTATAATAATTATTCAACGTCAACAATCCTATACAAAAGCGTTGCAACTCAAACACGCAACTGCCAGTAATGCTTCTATTATACCCATTAGGAATTACAGCTCATTGATTTGTTTGGTTCAGTTTAGCAGCTAACCAAGATGTAAAACTTAAAATAGGTTGATTATGATATTTTTAGTACCAAAATCGAACTGACAAAATCAGTAAAAGAAATAAAATTCATTGATCCAACCCATAGATTCTTGAGTTTTTAATCTTGCTTATTGTTCTGCCACTACCATTACTTTGTTTTTTGTTTTTTATTTTTGTAGGTATGCCACTATACAAGCATGTAATTCTCTAATGATACATGATAATGAACTTTTAGATCACAAATACACATTTAACAATTTGATTATGACACTAGTCTGCAGAATAATTATCAATTTTGTATTCTTGTGAGTATATTTTATATATACACGTACACAAAATTCATTACATATATTTATATTAAAGGTACACCTCTTGCTGTATTCCACAGTCCACACCACCTTATTCTAACAGTTATTGGTTAAGGAAAGAGTGAACTCCACAACTGAACCAACTCATTAATTTCAATCATTTTCAAAACCAAATGTAGTCAACAAAGAAAATCTCAAACCAAATAAACTACAAAGATCGATTTGATTTGGTTCTTTAGGTTATTCCATTTCAGTTAGTACTCCCGGTGAAAGTAGGACCTCAGTAACTCTCTAAGCTTGAGTTTGCTATTGTATCCTCTAGATTATGCGGTTTATACCTTGATCTATTATGATATCTTCAAATACTTTCTTGGCTTTCTAGGAGGACATATAAATATGACTACTACAGTATGACAAGTAAGTTCCTTACAGTATATATAAGTCGAGTTATAGGACTACTACAGTATGTTCGACTCCTAAAAAAGTTTAAAATTTTTCCAACATAAGTCAAAATTATACCCTGATCCACGAATACTACAGATAAGGGTGATGCGGTGGAAAATATCAATAAAGATACGGATTTCCATATATTTTAGCATGTATGGAGATTTAATATATTTTGTGTACTTTTATTTATTAGTTAGGAAAATTTAGTAGTCTAATTTATATTTGGCCCGTTTATGTTTTGGGCTTTAGTTTTCTAATTTTATTTAGTTTAAGATTTAATTATTTTCTTTTTTCAATTATTCGTAGGAAAGTAGTTTAGCATTATAAATATATTATCTTAAGGTTTTATGAGATACAATTTTGACAATTATATGAATTCTCTTTGAGAGTTTTATCTTCCTTGTGGTACGTTAAACCTTCAAATCACGTTTGTGTTAGAGCGTTACAATTTAACCATATTCCGATACGTCAATTGACATCAGAGCCCGGATAATTGTATTCGAATAAGGTGACAACTGATTGAACCTTGTGCGTTATCTTGAGGATTTTCTAGGTTTTGGTCAGAATCTTAGAATCGAAGATTACGTAACTTGTATTGGTGGAACGAGGCCGAACGTAATTTTCGTTTATCCAAAATAAATAAATAATGTTACTGTTCATCCTTTCATCATCAACCTCTCTTGTCGGAAAATTCATAGTCGTCGCCTCCGCTATTTGCTATCCTTCACCAAATTCACCAACTGGATATCACCACCACTGTACCAAACTTCATCATCATAACAATCAACGAGAGAAAAACAAGATTCACAACCTCCATCCCAAAACAAGATTCACAACCTTCATCTTCTATCATGAAAGTAAAGAGGTATAATAAACTGATTGATTTAAGTATAGCCTTGTTATTAGAAGTTGATTTATGTCACAGAACCATCCCTTCGTCTTCTCAGTCTGATTTCGTGCAGGCAACGAGCAAAGGTGATTTAATATTGCAAAACATCAATTTGATCCTTCATTGTTTCTTATAAGTTTTGTCAATGCACCTTGAGTTCTGGATATTTTCAATTTAGCCCGTAGTCCTTTACATAACCTTAAATTTAGTTGCAAGATTTAATTTACCTCACAATTCTGACTCCCAAAATTTATTTTTAATAGAACAATTCCTTGAGTTTTAACTTTACCGTTTTGTTCTTGGAAGTAATTTTTTTGGGATGTATTTTGAAACTTTTAACATGGTGGAAAATATTTTTCTTCCTAAACTGCTTTGACATAATAACTCGCGACCCGAATCTAGTTTTCACACTTACATTCACTGCAAGTCAAAGGTGTGTAAACTTGTTCTCGACAAAGATAGAGACTTTAATATTGTTTCACCTAAACTTGTGAAAGAATTAAACCTTTGCCCCGAACTAATTCCTTATCCCTTTGAAAATTCTTGGCTCAATAATATCTCAATTACAGTATGTGTTGTGCCAATTAAATTTAAAAGGTATACAATCGTGGTAGTTTGTCATGTTTTGCCTATGGATGCACACATATACTGCTAGGTTGATTATGGTTGTAAGATTTTCATGGTGAATATTTTAGTTCTGAAGATGTTTATAGCTTTTATTATGGAAATAAGAGAATTTGTTTGCTTCTTCACTAACCAAACATGCATGCTATTGCGAGGTCTTCAAAGAAAAAATTTGAATTGGATGAGCATGAGATTGATGGTCATAAACAAGTAGAGTAATTGGTACACCTCAAATTGAAGAAACGTCATGTTTGGAAGCTCAAAAGTGTATTATTTTGGAGGAAATACAACTTGAGATTGAAGCTAATACAATTGAATAATCACAAATCCTTGTTGAGTGACTTGAGTCACCTAGCATCAACGCGAGTATGGAAAATTTTGTGACGTCTAAGGATGATGATACAACAACAGACACCATTGGTTCAGAAGTTGCTCCTATGCAAGTGTTTGAGGACATCAAAATTATTAATCACAGAGGTATCAAAAGGGACGCTGCATGCCTGTGTACACTCGGAGAATACAAAGAAGAAGGTTAGCAAAGCAAAAGCAAAAGAAAACAACGCTCCTAGACTAAACTCCTACAAAAAGTCAACAAAAACCTTAATTGAGCCCCATTATACCTATGCTGCAATAAATACTCGACGCTTGAAACAATACCACTCTCCTTCTCTTTTAAATATCTACAGTATCTCCCTCCAAACAACCCACCACAGTCCACAGACCATATGGTTAATAGAATCATTCCTAAGTTATATGCTTTTTGACTAATCCTATAATGTTGCTACATTTCATTCAAAAAACTCATAGGCTGCACCACACTCTGTTTCTAAGTTTGGGACGGAAAAGAAAATAATAGAAAACTAGTAAGTTTTCCTTCACCTTGTTACTGAGTTTATAAAAAGAACATAAAACTTAAGTTTACAATTAACTTGCTAAGCTACCCTTAAACTAGTTTTATTATGTTTATAAACTAGAGGGTATAATAGGTATCATAAAAATGATTTTATGTTATTTAATTATCCGATCAAATCCGTCCAAAAAAATTGACAAGAAAAGTGGCTAAGTTTTCTGTCCATTTCTTCCCTTCTCCGTTCATTAAAAAACTTTGTAACAAAGGAATTGGAGAAAAAACTTGGGGCAAGGATCTAAGGCTTTCATTGACACCCAACTTATAAGCAAAAGGAGAAAGTTAAGTAATTGGACACCAAATTTATGCCCCCACACGGCTCAAACATAGACTTTGCAACTAGTAATTTCAACAATTCCCTTAAATAATCAGCACCTTCGTAATAAGTATTTTCAACAAACAACTTAACAAATAAGCTATAGCCCAGAATACAACTTGGGAGTTAGGAGAATGTTTTTGACATGGAACATTTTCCATTATATCCGTCCCAAGATGGGAACCCATCTAAAAGTATAGTTTTACCTATAATAGTGGTATTTAGCACTTTAAATTTGAAATTAACTCTGATTTAGGGATGTACTGTGAAAGAAAATTGGACTGTAAGTACATAAAAAAAATAATTTACAAGTTTTTATGAAATTTGCATTCATCTTCTCCACTTTCACATTAAAGATTAGGAATTTTCTATAAAGTTTTCACTTTGCTTGTAGTTATCAGTGTTTAGGGTTAGGATTTTGAAGAGTAAGAGGACGGACCTGTGGCAGGCGGTGTCAGGAGTGGGAATATGGGTGAGATCCGAAGATAAAGAGTTCAGGTGATCGCAGTGTGTTCGGGCTTCGACCCAACCCGACTCGGAGCCGTATAGTTGTACCATTTCTTCGTCTTCTGTTGAGTTTGGAACAGACGGAGAAGAAGACGACGAACTTTCCTTCGCCATTTGCTCTCCGGTTTGCTCAACAGTATCAGGCTGCTCTTTGTATGCTTAGTTATTCAACCATTACGTCGTCGTTTCATATTTTCCACAAAAAAAAAATTATTCCTAATTATCAAATTTTAAAATTAAAGATAGACTTTTAATCAAAATATATCCTTAAAATATTAAGTGTAAAATTTATCCTAGGCCTAATTTTTTAATGCAAATCCAAAGAGAAGTTTCCACTTCTCCACTAAGGGGTACTTTTGTCAATAAAAGTAAAAAAACTCCCTTCCTTAACGTTCACATAATGCATGTGTATTAGCAATAATACATATCCATTAATTTCATTTAAGGTTGATGCTATATTATGTATCCACGTACAAAATAAGATTGTTATTTTAATAAATATCATAACAATATGATCTCAAAAATTAAAAGAAATCCAAGTTAAAATGTGATTGTAAAATAATTAAACAATAACAAACTTATATTTGGATCAAATTATAGAGGATCATTTAAATCGATGTTATAGTCGATCGTGTGCGTCGAAATCTCACCGTTACTTGTCCAAACATTCAAATCTATATTTAAGTTGATTTCATTCACCGAAAATTCTTCAATATTTGGCGAAAAATTCAAAACGAATTCTCGTATAGTAACCGTAATATATTATTGCTAAACTTAATACTATTTTTTTTTCATGAGATGTCATGAACAATACTACACTTTTATAGAATGAAAAAATAAAGGGAAATAAAAAAAAAATAACAAATCAATTCAAAAGTAGAGGCAAGATTTGTTTTTGGGTAAAAATCTGGTAGTCAAGAAGTTTATTCCAGTGATATACATTTATTTTTACACATAAGTTGGGTTGCACTTGGACTTCAATTCCAGTAATATACTATACTAATGATAATAAATTAATAATAAAGAATTTAAAAAAATGAGCCTGAGGAGGAGCCGAGATTGGACCCATAATTCCCGTCTGAATCCGGCCTGAGTTCACCCTAGGCCCAAGCCTGACCAATAGACGGGCAAAATAAACTATTAGAAAATCAAACTTCGGAATTAGGGTTTTGACTAATCCACTATATATACCCACTTGCAGTAGTCAACCTAATTCTTCTAAACTCCTCTGCGACTTCAATCCGCAGCAGCTCTAGATCGAGAAAGCAAGGAGGAGAGAGAGAAAGATGGGACACTCAAATATATGGAACGCGCATCCTAAGACCTACGGCCCTGGTTCACGTGCCTGGTATTTTTTATCCCCATTTTCATATGCTAAGTTCTCTATGTTTTCATTTTTGTGTTAATTTCTTTGTGTTTTCATTATTGGATTGTATAATTATGGATGATTATCAATTCATTTCGTTTATACTTAGATATTGTTCTGTAAAGTTTGAATTAGTGTTTGTTCAACATTTTGATCTTGAGATGAGTTGAGACGTTGAGTTGTGCATAGGATTGAATCAGAAGCTTCAAGTGTAGATCACAGTTTTTTATGTGTCTGAATTGTATTTTGTAATTGACTTTAGTTTCAATTATTATTTTTTTAGATATGGATGATTTGCTATCAGTTTGATTTAATTACCTAATTTTTTTGTAATTTTTTAACTAACAAAGTGTAGAGTAAGTTGATTTGTTTCTGGAATAGTGAATATTTAGATGGATTACAGAGAAAAAAAATTAAGATGAAAGGTGTTCAATTGAGCAAGTGCTTAAGTTTTCTCTTACCATGACTTTTCTGTTTAAGTAGTTTTGTTAATTGTACTTTTCACATTTTATGCTATTGGATTTGGAAGATTAGGAGCCTCCAATGATACTTGAGGTTTTTATTTCGAATGAAAAATAGAAGTATAGATGGATTATCAAGCCTTTAATAGTAGTCGAGTATAATTAGGTAGCAGGCACAGCGGTTAGATATCATTCTGGACCATATGCATCACTGTTTTTAAATGTTATTTCAAGCCATTCCGTAGCATTTTGCGTCATATCTATTTGTGTTTGGCTCTCCTAGTTTCAAAGTTTCTACTTTCTTATTAGACTTAACATTGCACTATATTTTACTGTGAGCTATCCCTTTGAGGATATCAGATAGTTGTTATGATATGAGGAATATTTAAGTGCGGGGAATTCTCTTTAAAGGAAGCTTCCTCTGAATCTTGAGTTTCATGAAGTTTCGTAGTTGTATATTGTCATACTACCACTGCCTTGAAGACAATTTATATAAACTTTCCACAATTGGGTGTGTAGATGTTTTCCTTGAGTTGTTTGAGGCTTTATATTGGTTGCAATCCTTCTTGATACGAAATGTATTAGACAAGAAGTTCAAACACAAGATTAGCTGATAATATAAATTGTTCTGGCAGCCGTGTTTGTGGGAACCCTCATGGATTGATACGAAAATACGGGATTATGTGCTGCAGACAGTGCTTCAAAACCAATGCCAAGGAAATCGGCTTCATCAAGGTAATTAACCAACATTTGAGTGGAAGGGCATCTATTTGCCGATAATATATTTGTAATATTTGGTCTCTTGCTCATAATTACAACTCTCTTTTCGGCTTTGTGTTCCACTCTCCATGGTTTTGTATTGCTTAGCTCTTTTGCTTTTGCTTTTGCTTTTGCTGGATTCTTTTTTAATTTTTTGTTCAAGTCGGTAATTCATTGTGGTTATGCTTTGTGTTTTTGCAGTATCGTTAGAAGGATGTATGCCTTTTCCTCTACGAGAGGATTTTGCCCAAGCACAGTGATGGTTGTGGTTTTTAATATTGATTTTACTTCATGAATTTATTGTTTTGCTGTATGTTTGGAGACAATGGGTTAATTGGAATGATGCAGTTCACTCTAGTTTATTATCGAGGATGAAGAAATTTGTGGACGCTTATTATCTGCACTTGTCATGAGTTGTCTACTTTATACCCTTTCATTTTCAAGTGCATGGTATTTCATATCATTAAACACTATGCACGGTAACTGAGTTTATGTTTGTGCGATGTGTAAACTTTGGGGTTGACAATCTACCGGAATCTGTTCATCTGATAGAGGAAAAGGAATTGCATTTATCATTTAACTAGGAAAATTACCTCTGGCTTGAGTAGTGGCTCTGTCTGTTTTGTCGACAACTGATTTTTTCACATACATCAAATTGTTAATTTCAAGAAACTGTTTTGAAAATGTGGACCATTTCTATTCTTTATTCTTCTGGAAACTAGGTACTTGTAACTATAATCTGAACACAGAACACTTTTCAAATTAGAGGAAAGGAATGGAATTAATTAGCAGATGGTATTGTACTGTTGTTGTCGAATTAGTCAGTCGTGTGTTCTTTAGCATTTCGATTTGCCGAATTAGTCGTGTTGGTTGTATGGGCATGAAGTATGATTGTTAATTTTACTTGGTCATGTCCTTATTTTTTTTTTAACCCAAGCTTCCTATTACTCACTCACTATTCGGCTCTATGCTAGAGTTGGCTATCTTTAGCTGACTTAGCTAACAATTAAAGCAATGTTGAAAATATGGAGTAATTAGTTAGGTCAATCATTCTCTAATCACTTTTGAAAGTTGGCTAAATGAGGAGTGCTTAGTATTCCCTCCGTTCTTAAAAGATTGTTTTTAAAAGATTGTTGTTTTAGAAGAAAAATTTGTTTCAAAAAGTTTGTCGTTTATAACTTTCGAGAAGAATAAATTATTTACTTTTTATATTATCCTTACCTTCTCTCATTGTCTCTTCTTTGTATTAATAGTTTTTAACTTTTCATAAAGGGATAGTAATGGAATTTTAAATAAATTTTACTTATACATGCATTCTCTTCTCTTCGCGCCAGGAACTTTTTTCTGGGAAAAATTATTAACAAATTCATATAATCAAGTTTTTTATTTTTATTTAAAAAAAAGAGTAAATTTGATGGGAAAATGTTCAGTGTGACTATGTATATAAAATTATAGGCCCCGTCCATCATCCATGGATGATATGTGCACACACAAAATTTAAGCATGGCTAGCTGAAGCTTTCTATATATAATACTGAAATGCAAAGAAGAATCACGGGTGGTAAAGTATAACGGTAAGTAAAACCCAATTTATTTAATACTCCTCCTAAGAAAGAGGAAAAACATTTTCTGAAAATGAATAATATACATCCAAATTTCTGTATATCAACTAGTATTAAATTCCTCGCATAAATTGAATATATATATATATTATCTTAAAGTCACGTCTCTCATTTGCCTTTTGACGTTGATTAGAGATAATACTAAATTATAGAATAAAAGTTATTGGCAAAACAATGATTTTAACTACTAAACTTGGCACGTTTTACTTAATACACCACTGAACTTTTAGTTTTTTGGATTATATTATTAAACTAATTAAAATTTTTTAATTGGGTCATTCCGTCCAAAATAGTTGACAGACGTTAAAGTGGCGCTGACATTGCGCTGATGTGGCAAAAAAATAAAAAAAAATTTGCTTATGTGGCAAAAAAAAATCAAAAACAGATTTTTTTAAAAAAAATTAACATTTTAACGTTTTAAAAATAACAAAAACATAATAAAATACAACAAAAAATTTAAAAAAAAACAGATTTTTTTAAAAATTATATTTTTTTTAAAACAGATTTTTTTTATAAAAAATAGAATTCTATAAAAAATATATTTTTTTAAAAAACAGTTTTTTCAAAAAAGTCAATTTTTTTTTAAAAACAGATTTTTAAAAAAAATAGAATTCTCAAAAAAATATACTTTTTTCAAAAAATAGTTTTTTTTAAATCAGCTTTTTATAAAAAAACAGATTTTAAAAAAAAGAGAATGTAATACCCCGAATTTTATGAAATATAAGTATTCAATTTTTCTTATAATTACTATGCAGTAAATAGTTAAATTGATAAAAGTTTAAAGTTATGGGTGAAATATGAATTTTTTTTCAAAATAAGCAAGTGGTTATAAAATAATCATTGTTGTCAGGGAATATTCGTTTGGTCGTGGAATATTCTTTCTGTCGGGGAATATTCGTACGACGGCGCAGCTATTTGTGGGCCCCATAACGAATAACTGTCGGGTGATGAAAACGACAAATTTGAGTTTTTACAAATAACGGCGTAGTTGTTACCGTTAACACTGTTGGAATACCCGGTGGTTAAAATATAGTAATACGCGTTATTGCACAGTAGCACACGGTATTGCATAGTATTTTTGAAATTATTGATTCTTACGTAAGAAGGCACAACTCAATAATTGTTACAGTAATTACTGTTCAATATTTTATTATTGATTCAATAATTGCTGCATTGATATTTTATATTATTGTTGTTTCAATAATTGTTACTGCACAGTATTTTCCATTATCAGATCAATAATTCATATTATTTAAATAATATTATTAGATAACATTATTGTCAATGTCTAGAAAGTTCTGTCTAAGGAGAGGTTTGGTCATCTAATTGCGCGCCAGCAAGGAGAAATTCTTATTGGAAAGCCCCCTCTTTCCTGGGAACGGCCTGGTTGTCATAAATGCGATTCTGTAATATTATTTGTGAATAATTAATTATTGATTCATATGATAAGAAAATATTTATTTTATGTGGATATAAATGAGGGATATATTTTTGTGGTTAAAAAATGTAGGAGTTAATGTTGAGATTTTTATCCGTATTTTTGTCGGAATGGAGGTATTAAAAATCAGGGTTTTTGAGATATTTTGCGAGGGTTATAATTTTTAATCCGACCGTTGGATCGTGGTAATTTTTGGATATGTTATACATATATAAGTTGAGTATATGTCCACAAATTTTGAACCGTTAAAAATGAACGTATGATTTGTTATGAATTTTACGAGATGACTGGTTCAGATATTGTTGAATTTTCGGAGTTAATCATTTTGGTAGAAAATTCTAGAATTGGTGGGCCCCACTTGTGGTTGGTGAAGAAATGTGCTGAATTATATTTCAAATGTGGTGGGTGGGAATAGTAACAGGTAAAGCCATCAGGTTGCATGTAAGACCCCAACTTATTAATGAATAAAATCAAATTTTCTTTAAATATTATTGTGAATAATAAGGGGTTAATTTGATATAATACTTTGGTTATGGGTGAAATGTGCAAATTTTACAAAATAAGCAAGTGGTTATAAAATATTTATTTTGTCGGGAAATATTCGTTTGGTCGTGGAATATTCTTGCTGTCGGGGAATATTCGTACGACGGCGCAGCCTTGTGTGGGCCCCATAACGGAAAGCGATTGGATGAAGAAAACGACAAGTAAAAGTTGTTTATAAATAACGGCGTAGTTGTTACCGTTAATACTGTTGGAATACCCGGTGGTTAAAATATAGTAGCACACGGTATTGCACCAATTATTGATTCTTACGTAAGAAGGCACTACTCAATAATTGTTACAGTAGTTATTATTCAATATTTTATTTTATTGATTCAATAATTGTTGCGTTGATATTTTATATTATTATTGTTTCAATAATTGTTGTTGCACAGTATTTTCCATTATCAGATCAATAATTCATATTATTTGAATAATATTATTAGATAACATTATTGGCAATGTCTAGAAAGTTCTGTCTAAGGAGAGGTTTGGTCATCTAATTGCGCGCCAGTAAGGAAAAATCCTTATTGGAAAGCCCCCTCTTTCCTGGGAACGGCCTGGTTGTCATAAATGTGATTCTGTAATATTATTTGTGAATAATTAATTATTGATTCATATGATAAGAAAATATTTATTTTATGTGGATATAAATGAGGAATATATTTTTGTGGTTAAAAATGAAGGAGTTAATGTTGAGATTTTTATCCGTATTTTTGTCAGAATGGAGGTATTAAAAATCAGGGTTTTTGAGATATTTTGCGGGGGTTATAATTTTTAATCCGACCGTTGGATCGTGGTAATTTTTGGATATGTTATACATATATAAGTTGAGTATATGCCCACAAATTTTGAACCGTTAAAAATGAACGTATGATTTATTATGAATTTTACAAGATGACTGGTTCAGAAATTGTTGAATTTTCGGAGTTTATCATTTTGATGGAAAATTCTAGAATTGGTGGGCCCCACTTGTGGTTGGTGAAGAAATGTGCTGAATTATATTTCAAATGTGGTGGGTGGGAATAGTAGCAGGTAAAGCCATCAGGTTGCAGGTCAAACCTACCAAAATTTTCCTATAAATAGAGGGCTAAGTTAGAATTGAAAATCACACCAGAAACAAGTTTTCTCTCTTTCTCTCTTTAGATTATTGAGTGTATTTTGTGAGTATTTAGATACTTTGAGAGTTTCTATTCATCAGAGCAAGTTTCTTTCAGCCTTATACCGGTATTCCGACCAGAAGTACTGATATTTTGAGGTAAGGGATATTATTTTCTTCTTAATGATATTATTTTCTTCAATATCATTATGCTGAAATATTGATATGAGTTTTTATCAAATTTGGAACTTTTTGTGTCGGGGTTACTATTTACGTATACGGCACTATTCACGTATACGGTACTATTCACGAATACGGCACTATTCACCGAAAAATAAAATTTTCCCTTTTTGTTCAAGATGTCTATTATGGTTACTATCTTTGATTGTATCCATGTTTTGATCTTTATTTTTGAATTCTGCTTCACAATTTATTATTATGAAGTATTATTGATCTTGGATAAACTGTTATACGAATCCCTACTATTTGTCCTTCTGTCTCACTGGATTCGTTCTCTTTAAGATATTTTTCATCATCCTCAGTCCTAAATGATGATATTACTGAATATCTTTGGCCTGTAGTGCAAAGATGTATGATTACTTGATGAATATCTTTGGCCTGTAGTGCAAAGATGAACAGGTGTTGAGGTGAACATGACCGACAGGTGATACAAATGAATATCTTTGGCCTGTAGTGCAAAGATGAATATTTGGATAAAGATGATTATTAATTGATGTTACAGGGATAAAATATTGATGATGGACTTTTAAATCTTAGAAGATAGTAGAATTCTTTCTCTACTTGACTCTTCTAATGGTTTGCTGTTTCCGCTGCAGTTGTTGATCTAAAAACTTGTTGTCGATTATATTCTATCAGATTTTTCCCTGTTGAAGACTAACGATAATTTGTTTGTATATTATCTTAGTCATTATATTCTTTACTGGGCTAGTTGAGCTCACCATTTTCCTTTTTGTTCTATTTTTCTTCTCAGGAGGTGAGAACATAGCAGGAACTAGTCGGGGTACGGAGTGATGGTTCTAGAAAGATGTTTTAGCAGTCCTCACTATTTCTGTAAAATAGTGTTTGAATAATTGTAACGAGGACTTATTTGAGTGTGGATATTGTCTAGAAGACAATATTTGTATTTAAACTCACAGTATGTGTTGTCGTATTTTGCACGACAATTGTATTATTGAAGTTGTAGTTTGTTTTCTGTACCATGTATTTGGCGACTCAGAATGAGTGTTGTATACCTATTTTGGGGGCGTCACATTGCAGGTCAAACCTACCAAAATTTTCCTATAAATAGAGGGCTAAGTTAGAGTTGAAAATCACACCAGAAACATAAGCTTTCTTTCTTTCTCTCTCTATATTATGAAGCATATTTTGTGAGTTTTTAGATACTTGGTGAGTTGATATTCATCAGTGCAAGTTTTCTTCAGCATCATATCCGATATCCAGTCAGAAGTACTGCTTTTTTGAGGTAAGGGATTGTAAGGGATTGTAAGGGATATTAAGGGATTTTAAGGGTTGTTATGATTTTCAGTTTCGTAATTTTTCTGATCTTCAAAAATTATGGAAAAATTTGAAATGATATTTTGATGAGTTTTATTGATTGTGTCCAAAAATGGTGATTTTTGGATGTATAGATTAAGAGTTATGAATTTTACGGGAAAAGACTATTTTAAAAGTAACCGCTTATAATTCCTTGTGGTTAACTCCAAAATTGATGAAATTTTTATTGGGAGTACATGTGTATGATAGAAGTATACTCTGTAAATTTCAAAATTTTTAGACAAAAGTACAATTTTTGATAAATGTCTAAATATTCGGCTATTTTGGCCATATGAAAAATAGTAAATGACTTTTAAAAATTCTGAGAAAAATATATGTTCACTATGGGACTATATTATGCTAAATCCCAGAAAAGAAATATTTTTGGGACTGATTTGGTATTTTTCATAAAAATAGTCTAGTTATGAGAAAATGAATTAAATATGTTATGTGAAGTAAGAAAATTGAAAAATAGGATTTTATGGCTTGAGAATCCTATATGAGGAGGTATATGCAGATTTTTGATGAGGGTTTTGGTTATTGATGATGAAATCTTAAGAGTTGGCATTTTATGATGATTAAATGCATTAATTAGTAAAGTGTAAACAATTTAAATAAATTGTTTATAAGCTTAAGAAATTTTATTCTTTCAATATCATTATACTGAAATATTGGTATGCATATTATTGTGGAATTTCTACCTTTTTCATGTCGGGATTACTATTCATGGGTTACTATTCATGAGTTACTATTCACGAGTTACTATTCATGAGTTACTATTCACGAGTTACTATTCACGACAAAATTGGTTTCTTTTTCTGACCAAATTATAGTTGAGTTATGAATATTACTCTTGAGATTAAAACTATATGTTGATCATATTATTTTTATCATCATATATAACATTTTTATAACCCTGATGTTGAAATTCTCTTTCACTGGAGTGTAAAGATGGGTAGATTATTGGTATGATCATGACTAGGGTTCTCTTTGGCCTGTAGTGCAAAGTTGAATTGTGACTGGTATGATCATGACCATTGAATTTATAATTGAATATCTTAAGCTTAAGTGCAAAGGTGAATTGATCAACATGGTTATAATTATTGTTTATATAAATTCTGAAATGATTATATATTTCTTTGAGATATTAATATATTTGGCCTGTAGTGCAAATATGAACTGTTGATGAATATATTTGGCCGTAGTGCAAATATGAATTGTTGAGGAATATATTTGGCCTGTAGTGCAAATATGAACTGTTGATGAGTATATTTGGCCGTAGTGCAAATATGAATTGTTGAGGAATATCTTTGGCCTGTAGTGCAAAGATGAATTGTTGATGAATATCTTTGGCCCATAGTGCAAAGATGACATGTTGTTGAATATCTTTGGCCAGTAGTGCAAAGATGAACAGATGTTGAGATGAACATGACCAACTGGTGATACAAATGAATATCTTTGGCCGTAGTGCAAAGATGAATTTATTAGTATGATTATGAACAGGAACTGTGATTTGGTATGACCATGATCTTTGATGTTTCAGGTAAAGACAGGTGATGAAAATATTCTTCGTCCTGGGTGCGAAGAAAAATTTATAGTCACAATTATGATTATGAGTTATTCATATGATTGTGGAAAGGAACTGTTGAGTGATGTTAAATGAATAAAATATTGTTGGTGAATTTTTAACATGGAGAAGATAATAGACTTTATAGTCTATTTGACTCTTCTAATGGATTGCTCGTTCCGCTGCAACTATGGTTGAAATTTTTATCATCTACCATATGTTCTAAATCTCTGATTTATTATTGATGAAGACTATTGATAATTTATTTATCTTTAGTCATGATATTCTTTACTGAGCTAGTTGTGCTCACCCTTTTGCTTCACAATTCCTTTCAGGTAATAAGAGTGTAGCTGGGTCGAGCGGGGGTAACAAGGGAATAGAACGGTGGTCATCATTTAGTAGTTATATTTGGTGAAGAAAATGGGGTGAGGCGAACCCAACGTTGGAAGGGTGTTTTGTCACTATCATACAAGATGTCTAATGACATACAACCTCGTATCATCATAGGACAGGGTTGTGCTCATCCACTTGCTGAGTATATATACGAGCACTACCTATATAATCTTGGTGTTTGTTTGAAGTATAATTCTCAATTAGAGACAGTAGAGATAATGATATGTCAAGAGAAGACTCACCATTGGGAAGAATATGATAGTAATCTTCTCGTTTTTCTTTGGGGTCTATTGGGTCAACCAAGGATAATTCTGTGGCCATATGATATCTATCATAACCTAGACGCGTGGTCTCCCATGTACGAAGGTTTCCTTGAGCACTTCCCAAAGATTCTAATTTCTAAAACAGTTTTTGACTGTACCTTTATGTAAGGTACCTTTGTGAGGTGCTGATACATGATGGTGTCCAATGTCACATTTGATATATATTTGTATCCAAACTCACAGCATATGTGTTGTTGTATTTTGCACGACAATTGTTGTAATAAAGTTGTAGTTGTTTTCTGTACCATGTATTTGACGACTCAGAATGGGTTGGATGGAATGGACCTATTTTGGGGTTGTCACAGTTGGTATCAGAGTTTAGGGATATGATCTCTGGCGGAGATCGGGGAATATAACTAGGAGGGGAGAGATGAGTAAATCCTTCGCTAGTGTGTCCTACCTAAGCTTATTTGTTGGTCAGTCATAATATCGGGATATTATGTGATATGTTAATTTGTTAAATTAACCCTTGTTTTGAAGCTGTATTCTAGAATGATATCTGAAATACAGGAGATGAGCAATGGAGAAATCATGATGACAGGGAAGATGGAATCTGAAATAAAAGCAAGGTATTCTCAACTCTTTGAAATACCAGGTACGTAAATTTCGGGGACGAAATTTCATAAGGAGGGGAGATTGTAAGATCCCGAATTTTATGAAATATAAGTATTCAATTTTTCTTATAATTACTATGCAGTAAATAGTTAAATTGATAAAAGTTTAAAGTTATGGGTGAAATATGAATTTTTTTTCAAAATAAGCAAGTGGTTATAAAATAATCATTGTTGTCGGGGAATATTCGTTTGGTCGTGGAATATTCTTTTTGTCGGGGAATATTCGTACGACGGCGCAGCTATTTGTGGGCCCCATAACGAATAACTGTCGGGTGAAGAAAAACGACAAATTTGAGTTTTTACAAATAACAAAAACATAATAAAATAAAATAAAAAATTAAATTTTTTTTTAAAAAAACGGATTTTTTTAAAAAATATATTTTTTTTGAAAACAGCTTTTTTTAAAAAAATAGAATTCTATAAAAAATGAAAACAGTTTTTTTTTAAAAACAACTTTTTTTTAAAAAAACAGATTTAAAAAAAAAATTGAATTCTAAAAAAAATTGATTTTTTTAAAAAAAAATATTTTATGTCAACTAAATTTTTTATGCTACATAAGTAATTTTTTTTTATTTTTTTGCCACGTCAGCGCCACTTTAACGTCTGTCAACTATTTTGGACGGAATGACCCAATTAAAAAATCTTAATTAGTTTAATGATATAATCTAAAAAATTAAAAATTTAATGATGTATTAAGTAAAATATGCCAAGTTTAGTGGTGAAAATCATAGTTTTGTCAAAAGTTATTTATCAAAAATGAATATTATGCCCAAAGAAAGTCAAAACTCACATGAGACTTTCATTAATTATAGGATATTACAAACTAGTAGAACAAAAGGAAGATTATTAATTGCGGTGGTGGAACTACAAGAAATTCAACTTGCTTTATAGGCAAGAGAGAGAGAGAGAACATAGCTAGCAAGCTGGGTGAATAGGACGGGGCATCCTATGGATTTTATTTTTATATGGAAAAATTAAACAGATAGTGTATAGTACGAACCTTCTTAGGCTTAGGCTTAGGCTTATGCTTAGGTTTAGATTGTATCTTAGCTTGCAAAAATTACAAGGCATTGGCTTAGCGTTGCAACTTGTATGAGTGTGCAAAATTAATTGACCAATACAGTACTGACACGTATATTAATTAATTGATCAAAGTTAATTTTATATTAACCACTCCGTGAAAAAATGTTAGAACAATATTGGCAATATGTACATATATTAGAAATGAATTATTGGCTCAAAATATATATTTCTATTTATTGGTAAAAAAAAATCTTCTGTCTTTTCCTATTATCATCTCTATTTCAAGTTAATTTCTCTATGTTTGTGATATTTGATGCCATTTAGTTTTTACACATTTTCCCTCTCTAAGAAAGGATGATCCAAACCTTTGATTGCATTCGAACAACCCCTGACTCATATATGAATGGCTAGACATACACGTATATACAATTGACAAAGTTTAAACATGATTGCGGAACAAAATCACTAGACAAGGAGTTTAACCTTGCTCTATGCTCAAACATGTCAAAGTTTCTTTCTTTATTTTTTATTTTTTTTTGTAGTCCCTCAATTTAAAAATGCTAGAATCTAACGAATTTAACTATTTACGTCATTTCAAACAAGAACTTTATTTGTCAATTTCTATGGGATGGATATAAATAAACTATAAAATTGCCTTAAAAAATTCTTATACAAGTTGAACAAGGGCATGATCTTATTAATTAATGCTACATATAATTAATTCGTAGATAACTAAAAAGAAGAGCAAATGGCACTATCCTAGCAACAGAAAGAATCTTCTAGGCTCGAATTCCCCCCAACCCCCAACCCTAGCTATAACCCTAATCTATCCAGAGTTTTGTACTTTAGAACAAAGTTATGATCCATATAACCTCTTATGGGTGAGTGCTATGGTCTATAATCTATATT
Organism: Panax notoginseng; assembly: GCA_016801055.1. Classification (NCBI taxonomy): domain Eukaryota; kingdom Viridiplantae; phylum Streptophyta; class Magnoliopsida; order Apiales; family Araliaceae; genus Panax; species Panax notoginseng. The sequence continues at coordinate 9,034,955 of CM029019.1, forward strand.
AATCAAGTAGTCCGGGTCTGCGTCCAGGTTACTTTACTCTCGTGACTAAAATAAAAATTTTATTGGACTCAGTATGTTCAATAATACTATAAAATTTGAATGGGTTCCATTGTATGGCCCACAAACTGATTTAGAAAAATATTGAAATGTGGGTCACCTGGAGTTGGAACACTCCCATCAGTGCCGGCAGGCTCATAACTACTTAAAAGGACCCCAACTGGGTGGGATTAAGAAAATTAAATAAAATTATAGAAACATAAAATGTGATTTAGTTAGCGTAACGTCTTTCCAAAGATTCACAAAACCCCAAAGCCCCCACCTAAATATGCACGAACACTGTTTACCATTTTCCATGCCTGATGCCTCCCCCAAATCTCACACCCACCAACACCAACACCAACTCTCGCCGGAAAACTCACACACTCTCTCTAAAACTTTTTGGATGTTGAAATTATAACTTTATAAGAATATATTTTGCTAAAAGGTGGGATCTCTGGCATACCCATTTGCGGTTTTGGAGTTAAACTGGAATTTTCTTGATCTTTCTGCAGGTTTTGGCTATGGAGAGTGTAGTGGGGCTTGTGGGTAAGTGCATTTTGTAAGAGACAATGTGAAGTGACTACTCAAATCTTTAGTGTGTTTTTTTTCAACAATGATGGTGGCTGCTGTTTCTGAAGCAGCTTCAACTAACCCACCAGCGAGACACCCCAAAACAATTTCAATAGATGAGAACCCCAAAAGACCTCCATTGTTACCCTCTGAGAGAGACAATGGAAATAACCCTAAAAAATCAAGACAAGTTTCTTCAAGATACTTGTCCCCTTCTCCTTCAACTTCAAATTCCTCAGTCTCTACATCTTCTTCTTCTTCGAGAAGATTCCCATCTCCTTTAGTTTCAAGAAATTCCACAACCAGTACTAGTACTCCGGCTGGGCTACCAAAAAGGTCGGTATCGGTGGACAGGAGAAGACCCTTTAGGCCGGATCTTGATTCCAAACTAGGCAATGCTAGTGAAGTTTCAGCTGCCACAAAGATGCTGGTGACTTCTACTAGGAGTTTATCGGTTTCGTTTCAAGGGGAGGCGTTTTCGCTTCCGATTAGTAAGACTAAAGTGGCGCCAGCTTCACCTAATCTGAGTTATCTGAGGAAGGGTACACCAGAAAGGAGGAGTAATACTCCACTAAGGGGGAAGGTTGATGGTGGTGGAGATCAAGTGGAGAACTCTAAGCCAATTGATCAGCATAGGTGGCCTGCTAGGAGTCGGCAACTGAATCCTTTTTCCAGGAGTTTAGATTGTAGTACTGAGAAAAATAATAAACTCATTGGATCTGGGAATGTTATTAGGGCACTACAGCAATCCATGAATGGTGACAGTAGGAGGGCATCAGTTGATGGTAGATTAAGTCTTCATTTGGGCAATGCCGAGCTTTTAAAAACAATTGAACATGCCCCAGATGGTAATTCACTTAATGAGTCATCTGTACCTTCTGATCTCTCCATGTCCGATACAGATAGTGTTTCTTCTGGCAGCACTTCAGGAGTGCAAGAATGCAGTGGACTACCCCATGGACGAAGTGGGCCTCGTGGGATTGTTGTATCAGCCAGGTTTTGGCAAGAAACAAATAGCCGGTTGAGGAGGTTGCAGGATCCAGGTTCACCATTGTCGACCAGTCCTGGGTCAAAAATTTTAGTCCCACCGAAGTTCGGCCAGTCAAAAAAGTTCCCAAGCGATAGTCCATTATCATCACCACGCACAATGGCATCCCCTAATCGAGGAGGTATTAGACCTGCATCACCAAGTAAGCTTATGACATCTGTGACATCATCGCCTTCGAGGGGGATGATGAGTCCCTCTAGGGCCAGGCATTCAGTTATTGGTACCATTAGTAGTAATTTTAGTGAGAGACCTTCAGTCCTTAGTTTTGCTGTTGATGTTCGAAGAGGCAAGGTGGGAGAAAACCGTCTTGTTGATGCACATCTATTGAGGCTTCTGTACAATAGGCAACTGCAGTGGCGGTTTGTAAATGCTAGGACAGAAGCTACATTGTTGGTGCAGAAACACAGTGCAGAGGTGAGCTATTTAAAGTTTATGTGACCTTGTTTTTTTTTCAAATATATATATATATATATATATATATATATATATATATATATATATATATATATTGAGAATTAACGGCCACATAGTTATGGTATCTGATTTATATTACTGCTTATGTCAGAGAACATCATCTGTCATATTGAATGTTTCTTATAATTCCTTCTACAAAGTTTAGATCATGGTGAAACCATATTTTGAGTAACCAGCTTTTATTTAAGAAGTTATTACCTGATATTCTTTTTATCCTGTGAGTGCCAATTTACTAATAATTTTAATGCAGATTAAGATGAGAGATCCGTCAATTGAATCTTGGGAGCACTTTCACAATTCACCACATTGTTGTTGTCTGAGGAACAAACATTGAGATCATGCTAATGTTTTTAATATGTAATCTTAATCTTCCTAAACTAGGCAAGCATCCTTTAACTTGTAGGTCCTGTTCGAATAGCTTAAACATATTAGATAAATGCTTGACTGTATAAACTCTGTCCAATGTTTAAGACAAATAGTTCTGCAAATGAAAATTTCTTGTTTGTTAGCAGCAGGGGTTTGTTATTTGTTTTAATATGAAAACAAACTTTTATTTAAGCTTATTAAATGATCAAGCTTGAGCAATAAATACTTGTGGTCTACTCAGCTCTAGCTATAAATTTTATTTTGAATTTTGCTAAGGTAGATGGTCCAGGTCCAGGTCCAGGTCCAGGTCCAAGTCCAGGTCCAAGCTGAGCCCGATCACCACTGCTAAACAAACAAGCCAAACCCGGAAGCTGCATGATCAGCTTGGCTTGGTTCATTTGCACCCTTAGGTGTAATAGCTGTGCATATGAGTTTCTGAAGTTGGATAAGTTCCACTAGGGTCGATGGGTTACTGAGAGACGTGAAGTCATTGATGTAATGGAAAGTAAAGCTAATGGGAGAATTAGATATAATTCTGGACTGCTTTAGCATTGTTTGGAGTCAAGGACTTCAATGTCATCAGGAAGAAGTTATTAATGTGATAAAGGGATTGTACTTTTATTCTTTGTCTGATGGAGAATGTACCTTTATAGATTCTACCAGATTTATGCCCTTCCAGTAAAGATATCTTATGTTACAAGCATTATATAGATGGACGAGTTATATTTTCACTACATATATTAATGTTATCCTAGTTACCAAAAACGATTAAAGGGAATACTGCCATTTTAATTATTTTACTAATGTTTGTTCTATTATAGAGACTAATAGTTAATTGATCAAAAAGGTTTAAAAGTTGATGAAGCACTTTAGTAATCTTAAAATGCTCATAGACTACTTTTTGTGTGTATAAATACAAAGAATTATGCTCCTGGAGTTCATGTCATGGTGGATTAAGCGTTAGGAAAGCTTGTACATATAATTGAGAATTATTGAGGATTTTAAATTGAAGAAATCCTATCAGAATTTTCTTGTTTGTAATTCGATAAGTTTTTGGAATAGTTTTTTGCTTTCAATAAATACAGCCATGTATAATCTTTAGCTTTATTTTGTTGCTAATCTAGTCCCGAATAGATATTGTGGTCAGCTATCCTTGTTATTTTATGAATTGAATGTTTCGTTGTATCAGAAAAACCTATGGAATGCTTGGATAGCAATCTCAGATCTACGTGATTCAGTCACCAAAAGAAGGCACAGGTTACAATTACTAAGGCAAAAATTGAAATTAGCCTCCATTCTCAAGGGACAAGTAAGATTTATTCTTTGATTCTTATTTACTGTATACTAACAATCTTGCTGGTGTTTTTTTATTTTTGGTTGAAAATTATCTGTTGCTATCTTCAAATAGACCAGTTCAACTTATCCGTCCTAGAAAACTTTTCCCTCGGTACATGAGCCTATAATATATGCTGCTCAGTGCTCTCTACATTTAGACTAGTAGTGTGGTTATTTGACACATCGAAGTTTGTGGAACAGTTGAACAAGAGCTGAATTCAAAATTTTCTTACATTTGAGTCGTTTCAGAATTGTTGTGAATGTAGAATATCTAGTTACAGGAAAATGATATATATGTGAACAAATCTCATGATGAAGTTTGATTGCGATTAACGTGGAACTCTAAGCGATAAGATAGAGTATAATATGTGGGTCCTTTCTTAATTCCTTCCTATCCCATGTGTCCACATACGTTGACATTTAATATCGACATAAATTTATTGTCATATGTAGCAGGACTCCTAGTTATATTTCCTGAAGAATGCTAAGTTTCTTTGACATATCCACATCACTTCTTGTTAGAAAGATTGGCTTTGACCTTAGAGATTTATTCAAGTAATACGATCAGGTAGAATTAGAAGATTCCCCCTTGTTCTTGTTCTCTCCCACATCACTTCTTGTTACTAGAAACCTAAATCTGCAAGCTTTTGTATTCTTGCCCACCATATATTTAATGCAGAAGAGTTCCTTTCTGGATTTTACAATGCCGTTCTCTGGAACTTTTTACCAGCAGAGCTTCTACAATTGTGTCTCTTGCATTTGTGCTAGATCTCTATTATTTCTTCTTTTGGTACATTTTATCATAGAGAACCCTCCACTCCTAAGGGCTGTAATGGTGGGATCCGGAGTATACATGTTACAGACTTCATGCTATCAAAATTTTGAGTCATTATTATACTTGGTGTGCTATCGTTATGTAACTGTTTGTTTATTTTGACTGATAAACTTTTTAAATGATCATGTCTAATGTACTTTGATGCAACTGTTTATTTTGATTGATATTTTTTATATGAAAAAAATCAATTGATCATGTCTAATGTATTGTGTGTTGGCGCTGTAGATGACCTGTTTGGAAGATTGGGCTTCTTTAGATAAAGATCACTCCGTTTCGTTACTCGGAGCAATAGAAGCGCTGAAGGCTAGCACTCTTCGGCTTCCAGTTGTTGGAGCAATTGTATGTCCGTTGGGTCAATAGTCATTTGTTTCTTTCATCATCAAATGTGTCCAACCACTTGCATGAAGGAGCTTGATTATATATAACACTTCTGGATTTTTTGACAGGCTAATATCCAAAGTATGAAGGAAGCTATTAGTTCAGCACTTGATGTGATGCAGGCAATGGGATCCTCAATATGCTCACTTTTGTCAAAGGTAAATCTCATTGCTCGTATGAGGACCTCATTCCTGCTTGAGTGTGTTATAACAGTGAACATTGTAAAAATTGCTGTAAACAAGAGGCCATTACCCAATTAGTTGCGTTGGTAATTGGTACGCTCTTGATTAAATTATTAGGAGCATATGTTTTAACTGTGTAAATCCTAATTGAGGAATTCACATGTCGGTTTGAAGGCCACTCATGTACTGTCAGCAGCTAAACCGCAGGCCATCATTTGTAAGGGTTTGTGATTTCCTCTGGGTACCACCTCCAGCTGCGCTAAGCAGGAAAATTCCTCAGGGATATGACAAGCCAAGTCCCAAAGCTTATGCGTATTACACCAACTCAGTCCAGGATGGAAGCCATGCAATAGGGGCTAGTTTAAACAGTAACTAATAAAACTAACATATATTCTCATAGATTATTACTTGTAATGAGTCATGCTAGTAGCTTCCAACGTTCTATTGGGAATATGAATTACGAGGTGATTCAACTTTGGGCTTTCTTTGTTGTATTAAAAGCCACTAAAAGTATGGTTGGTGGCTGACAGCCTGACAGTACATCAGTGTGCTTCAAAACTGAGGTATGTGAGTGGGCTACCCACATGTACACGACGCGATTTTATAAATATGGATTGTGTTCAACTCAAATACGCCTTTTATGTAGGCGTGTTTCAGTTGAAGTATTTTTCCAAGTTTTTCTTCCATGTTGTAACTGTAAAATACTAGAATTACAAGTTATCTCATTTTTATGAAAAATCATCCTTTCTGCTGTTATTTGGCATCATTTGGGGTAGTTAAGCCACATGGATCTTATTTTTGGTCCTGTACTCAATCTTGACATCCAAAGAGAAGATGAGAGTTAAAATTACATGTAACCACCAGTCTCGTTCTGGCTATAACTTTTAAGTCTTTATCTCAGGCAGAGGAAGTGAATTCTTTGGTGGCTGAAGTTGCAAAAGTGAGTGGGAAAGAGCGGGCTTTGCTGGAACAGTGCAAAGATTTCTTGTCCATGTTAGCAGCCATGCAGGTAAGTGGTGCGGCCTTTTGAATTCTCCCTTTGAACATTTTCCATTCCATCCACTGATTGTTTGTTCTTCCGGCCTGCATTTTATTTTCTTCATTTTCCCCCATGAAATTGACAGGTTAAATACTGTAGTTTGAGAACGCACGTGTTACAGAATAACCATGTGCCATCAACCTGACGACACGAGTGTAGAATTGATGATGATAAACTAAAAGCTAACATAATACACAAAAATTTCAACCCAGCGAAGGCGGCAGTGAAGTTAATAACAAAAAAATGATAAAGTGGATGGTTTTTGGATTCTCTTTTGGCAATTTTTTGTAAACCATTGGGGTGGGGGGTCTTCTCTGTCGTGTATCATGTATGTCTGAAGATTCTATAATATCACTAATTAGATGTATATACGTCCTATTTTTCTTCTTCTTCTTTTCATTTTCAGGGAAAATGAAAACTAATGTGTGTATATATATATATATATATATATATATATATATATATATATATATATATATATAGTTTATGTAATATCATTGTAACTGGCTATCTGATTTCATTCTTGTTGATACATGGCTGCAAGTTTGACATCATCATCATCTCACTACTAGTTGCTAACAAATGGAATGGCCAAGAACGACATATACATAAGTTGGAAACAGTAATCCAAGATTCTTAAAAAAAGATAAACCAGTAGCATATGGGGGGGAGGGGGGGGGGCTTAGACCAATATAATCCACCCTTCAAGTCGCTGGCGAACTAGTTTCATGAACACTTCATTAACCTGCAAAAAGCAATAATCAATCACCCTACAATTCTCTTCAAGATTTGCCTAATCGCTCTCCAACACTGTTAAATGCTAATCTATCTAGGTGTATATATATGGAGCAATCAATAACACCATATATATATATGAATTCCATCTACAACCAGTTGTTGGGGAGCAACCCATTTTGGCCTAGCAGCTACAACCTGTAGCGGCTTGTTAGAATTTTTTTTTTATAAGCCGCTACAGGTTGTAGCGGCTGGGCCAAAATGGGTTGCTTTCCAACAACCGGTTGCTGTGGATGGATACTCTATATATATATATATATATATATATATATATATATATATATACATATACGGTCCGGATTTTAAGCTAACCCCTTATCCAACTCACCCGAACTCACCCTTCTTTTAGCGACGGACCCGACGACAGTTCAGTCATATAACTGTTGTCTATACTTTTAGCGACGTTATATGTTGTCTGTCGCTAAAAGTATAGACGACGGTTATATGATCGAACCGTCGCCGGATTTGTCATTAAAGGATAGTGAACTCAAATGAATTGGATAAGGGATGAGTTTAAGTACGTCTCCAACATCAAATCTATGTATGCAATGGCCTGTCCAACCAAGAAGATTGATTTGATAGATTAACAAAAGGTCAGCAGTCCATTGGCATATGATAGATTGATTTGATTTTTACTGCTGATATACAACTATCACAATATTATTTATTTAAAAATATTAAAAAATTATGTAAAAATATCGGTTTTTTTTAAATTCTAAAGTTTAAAAAAACAGGAAAAAAATTAAGATTAATATTTAGGGGAAGATAATATTTAGTAATTATTATCCACATGCTTTTAGTTTAGGGGAAAAAATAATTGGACTACTGTAGGGGGTCCACACCGAGTGGATAAATATGCAGCAACGCACAGCAGTACGAATCAGCATCTAGCTCCAGCCTCCAGCCCCACATGAGAAATATCAAATCAATCTATGATATGCCAATGGACTGCTGACCTTTTGTTAATGGGAGTTTTTTTTAATGATTTAAAACATTGTAATGTGTTGCATTGTCAAAAAAATTATATCAATAAAAAGATTATTTCCAATAAATAACAGATATTAAATTAAAAAATGTTTAATTGTATTCAAATTTACGGCACACGAAAATATACTTTTAAATAATGTCAAACTACATAAAAAATTAAATAGAATGTTCATTTTTGTACAATATAAGATGCAATTTTTTTGTAGAAAATTGATATTTTTACATTACTTTTTGATATTTTTACATAAAAATTATAGTTATAGACCCTATAGCAACGATTTTACAATCGCTATATATACATCTATAACAACACTTCTTATGTTAAAATATTAAAAAATCATGCGAAATAAAGTTATGAAATAATATTAAAACTTATAACGAGTAATTAATACATTTTAAATAGTTTACAATAATTATTATTATATTGATTAAAATCAAAAGATTATATGTCAATTTTGAGTTTAAAATTTGAGTTTAAAAAATTAATAATGATCAACAATGGAAATATAATACTAGTAATTTACATTCATTCTCTCTCTTATTTTTGAGACTTTAGGATACATACAAGGGTGTTACTGGTATTTTGAGCCAATTGCAACCCATTAGTTAGAGCGTTAATTAGATTATTTTTTTTAATTATTGTACATCATTATAATTAGAAACGAGGGGGAATAGTACTTAAAAATGTTGCATTAAACAAGAATTATCCACCACTTGCGCTAAGTGACTGCCATGGACGAGAATTAAATTATATGCAGTTAGATATTACTATTATCCACATTAATGGGAATAAAGGCATCTAATTCTCAACTGCCTATAATTATTGGACTGAAACAGGCCATATATATATATATATATATATAAATGCATGCATGCATGTACAAGTAAAAACAAAAATAGCAAAGTGTACGTACGTTTAATATATAGATAGATAGATAGATAGATAGGAGTAGTTAAGAATCTTGTTAATACATATATAATTGAATTACTATATGTGTGTGTGTGTGGAATTAAGTTACTAGTATTAATTAAGTTAGTGACCCCTCGGCCCTCACCAATTATTGATGCCAATTGCATGCGTCTCAATTTTCTCCAAATATACTTGTACTCTTGTATGGCCAATCTCTTACACCTCCTTCAACGTATTGTTTGGAAGTTATAACTTTGGGGGATGCCATGCCTTGCCATGCCATGCCTACTAGTGAGTTTATATATAGGAGTAACTTTTAAGGAAGAAAAAGAAAGGATGAAATCATGCATGACACCGGATCGGACCTTGTAATTAAAAACAATGGAATGATTCTTCTGTAAATATAGAATTCGGTTAACTTCATGGTTAGTTGATCAATTGACTAATATATTATAAATTACTATTATTAATTAAGTTAGTGACTTCTAATATTATTGTTAATATTTCAATTAGAAGATTAAATTGAAAGAAATTACCAAATTAAATTAAGGACAGTTAAAGTCTTTAAGAAATGACTATTTTCAATTTAGCCAAATATATATATATATATATATATATATATATATATATATATGATTATTTTCTTTTTATTCTCAAATCACAAGGCAACTATCTCATCTCTCCCAATGCAAAAGTTGGTGAGAAATTTCAATGCTCCATAAGGCATAAACCTCCCAAAACTTACCGGAAAATACTAGTACTACCTAACATCATAACTTTATACTTCAAAAATTATGGAGTATTTTGTAGCAAAGAACAAAATTCAATTTCCCTTCCGGTAGCCGGGTGGGTAAACCTGACAGTTAGTCTCTTCTCCCTCATACAAATAGTCTCAGTAGCTTTCTTTCACCCTGTCCATGTAAACTCTGATTACAAGCTGAACCGCTCTCCAACGTCGTCGTTTCAGACTCCTCTGACGGCGTCACCGCCCGCCGCTTTGTTCTCCCACCAGCCACCACCATCGCCGGCAATCCGGAAGTAAGACTGAGATTAAGGCCATCCGGTTGTGCTCTCGCCACGTCACCGAACACCTCTTTCTGATACGTCATATATCTGGTGGAATTATTCAGATCCTGCGATCTGAACAAGTCGATGTCGTTAGCTTCAGATCCCGGTGCCGGAGAGCCAACGAAAAGCTCTGGCATCGAAGACAACACTCCGCCGCGGAGCACCGTTTCCACGGCAGACTGACAGACGTGCCAATTTCCGGTCCATAGCAGTCCCACAGCTCCGTTCACCGGATTCACCGTCCGGCCACATGCTTCAAATAGCAAAGACTGAAACAAAGCTAAACCACAAAACCAAAAAACAAATTACTCAAGCAATTTATACAATATCTACATTGTACATGTTGTATGTTTATAGGCTGTGTTGTGTTGTAGTTAATTACCTGGTCGTTGGGATTCGGGAACGGCGGAGATGAAGTTGATTAGGTCGGCGCGGCCGAAGAACTTAGCGACGAAGACGGTGGCGTTTGATTGAGCCTGAGGGGTGTCTATGCCCCGGAGACTTTGTCTAAGGATGCAATTCTCATTGCAGCCCTTTCGGAGGACTCGGCAGCCATTGCAACTCATAATTTCCAGCGCATGAAATTAATTGAGGGGAGGGAGGCTTTGAACAAGGGAAGGAAAGAGATATATAGAGGTGAGGAGTGAGGAGAGAGGAGAATCGCATGGAAGTGGGGAATGGAATGGAATGTATTATTGGTGGGGTTGGAATAAGAAAGGAGTTGGAAGTAGTGAATTTATCCGCTCGGTCTCATCAAAATAGTCTCAATTGTTTATTTTCCGATTTTATTTGTTTATTTTATTTATAACATTGGTAGGGTGTCCAAATCCGCAATAAATTTATCATGTAGTAATAAATACTCCATATATTCTAGTGTGTCACATATTTTTGACAATTACTAGTAGTATTTTGTTTTGATAAACAAATTCTTTTATCTATCCGGCTCTGGCTTTGGCTCATAAAAATAATACTATCATTTATTTATTTTACAGTTTGATTTATTTTTTTTAACATTAATTATTTGGGTGCTCAGATATGCAATAAATTTATCGTATTAAACAATAACTTGATGCGTTTCTGAACAATCCGACCACAATATTTTTAAATATCGCATACTTTTAACATTTAGTATTTTGTTTTTATAGATAGATTCTTCTATTTATCATGTTCTGTCCCATAAACGGTCTTATTTATTTATTTTTAGCATTGTTAAGATGTTCAAATCGTCCAGATACACAATAAATTTATTGTATTAAACAACTATAATAGTATTTTAGAATAGCACATAATTTTTACATTTATTTTGTTTTTATAAATAGAATCGTCTATTTGTTAATACGAAATAATAATATATTTAAGTAACTTGGAGAAGTATTATTTTATGCAATTGCATCATTACTAGTAATTTTCAAATTATGAAAATGGGGCTAGCTCTGTTTTTGATAGACCAGATCGGAAGGAATAATACTACTCCCTTCGTTCTTAAAATATTATCGTTTTAGAAGAAAAAATTTATTTCAAAATATTTGTCGTTTACAACTTTTGAGGAGAATAAATTATTTAATTTCTTATATTACCCCTACTTTCTTTCATTGTCCCAAAAAATTCTCCCCCTTATATTAATAGTTTTCAATTTTTATAAAAGGGTAATAATAGAATTTCAAATAAATTTTATATGTACAAAAATCTTAAATGATAGTAATTTTTTAAAAATAGAGGTAGTAGTATTTTATAAGTATGGTTAAGTGGGGTTGGGAAATGTGCAAAATGGGTGGAGGAGGAGGAGGAGAAGGAGTGGGGGTTCCAATTCCAAAGGTGTTGGACAAGAGAGCGGCTCCTTGTCCCCGCGAATGCTTCCGCCCATGCTCTTTGAATTCATTCTTTTCCCTTGGACCAAAGGTACCTTCCACCGCTTCTTCTTTTCTCTCACATTAGTTGACCTCTTAATTACTACTAGTACCTACTATTATCCTAGGGGACCGGTTGTTTTTTTTTTCTCTCAAAAAATATATAATAATAATATTTTTTTCAACTGAAATTTTTATAGAATTTAGTGATCTATGTGTAATTTATATATATATATATATATATATAGTATTTTTATTCAACTAAAATTTTTATAGAATTCAAAAGTTAGGTGTAATTTGGATACATATGTATAAAAAGCAGTGTTGTACATGCTGTATGATATTGTTTTTTATATGTATTCAAATTACTCCAAAATCACTGGATTTTAGAAGTCAAATTTATCATGTATATGTGATAATAAAAATTAAGAAGAGACCCATATATTATTCTTTTATCTTATTGCTTAGAATTCGATATTAATTACAATCAATTCAATTTAATTTGTGAAATTTAACAACATATATATCATTTTCCCAAGGTATATATTCATAAGTAAGCAATGTCTTAAGAATCATAGCTTTTATCTACTTGGGGCATATGTATAGATGTTTAACTCTACATTTCATTGGAGTTAATAAGCAAAAGGGCTAGACCAATGAAAATAGGTTTTAAAAGGTTAGATGTATGCAACTTCAACTATTATTTTTTTACCTATATCATGCATTAATGTTATTGTTTTAGTTTTTTTTTCTTTTTATATATGGATTTCATGACTTCACAATTAGGTGAGACAGCACTTCATTTCGGCTCAGAGATGGGAACATATATATAATGACTCATTCTTCCACTTCCTTGCTTATATATAATATAATAACCCCCTCCCTCCCCACTCATCAACTTTTTCACTTGTACATTTAAGTACTGCAATTTAATCCACCAAATAATGACATAATGGGAGGAGCACAAATAACATAGGAAGGAGTATTAACCTTTCTATAACCCTAAAAAGTTCAAAAGATTCCCCCTCCCTCTTTCCGACTTCGCTTGCTTCGAGAATATTAATTATTACTAGTCTTTAACAAGTTCCAAACTCCTTTAGATTAATTACTCACATTTTTTTCTTGGAAATTTCAATTTCATATTAGTTTAATACTCTCTCCGGTTGGTCGTTTTAAAATTGTGCATAAATATTAAAAAAATAATTATAAAATATTAAATATACTATTAATTGTCTATATTGTCCTTGTATTAGAAAAAAAAAGTGTTATTTATTGGGCAAAAAATAGTGAGAGAACCAAAGTTATATTTATTACTTAGGTTAATATTGAAAACTAAACAATTAATGCTTACTTAAAATTCTCAAACGACTTATATTTAGGAATAAAAATATTTTTCTAAAACGACTTATATTAAGAAACGAAGGAAGTAATTTTACTTCAAACATGTATAAACGTGTGAACAAAGCAAGCGCCTGATCCTTTAGGGTGTGTGGGAGTAAGACGAAGACGAAGACGATGATCAAAGATAAAGAAATTATATTCCACGACTTCGATACGTGGCATCTTAATCCCATTTTTAGCTCTTTATGTTAATAAATTAAGTCAACGCAAATTACATAATAAAATAAAGAGAGATAAAACAACACAATATTTAATGTCAATAAATTTTAAAGGGAAAAATTATATGTCAAACTCCGAATATCTGCTATATCAAAATAATGGACTTACAACAATTCTCACAAGTTTTATATCCTAAAACTTGAGATTCCACAATACCACGACACAATTTTTTGTACGGACTAAAAGCTTCAAAACCCTCTTACCCACAATACAATTTTTTTTCATGAAATATAAAAGCGGCAAAAAACCCTCTCCCTCACACAAACACAAAACACACTCACACTCTTTCTCAACTCTTAGGATGCTGCTACATGACTTTTGATTGCATGTTACACTTTAACAACTCAATATTTTATAGAGTACGGAGTATTTACAATTCTCCTGTTTCTATTCAAAATAAGACACATATAAAATAAAACTTTTATAACAAATAGATTCTTTCTCATATTAAGTCTCACGTATATAATAAATATTCTACTAAAAATAAGATTATTAATGGGATTCCCATCCGTGGAATATATATAGGGACAACTTATAAAGTAGTGTCTCTCACAAGAGAGATACATACATACAAACATACCACTAATAATACTACTTATTTAAACTTTAACATGTCACTAAATTTGAGTTCCCTATGCTTTTACTATATATATTACTAGTTACTACTTCAAATATTGTTGAAATTTATAACTTATCATGATTATCTTATGGAAGCTGATATATATCTGGAGTCTATTATTATTATGATTATTTTCATTTATGCTACTTTTCTTTTGAAACATATGAATTACATATATGACTTTACAATTTACAAAAATATATTATTTTTTTTTATTAGATAATGATTTTTTATTACAATCTCTCATAATCATCGATGATAAGTAAGTCTAATAACACTCGACTGTCAACTTTTCTTCGAGATAAACGTTGAGTTTTATATTTTATACATTAATTGGAACCTTTGATTAGTCCATACTTGTTATATACTCCTTTAACACAATGTGAGCAGCCAAATTAAGAGCCTTAATATTAATCAGCTTAACTCTTTCCATTATTCTAATAATTAATAAATAAATAAATATTTTAGTTGTTAACTCTAAAGATCATTCGGTACGCGGGGACTGCATTGTTTGCTTTAGTACCATGACGATAGACACAAAGAGAGTGGTTAATTAATTAATTAATGATTAACTTGCCTAAGTAAACTTGTTTAAATATGCAAGTTGTTGATATCAACATTTGCTAATATTTGATGAGGAGTGCTACAGATATAAACTATTTTACAAACTGCTGATGTGACATACTCTACCTCAACGTATTGATCAACAATTTGTTTCAATGTAGTCTTCGGTCCCACACAATATTCTGAGGTGGAATATGCCACATCAGCAGTTTGTAAAATATTTGTAAAATAGCTTGTGTCTCTAGCATTATTCATATTTGATTCTCCAATTTACAATAATTTTTACTTTCTCTTTCTAAATTTTTTTGTCCATTTATTAGCAGAACAATAAGTCTCACTAAAAACATTAATGACAAAAATATCGCTAGATGTATATTTACTCCGTCATTTTTCTTTTCGCAGTATCAAAAAAAAGCTAATTTGTTTGGGAGAGAAAATGCAAAGATTGTATTTCATCATTGTATATCCTTTCTAATTAATGTGAGAACAAATGTTATTTATGCTTAATATAAGTGTTTACAGAGAAGAGAGCATGCAATATATATTATTTTAATAAAAAAAATTATTTAATTGATCACACATTTTAAAATTCAAATAAAAGTATCCACCTACAATTGATCAAGGAAAGAGAGCATTATTAGTCATAGATTTTATTTTATTTTTTTGGAAATTTTGTCATATTAGACAGAAACGTACAGTTATATATAGCCCAAAAAAATCGTTATCATAACAAGAATGTATACTACATACTTGTGTATATACATAAAGCCCATATATATATATATATATATATATATATATATATATATATATATATATAGGGAGATGATCAAGAGTAGAACTCTTAAGTAGTAGAACTTCCTTAAATAATAGAATTGTATCAAAACGCCGTAGTTTTGATAAGACGCGGTGACATTTTTGTAAATACGCGGTGGCATGATATTTACAAAAATGCCACCGCGTCTTATCAAAACTACGTCGTTTTGATACAATTCTATTATTTAAGGGAGTTTTACTACTTAAGAGTTCTACTCTTGATCTGTATATATATATATATTTCTCTCAGGGTGAGACTCACGCTTTTGTTCATGTAAAAAATACCTTGGGTATGAAATGGATCAAAACAAACATTTACATTTTGAGACTAGAGCTTTCCTTCAGAAAATTTCCTGCCTCTCCAAATTATATGCTTCATTTTGGCATTAGTTAAACCACTAGTTTTCAACATGTTAATAATGTCGTTCAAAAGACGAAAAGCCTCTAAAAACCCAAAACTACATCTTGTAAATTCTACTAAGAAACTGAATGCCTCCCTTTTCTTGAAGGGGGTGATTTTGCTTCTTCAGGGTTGGCTGAACCAAGACTCTCGGATGAATCTGAGCCACTATTATCCCCCTGATGTCTACCTTTGCTCGACCAGAGTTTCGAAAAGACTCTTTTTGACATGATCAGCCCTTTCATCTTACTAATAGCAGCCCTATCTGCGTAACTTTTACCATCTCTGCTGTTGGTTCTTTCTATTCCATTTCCCAATCTTAAAGCAGCCAGCTCTCCCTTCAAGGCCCTAAGCTCTTCGGCTGTAACCACTGCATCCCAATCTTCTTCTGTGTTAGTGGTGGCCGATCTTGAGCTACCATGGGAACCGCTGTTAAGGTCTTTCATTGCTTTGGGTAGGTCAGGAGTGCTACATCCAGAGGATGCAGCGGCACGTGCTTGCTCAAAAAACAGCACCTGCACAACTATACGCAAAGGGAGCCTCTCATTTTGCACGGCATGCATGCAAGCATCCACAGTAAGCTTCTTGCAGTCCATTAGCTTGCATATTCTCTTCCTCTCACTCTTGCTGATCCCCGGGTGTTCCTACACAAACGCACAGACTAAACTTTCAATCCCATACCAAGACTGCAACCACATAATAAATAAACTTTTCCTACTAAACAAGCTCGATTACATATGTTTCCTCTCTTCTAAACTTTCATCTTGTCTCGGTGTTCAATTACTGGAAAGCTAATCATTTATCAATTATTAGAAAGCGCGCCTTCTCAAACTCTTACGAGCACCAAAAAAAACTGCAAAGTAAAGAGGTTTAAATTTCTACTATTTCTGCTAATCTTTTCCCCTCAGCATATAAAACATCAGACAAAACCTGCATGTTTCATTCAAGAAGCCAACTGGACTGTGCTTTAATAGGATATAGGATTTTAATTCTCAATAACCATAAAATGAAAATAACTGAGAAGAACAAAGTTCTACCATATATGCTTCATAAGAGCTCAGTAAACATTTCTACATTAGTCATTTTTCTTTGAAACATTTCTTGTGCAAACTGTTACCAAAAAGGGTCTTCCCTGCAACTTTAGTTTTTAAATTTCTCATGGACGCATGCTAAAGTACAAACACCAACATAAAGTATTTTTAACATCAAAAGCATAGAGTGAAGCATGGAGGACTCTTACCTTGAGGTATGTGTCAATAGCCCGATATATCCCATCGTGAGCAGGCCGAGAGTAAGCAGACACCATCTCTGCAAGATCAATAAAGGTCAACAAAGGTAAATTGGGATCCTTTGCTATTTCAGTGAGGTACCCATCAACCAGCTTTGCCACCATCAGCTTTGAAGCTTCTGATAAAATCCCCGGCCTTCTCACCTCCTGAATCTCATGGCCCTCTTCTACTTCTTCAGCTCCAACATTCTGGTCTTGCACCTTAAACTCATGTACTATTTTTCGGATGACATTAACATCATATATGGTTGTTTCCCCACTTCGATCCCTTATCAGGAGATCATTTACAGAAGCCTCCTCCAGTTGCAGACCAATTCTTCGTATTAGTTCATCCTTAACCATTTCACCACAATCCACCCAAATAGCTACTTTTAACAGCTTGAGCAAGAAACTACACGACACAGTGCTTCTCTCAGCAGGTAACAGTCGCACGAACATCTCCAGTATTGAACGAGTCTTTAAGATGTCTCCACCCTGAATTATGCCCTTACTAAATCCTGGTAACCTTCTCTGAGCATAAGCTTTCAATGCTTCTCCAATCACTTCATTAGAAATTATTCCTTTATTTTTTATATTAACTAAAACCCGTTTATATAAATCCATTCCAAGCTCACACAAGTCCTCAACCCACCAATCCTTGGGCACCAACTGACTTCTAACACCATTCCAGTTAGTATCGTTCCTAGTTTCCTCTGGAAGCTTTTTCCGGTTATAGGTATAGGACCAATCAACCTTGGAAACATCCACAGAGGCCTTTGAAGCTATAGAATCAATGCAGTGGCTGACCAACTTCAGTTCCTCAGACGAAGGTAACAGAGAATTTGTAGTCTGAAGAACTATGATAGAATCTTTCCAGCTTCGAAAAATGCTGGAGTTGAGGAAAACATCAATCTTGTAGATGAGGTTCCCTTTTTCAATTGTCTCGTGCATCTCAAGATACTCAGCAGCACTGCGTGCTGCAACAACATTATAAGCATTAAGGGTGACAGTCATGCCATAACAGAACTTTGTGCATATTTCAAAGGCAGTAGCGCCTCCTGGAATGTCATGAATATCAACTTCATCGCCATTCCCTTCATTTGAATTCGCAACCA
Organism: Panax notoginseng; assembly: GCA_016801055.1. Lineage (NCBI taxonomy): Eukaryota > Viridiplantae > Streptophyta > Magnoliopsida > Apiales > Araliaceae > Panax > Panax notoginseng. Next base: position 9,053,229 of record CM029019.1, read on the forward strand.
ACTTTTGCAAGCAGGCACTCTTAGACAAAAGAGGAAACTGCAAAACCAATATTTCAGTCCATCAGCAGTTCAGCACTGAAGACTATGCTCATCATGAGAACAAATATAGAAAATCAGCTAGTATGTAAGTCGATCTTTCTTTGTTTGAGATTGCAACTTGAATTTTACCTAGGGACCAATACGGTTTGACTTTCCTTCCCATCTCATTAATGGTTTACTTGAAACTAGCATTCATCGATGCATGAAATGAAATAATACATGTTGTTTTAGACAAGTTAGAGGATGCATGCTTCATTCACCCTAATTGTTTATAATTAGGCATTGTAATTGGTAGACATCAACATTTGTTATTTCAAGGCAAGTATTGCACAAGGGTATCATATTATGTAAGAAGAAACATTTTTCTCAAGCAATCAAAATTAATAATCTATAATTTCTTAGTAAGTTAATGTTTACCTGTTTAATATATCTAAATATATTTTAAGCACTAATCAGAGTGAACCATGCTAAGTTTTACACTTGAATCATTAGCACTTTCAAAATCGAGGGTTGGTTCATGCTGAGCAGGTTATCCTATATTGTTGTCTCCCTGTTTTTGCACCAAGTTGTAAGTAACTCAAGATACCATATCAAATTCTGGAAGATATATTACTCAATAATTACTTCATAGATACTGAAGCAACAGTTAAACTTAAAAGATTATCAGGCTGAATGTGTATAACTGTATAGGTCATAGGTGTCACCAAGTCTAACATGGAAGAAACTGCCGAAAAGAATCTTTTAATCACAATGCAAAAAATGGTAACAGACTTATTGAACACCTTACCTTGTGTAGATAAAACTTCACATCCCCTACACTAATTACAATGTCAGAGGCCAGATCAGTTGCTACATACCTGCACGTGGAAATTATTTTAGTGTCTTGCAGTCAGTTACTCTACAAACAAACTGTGGAGGTTATAGCTAATGAATTTGTTAATATGGCTTATTCAAACTTCAAATTTGTCTTCCGATCTTAAAAATTAAACAATAGTCAACTTAATAACAATCTGCTGTGTAGGATGAAATGGAATATAATGTTAGCATAAAATCAATACAACTGAGATCATGTGCAAGACTTTTCCTGTATCAGTCAAAGAATCGATGTATCTAGGGCTATAGGTGTAAGAATGCAGGATCATTTTGTAACAAAAGCATCTATCAGAAAATGCAAAGACTTAGGTCCATAGGGACAGGACCAACATTAGGTTGTTGTCCTTTTCCCAAAGTAGTCGCATAAAGAGTTGTACAACATTGATTTTAGGCTGAAATTCTTAAAATTAATTGAAGTTTTAAGTACACCGAGAGCAAAATACTATTTCCTTGCATAAACATTACTAAGATGTTTTCTAGAACTTCAATCCGTACTTTTAATTATCTTACCGCACTTGCTAAAAAGAAACAAAGAACAGCCTATCAATACAAACAAACGAAAAATGACAATGTTTTGGGCGGGCTAATGGACAGCTTGAGCATATTATATATGATCTGAGCAAGCAACCGTACTTGGTGTCCACTCAGTCCTTATAACCAATCCATGACAAAATTAGTAGCCAGAAGTGGAGGCCGAAAGAAGACGTTGAAATTTTGTTTCTGTTACTTAAAGTTTGATATAAAATAATGCAGAAGCATTCAAATTCAAACTTCCCATAAAGACCCTATATTAATCATTAACTGCAAAGGCATGCTACAAACAGATGTAAAACTTGCAAAAATTGGTTCAAACGCACTATCAACTATTGATCAAGGAAATAAAACATTAGTAACAGGATTCCACTAAGCAAACTTGTATGCATCACCAAAAGTTGAGAAGGAAGCAAAATTATTCAAGCCCTTGAAAAGATCATACCTGACATTGTTCCCATCAGTCTGAAAGGAATCAGGTTTGGATCCAAGTTTCATGAACTTCATCCTGGCAGCTAAAAGATCTGCTTCTGCTCCGATGCCACCAAAAAATATTCTTCCAGTATTCCCCAATACTCGAACGATTACACAAGACTAATTACCAAACATCCCCAAAGCTCAAACATAACACCAACCAAAAAGGAACCAAAACTGCCCCAAATGTGGGGACCAAATTTCTGATATGTAACCAAGTTCTTGACCTTAGGGGAAGAAAATAAGATCTCAAAGAAGGGAAAGGATATATGCTTCTAGTATGACCAAATCTTGACACCAATCGAGGCAGGAGAAGTCTAGAGAGAGGAGATAGGGTGAGAGAGAGAAATGAGGTTTGTGCAATTCTTTATAAAAGAGAGCTCACTTGAATGGGAAGAGAGGAAGAGAAGAGCTTGTTTCCTTGAACGGCGGCAAAGCCCACGGACCCCGGGTGCAACCGGTCAGCCCAGGAGACATAGCCAACAGACTAGACTCTCAACACTAAACTATTCTCAAAACCAGAGACACCCACAAGCACAAATCTGACTCCACCCACCACCTCCATCTATTTCTTTATCATTCTTTCTCTCTCTTAGTCTGCCTTTTTTATGTTTCTTAGTCTTCTTTATATGATAAAAGCTTAAAGATTCATACCACATAAACCCCCAATGCTCTTAAAAGCTTCAAATTCCAAACCCCAAATACAAATCAAATGTATATCTACTTATTTTAGCATATAAACTCAAAAACCTGCAACGGAAAACAGCATCTCGGTATCAGTTGAAGAAACCACCAAAACGGTAGACAACAAGCATCTATCTTTATATTTTATCTTTATTTTTGTTGCTTAGAGAAAAGAATAAATGAGAAGATCACAAAATGAAGTCATAGCTCTTTATAATATTAGACAATCAAACATCGCGCTACTAACAAAATCTGAGGAACCCAAAAGAATCATTTCAGAGAGATCAAAGAAATATAGTATATAATTGAGAACCATGATCATCATATGTCGAGTATCCAGAATAAATCTGCAAACCCACATCAAAATATGATCAACTTGCAATCAATAGACAAAACCTAAAAGCCACTCTCCATGTAAACCCCATCAAAACCCAAGATTTACTGTTTGCGTGAACTATGGTTAGAAACATAAGAATCCCACATCAAAATCAAATAAATACATCAATACTGTACAAATAGAGAGAAGGGACAGATTAATCAAAAACATTTTGAAGAATCAAACACACAAGTACATAAACAGTAGCAAAACATGTAAAGTTTTCTTCTGTAAAGTCTATTGTACCAAATCGACTAGCACACATTAAGCACAGAAACCAACAAAGCATGCATAAAGGCATTGCCCACCAAGAAACACCCATTATAAGACAAGTTGTTTTCACTATTCTCTAGTGAATCAATGTTTTCAAAACACAACAAGATTACACAAAAAGCCATGGTCTTGCTGCTTACCAGCTCCGAAAGAATCAGCACTACCCCTCTTTCTTATCACAGTTTTCCTCTTAATCCTGCATCTCACCAAAAGAAGAGTAAAAACTAAAAACCCAGTAGAAATTCTTTGTTTTTCCTTTTTCTTTTTCTCTGTATTTATTTCTGTTGGATTTTCCTGAAAAAGTAAAAATATTGAAAAAATTGCTCAGTACTGCATTCTGATTGGAAATAGTTACATTCATTAAATATTTTTGAGACGCCCAATTTGCTATGTTATGCACGCCAAGCTGACATTCAGCTTTTTTGTGCCTCTTTTTAATTTGGGCGTACTTTTAGTCCTCGGCGAAATGACCCATTTACTTGTGTCCAAATTAACAGGTATGAACCCTCAAGGACTTGTCTATCAACTCAATTCAATCTCTACTCTTTTGCAATTCGGAATAATCTTTAGTTGTAGTTGTGGACTGTAAAATCTTAAAAATACTTTACCAATTTCTTTCATTCAGACCAAAACTTTTTTTTTTTTTTTTTGGTATTACAAGCATATTTTGAATTCATGATGTGAGCATACATGTAAAAGAAGGGTAGAAAATATGAATATTTAGTAGGTTATTTTATTGATTAATCTTTAAACTAAAATGATTCACTAGCATCAAAATTCCGAATTGTAGGTGTAGCTTAGTTGATTAGCTGATTTTTAGACCATATAAATTAATCTTGAATATCAAGCTTCCACTCAAATACATCCATGGACGAGATAGATATATCTGGTTCATTTTATAATTATAGATATATCTCAACTATTAATTTTAAAAAATTATAATGCATCTCTAGATTTAGAATCGATCAGAATAAAACTTGCTTGACTCGGAGAAATGCAATTGGGATCGGATCATTCCCACCTAGTAACTCTGCTCCAGGGTAAGCAGAAATTTGTTTCATGTAATAATTTTTCAGAGAGTAGGTGTATTATTCAAGTTTTAATTCCCCTTCGTATATTAAAAATCATCCATCAACACAATTCAAGTAGGACTCTTAACTACAGTAAAGTATTCATCTTTCTACAATATAAGTATTTATTTTTAATTTTTGTAAAGCAATTTATAAACTGATTTTGATACCGAATAAACTCAATATAATGATAAAAGAAGATTTATTGTCGTTGGTCTCTATTTATCTCTAATAATCATACGACGTACACGTTGGTGGCCACGAATAGTAATTTATCTTTTCTTCCCTAAAAGTTTCGGGACATCATATATAATTGTGTGGGTTATTGCATAAAAACGGCATCATTTTGTGTACGAAATAATGTTTTGTAACTGTTCAAAATAGAGTTATTATGAAAAAAAATTAATGTGAGGTGTCTTTTACCCCATGTACATTTATTCTCCTTAAATTAATCTATTTAATAAAATATAATTGATTTTAAATTTTTTGCTCACCCTAATAAATCATCTCGATCGTCCAAAATTTGAAATAAATTTTACCGTTCATATAGTGTCGGACGCACGACACAGCTAATTTTTATATATTTCTTAATATTGTTCTCCAAATTTAATAAGATTTCTATTTTATCTTTATATATACAATGCGTGTGCGACAAAGAGATTTGATTCGTAGAATAGCAGGCCAATAATAATAGTGCACATTTGAAGATCAAGAGGTAAAAGATTAAATAACATGGAATAGTACATCCTTGACAAATTTCATTATTGATGAGGTCACTAGAGAGAGAGAGTCACATTGGCTGAATCTAGCTTTGACCTAGTGAGTACTCAGGTAATACTTATGAGTTGTATTTATTTAAGACTGAACAGCTGAATTAATTAGTTATTAAGTGCGTTTATTTAAAAAAAAAATTTATCTTAATTACTAAATTTATCAGCCATTCAGACTATTTGAACTGAATGATTTAGTGTTATTTTTTTGGCTGAATGAAGTTTTTTTTTATAATATTAAGTAATATTAAATACATTTATAACAATTTTAAATTTTTTTAGAAGGGTAAAATAATAAAAATTTATTATTCAGATGTTTCAGATATGTTAATTATCAAACAACTTCTTTCATTCAGATTTAGATTCAACTCATTCAGATTCAAATTCATCCGGTTTTTATCAAACACCCTTCCCAACCAAAAATCACAAGGGAAAAAAGCAGTTTGGTTCGATATAAAAATAGGAAATTAATATTTCTGCAATAGAAAATAATATTTTCACATGAAAAATGTCGTTATAGATCATATTTATATCGACAATTTTCTCCGTCGTTATACATCTATAACTATATTTTTCGTATAAAAATATCACAAATATCAATTTCCTAAAAATAATAACATTGGTTTTACCATATATTCCCTTCTTATGAACACATCCCTGTAATAATGCTGAGATTTAATTACATACACAAACCCCCTCACTCTGAGTCTCTCACCATATTTTAAGGCCCCATTCTCTTTCTCCACGCCAAAGGGGTATCAAAACTAACACACACATGCTGCTGAGTGTGCCATAGTTTGAAGTTGTGGTAGTTGAAAATGATTTTTTAAGTAGTTACTTTGATTCCTCTTGTTTGGAGTTGATTAATTAGGTATTTGGCCAAACATTTAATGAAAAAACTCATGGATGCTTTTCCATACAAAAAATAAATAAATTAAGAAACTGATATTTCACGTACGTATCTTTTATATTAATGTGAATTTTATTTACTATTTATGTGACGAGAATAATGTAAAAATATCATATTTTTGTATAAAAATATTAGTATTTTTCAAAAAAATTGTCAACCGGTTAAAATCATCTGATAGCGTTGTTGAATTTGAGGGAGCCCCATTAATAAACTTTTTATACCACTTGATTGTGGACATAAACATATGCTAGATTTAGCTTTGCACACCACATGCTTTGGCTACTTGATTGATAATAATTGGCCACCTTTATCAAATCAAATATTTTCAATGAAAGATTAATATTGTGGAATCCCTGATATTGAGGGGAACCAACTTAACTTCTAACTGCAAAATCACCCTAAGCATGAGAGAGGAGGAGGAGGAGGAGAGAGAATCATGGGGTACTATATATTATATTATCTATATAATAAAATAGAATTTATTTTGAATTTGAGCGGAAAAGTATAAGGACGATTCAGATTTATTATAATTAATTTGGGTATAAAAGTACAAGTACGGTTCAGATTCATTCTAATTTTGATTCAAAATAATAATAATAATATAATAATTATAATAATAGTACTAATAATAGTAATTATTATTATTATTATTATTATAATAACAATAATAATAATAATAACAACAATAATAAAAATAATAATAACTATAATAGTAATAATAATAATAATAATAACAATAATAATAATTATTGTGGTGGTGTGGTGCATTATGATAATTGTTATTGATGATTGTAAGTTTTGTAGGCAGATTTAGATTTTTCTGGATATCTATTTTTAAAGGAAATTAATTATTGTGGTGGTGTGGTGAATTATGATAATTATTATGTCTGATTATAAGTTATTTTAGGTTGCAAAGAGTCTTTAGATAATACAGTATTTTTTGAATTTTAATCTAATTTTTCGTTACACCGTATCTTCAAGGATGGACAATTACTAGTGGAACAATACTAGACGAGGTATTTTTAACTATGAGTAGTTTTACACAAACATTTTTTTTGGACCAGTCCAATTTTTGGGTTTTTTTTTTATCTCCCAAAAAATATACAACTATGTTTTATATATGTATTCAAATCACACTTAAAATTTTTTTTGAACCGGTCCAATTTTCCGGTCCAAAAAACTGTGTGCCAAAACTTATTGTTTAACTATTTAGCTATCATCTAAATGATACCCTCTGGGTAATGACTTTAGGTCTTAAATTAAATAGTGTTACATTTGATTTTATAGCTGACTGAAGGAGAAGGAGGTACACTGTCACTTAAATGGTCTATAAAACAAAGCACATGGCCGCAAATCACCACCATCTTCCAAGTAAATAAGATTAGTTTAAACACTATTCATAGGGTTCCTTTATTAGCTGAATTAGGCAACAACGGATCGCAACTTAAGTGTAATTAGAGGTTGTTGTTATAAGTTTTTCTTAGACATGATTAAGGTCACTTGTGTAAAAGGGTGGATTAAAATAAAATGAATTTCATATGAAATGAAAAATAATATATTTAGTTGTTTTATTATAATAAAATGAATCATTTTCAATCTTATCAAAGTTATAAATTTTATTATTTAACGGAGGGTATGGAATGTCTCTATTATGTCAAGAATAGAATAAAATGAACCGGTACTCTTTTTTTATATATATATATTTCATTATTTCAATTCAAATGTAATATAAAGAAATCTACATAAAGTTATGTCTCAACTTGTTAATATTTTCGTGGGGTCTTATTCGGTATATGACTTTGAGAGTGAGTGCTATTAAATATAGTCGACCTAAAGAAAAATGGGAAAAAAATTAAGTAGGTCAAGGATTAATATATATATATATATATATATATATATATATATATACTCTAGCTAATAGCTAATAGCTAATAGCTAATAGCTAATGATAACAACCATTAGGTAGGTTTAATTAGTTGTTGTGACATAATTAATTAGGAGTTAGGGTTGGCTTTATACGTCACATGGATCTATGATCATATTGCATGTGATTAATTTAGAAAATTATTGATCCATCAATTTTAATTTGGTCCTATACTATATTTAGTGGGTTAGTGATCGATTTCCTCTCCTTCCTCTATATTTTTTACTTGCTAAAAGATTGTGGCAGCACATAAAATGAAATGATTCCAATCAAGTGAGAGGAGTGTAGGGAACTAATACTCTATATAGAGAAGTGGCGACAAGAGTCTCTAGTATATTTATAAATAAAGTTGGGAGATTCGTCAAAAAGAAATAATAATAAAGGAAATAATCTAAACTACAACCCCTAATAGGGTTTAGATGGGATTATGGTTCGGCCCATCAGTTAGACCTTAAAGCCTAATAAATATTTCTTTGCTACACCCACTACTACACGGATCAGGAAGCCCACTAGTGTCCACTTTATCTTCCTAATATCTAGCGCTAGCGCACCATAAATAAAAGTATATAAGACACCATTTTTTACTGACTGATTTTTTTATTTTATTTTTACTAATAATTAACAAACATTTGAATGACATAATTTTATTATTTTATCCCTATGAAAAAATTCAAAATTATTGTAAATTTATTTAATATTACTTAATATACAAGAATCGAACTCTGGACTTGTATAATAATAAAAATGAGTCGTACCAATGAACCAAATGGTCATTGATGAGAATTTTGAGTACCCTATCACCATTTTGTTATTCAAACTTTGCATCATTTTGTACTATTATCATAATACAAACACATTTTTGAGAAAATATTAAACTCAGTTGCAAGTTTTTTATTTTTACTTTTTAAAAATGGAATATAAGGATTGCCATGTTTTTCACTTAAAAAATTGGATTACTGTAATTGCGTGGTTATTAATTAATTACTACATGTACACTAGTAGTAGTAGTATAATATTGACTTGGAACTAGTACTTTCCAGCCTCCATCTTCTACAACTTTTAAGTTGAGTCTACCAAACTGGAAACAAATTTCTTCTTCCTCGTGCAATTAACTAACACACATACAAATAAAAGTCAAAATTGTGACTCAAAATCTCAGCAGCAGTTGAAATACTCCCAATTACCTACGTAATTAATTTTCTGAATGCATGCATGTCTTCATCATTCATTTGGACTACTGTTTTTGGTTGCAACTATACTGTAACATAATTAGTGCTATTCTGGGTAATTTCTTCAGCAGGTTTTGGCCTGCTCAGATTTCATTTATTTTTTCTGTCTTGTGTGGTTTGAGTTGGTCAACTTTTGACTGGTGGTGGGGTTTAATTTGGCCACATTTGGACCGACTTTGGCGGAATCAAAATATTTTTAGAGAGTGGTCAAAATATATTAATAAAAAAAATTATTTATTAACGATCAGAGTGCTTCTTTTAAATTCATTTTATTCAATTATAGTATTTCACAACATTCTATTCTAACCTGTCAACTTTTGAGTTGTGAACTATGAGACTATTAATCATAATTTGAAGTTTTTAGTCAACTGATTAGCTACTTTTATAGATAAATTATAATATTATATATTCAAAATCTTATATTGTAGTTAATGAGATTAATTAGCTTGTAATAATGAATTCTAGCAGCAACAAAAAAAATAGAAGAAGAGAGATTTAATAATCTTAATAAGATAAAACTATGGTGAACTTAAGGTCACAATGGTTGTGTTTGATAAATCTGGGAATTAAGATCTAAATGATTATGATGTCTTAATAAATTAGATCATCTGAATGGTTATGAGGTCTGAATATAAAAAATTGTTTGATAACAAAAAAGTAAGTTTTCTCTTAATGACACTATTTTACTATTTTAAAGGGTAAAATTTTATTTAATAATTTTAAATATTCAATTTAATAAAAATGAGTGCATAATATTGTTGAATATATTTATATAAAAAAAATTCTCAAAAAAATTTCATTAAGAGGTACCTCTTAATTATTAAGATTTCATTTTCTGTCTTACCGATTAAGAGGCATTCAGAGGTAACAAAAAGCAAAACAAACAACATCATGCCTCTTAGCGAATAAGAGGCAATCCATTAAGAGACAATCAGATATAAATAAACAGCACCTATAGTAGGATCCATAAAAAATTATTTTATTTTTTTAACTTTTTATTTTTAATTAGTTTACAGAGATAATTATTATCACTTTTTTTTATCTCACTTTGATGATAAAGCAAAAATAAGTAAAAAGCAAAAGAGAAAAAAATATATATATAAAAAAAAATAAAATAGAAAAATAAATAACTCCCGAAGATTCTATGGTGACCCCTAGTTCCGTCTATGAATTTTAGTTTAGCACCATAAGATCATTTGGCATTTTGTATTTTATGGAGGAAATCAAGCTCAAAATTAATATAGTGTTTTCGGGATGGTGGAAGCAACAATTAAAAAAAAAAAAAAAAAACTCAACAGTCTTGTGCCGTGTTATAATTAGCCACACAACTTATGAAGAAGTATATATAATATTTTATGCAAAAAGTATAAAATTATTAATATTTATTCTTAAGTCATGCATGCATGCGAACTGAAAAATTAATAGAAATTGATATTTTTATATATATTTTTAATATTTTTGCACGATTCTCTCTCATATGAATATAAAATTGATCACATATTCATGTGAGAGAAAATTAACTTATTTATGTTTGTGGACGAAATTAAGAAGTTTTAACGACTTTTAAGTCATTTTTTATTAAAGTTATGTATCGAGTTAAGAACATGAATTTTAAAAAAAATGGGGAGAAAATAGAAAATAAAGGAGGATATTTCATGTACTAAAAAAAGTAATACTTTTTCTTGGATATATATATATATATATATATATATATATATATATATATATAAATAATAGAGTTAATTGAATAATCAGAAAATTCCTGATAAATTAATAAAAAAATCAGTCCCTTGCCTTGAAAGAAAAAGAAAAACTTCCCTTTCCTATGGAAGGAAAACTCCACGTTTTGGTGGGAAAATGATTTCTTGTTTAGTGTCTTGTAGTGGCAGGAGGTTTATAAATAATCAATAGTATATATATATATATATATATATATATATATATATATATCAATCAAATTAAGAGTACTATCAGTTTTTCAAATCCAAAACAAACCTAAGACATCAGTAATCAATCCTAGACATTAACATATATAATAAAATATTTACTAATAAGATTTTGTTAATTATAAAGAAGAACAAGCAAACACATAAAACCTTTAGTATTAATATATATATATATATAATAGTAATTTTGTCATTAAATTTAAATAATATATTCAACGTTACAAATGGGTAAATATGGTTCTGTTCCCAAGAAGAGAATGATCCCTTGCTTTTTTTCATTTTTTTTCTTCATTAAAGTATTTTTTATAATATCTTAAATTGAGTACCAACCAGAAGAAGCCAGTCTCTGATCACACAGTTAATTACTTTATCTCCGAGGAATATACTCACTTTTTCTCATAATATATGATCTCATCTGTAACATTTTTTTCATTAAAAATAATTTTTAAAAAATTATAATTAATTTTTTCAGATTATATAAAATTATAAATAATTTTAAAAAAATATAATCATTTAAAACGTTACTATATATTAATTATGGAACGAAGGAAATACTATATACCAAGTCAAATGTCCCAATTAAGAAATCAACTGTCCTCATTTTTACCTGGCAATCTACCTGTTTCTTGCCAAGATACCTTAATTATAAATAATTAACTTTTTCTCTCATTAAACTTATATTATTACAATTTTATTTTATAAATAAAGAACTTCAATATTTTTTTTTATGGTGTAGTGCAAAACTTAATGCAATTTTCTCGTCTTAGTAAAACTTCAATTACTAGAATATGAGAAGCTCAAATTCAATTAACTATAATTATACTCCTATGTATTAATTAATGATTAGATGATCATTTCTCTAAAAGAAGATACTCCATATATAGGCTTAAAGTCAAAATTTGATAAACATTAAAGACTAGTACTGCATCTCAACAAACCAATGATTAATTAATTCACTGTCATTAACAATTAAGTGTGTATATATATATATTAATTACTGAGGGAGGTGAAATTATTTTTCGAGATTTATCCGGACACTTCACCATTAGTGGAAGTAATATTTGATCTTATTTCAATGTTAAAATACAAAGAGAGTGATATTTTAAAGGAGGAGGGGGCAAAATCAAAAGAAGCAAAATTCTGAATCAAATAATTTAAATTATACACAAATGATAACTACGTAAGTGCTAACCACAATCATGTCTGAACATGTGCATTTGGGGTTGAACTAACTCACGTGGGAATTTATGCATTTTGGTGGTACCTGCTACACCACTACTGTGCTACCTCTCAACCTCTCTCTCTCTCTCTATATATATATATATGTTTGAAAAATAAAATAAAATTATAGTATTTAATAAGAAGCCAATAAATGAATTTAATCAAATGAATGAATTAATAATTTCACTACCAGAAAGTTTAAAACCAATTATTTGTACATATACCAAATCCATAAAATTTGAAAGAATTAAATGGAAAAAATTTAAAAAGATATATAAAAATTACATAAGAAAAGTTAATTGAACAAGTAATCTAATCAATGATCTAATGCAGAATGGGTCAGCATTGAGAAACGCGGTTTCTTCCCCGGCAATGGACTTTCCACTTCTTGATCACCAAAAAGTTGACTTTTCCGTCCAAAGTCAACGCTCAGTAACGGCAGTAGTTCCGGCGAGGCCGGTAAATTAAGGTCAAAGTCACGGTGGCTTTGTGGATGGCTCGACCCAGCTCCCTCTGACGACGTGACGGCGCTGGCAGTGACGGTGGCGCTAGAACTGGCGGTGTTGCCGTCGTAGTGGCGGCGCTTGTGACCGCCGAGGGCCTGGCCGGTGGGAAATGATCTGTGGCAGATGGAACACTCGTGGGTCCTACCACTTGGGTTAAGTGCGGAGGTGGAGGTGGTGACGGTGGCGGAATTGGTAGATGGCTTTTCCTCGGCGGTGGCGACAGCGGCGGCAAGTTTCCGGTGGCTGGCTTTGTGGCCGCCGAGTGCTTGGTAAGACAGAAAAGCCTTGTTGCATACGCTGCATTTGTAGGAAAGAATTTGATTCTGTGAAGAATTATGAATTTGGTGGTCGACGGCGGCAGGGGAGGTTGATTTAGTGGTGGTGGCGGCGCCGCCGCGAGCGAGCATGATGAGGCAGTGTGCTAAATACTCCTCTTCCGTTGGTGGGGTTTCGGAACAGGATCGCTTTGTTCGCTTTTTCTTCATCCAAGGTTCAGCAGAGCGTAGGGGATTGGTATTGTTGTTAATCTCCTTGTATTGAGTAGGTGGGGTGGGTGTTGTTGTATGTGAATTCAGTGCCTCTAAAGCCATTGATACTTTTACGGAGATAAAAAATATTGGTTTTTAGAGAGAGAAAAAATTGTGGGTTTTTAGACAGAGAAATTGCTGTGAAGATAAGTACAAGTGAGAGAGCGAAGAACGGGGTTTGGGGGTTTTATAAAGGCCTAAAGGGGGTCGGTTTGATTGAGGTGGAAAGGAGGTTGCGTGAGGAATGGCGGTGGTAGTGTTGTATAGGCTAATACTTACACACACATATATATATCTATATTAACATATTTTAGAGAGAGAAAGAGAGTAGAAAAAGGTTTAAGAAAGAGAGAGTGAAGAGTTCACTGCACGTTGTATGATGACGAAGTAGTGAAGTTGGTCAAGGAGGAGTGTTGGAGTGGTGGAGGGGGGTTAAGGGTTTAGTTAATTTATATTACTAATTAATAGCACTAGTATATATATATATACCCCATTTTAATGGCTCATCTTTTATTTTATATATTTTGCTCATTTTTTTTTAGTGATCGGACGACGATTCGATCCATCGTTATAACAGAGAATTGTCGTCTTAAATTTTAACGACGGGCCAAACTATTATCTGATCTGTCACTTAAAAAAATATACAAAATATATAAGATTAAGGGACAAGTGATTAATTCTTTTCGTGTGTATATATATATATATATATATATATATATATATATATATATATATATGTCTTTTTATGGGTGGTGACTACTTGGGACTTACCTGCTGGCTGCTTTATTTTCTCCTTTTTGATTCTTGATTCAATCTCATGACTTCTTCGAAGTCAAAACTAACAAATATTTGTATTTTCACCTCCACATACAATAGTAATGATGGAATAAATAGTAGTACTACAATTCAACACAAAAATTGAACAATGAATTTAATGCGTTTAAACGTATCAAACACTATCATTATAAATGTTATTAACTACTCCCTCTGTTTCTTAATATAAGTCGTTTTAGAGAAAAAAATTTATTTTTAAATATAAGTCGTTTGAAAATTTCAAATAAGTATTAATTACTTAATTTTTAATATTACCCCAAGTAATAAATATAATTTTGGTTCTCTCACTATTTTTTACCTAATAAATAACACTCTATTTTTTCAATACAAGGACAATATAGATAATTGATACTACCTCCGTTCCATAATAAGTGATTTTTTAGCTTAAATCACATATACCAATACACAAGCTAAAATGACAAAAATACCCTTAATATATTTTTTATTGAAGTTAAAGAGTTAATGAGTGTCATTTAATTGTAGTGATTGCAAGATGCAATAAATATCATTGACTGCATAAGGGTATATATGAGAAAATATTATAAAAATTGTATTAGAGTTCTAACATATCACTTATTTTGGAAAAAAATATTAAGCCTAAAAAATCACTTATTGTGGGACGGAGGTAGTAATATATTTAATGTTTTACAATTATTTCCTTAATATTTATGCACAACTTTAAAACGATTTATATTAAAGAACGGAGGGAGTATTAAACTCACTCAACATATCATATGAGATATTAATTATCCTAATAAAATTATATTCAATCCTTTCACTCAATAACATCTTAAAAGATTTTTCAAAATTCTTATTATATGTATTAACTTAGCTTTTGACTTTTCAAAAATACATTAGATGATAAATTAATACTCTCTACGTCCCATAATATATGACGATTTAAAGTTGTGTACAAAAATTAAAAAAAATAATTGTATAACATTAAATACAATATCAATTGTCTATAATAACATTTAACATATTTATCTCATAATCTCTCTCTCTCATCTGCAATATTTTCTCATGAGAGGGTAATTTTATAAAGATTGTGACTAATTCTTTTAAATTATATTCCCTCCGTCCCAAATTAATTGCTCAGTTTTGACTTTTTTAAGTCAAATTGACTATTTTTAGAATTAATAATTAAGCATATATAAATATATTTCTAAAATTATAAAAATTAGAATTAGTAATAAATTGTATATACTTTCTTTTAGTTATAATCACTTCACCTATATTTTAGCAAAAATAGTAAAAATATTAGTTTTAAAAATGGTCAATTTGACTTTAAAAAGTCAAAACTGAGCAGTTAATTTGGGACGGAGGGAGTATAAATTATCAAATAATTTTTAAAAAATAAAATTATCTAAAATATTATATATATATATATATATATATATATATATATTATGGGAGGGAAGGAGAGAGGGAGAGAGGGAGAGAGGGGGGAGGCTTTCTGAATTCCCAAATTTATGTTAGATATATAGTGCATGCATTTTGCAATAGTGTAAGTTAGCTCAATAATCAATAATTTCTCTTTAAAATATATATAGGAGTATAAAAAAAAGTCGTTTTTAATCCAAGGTTAACCTTAATGTTACAAATTAAGAAATATAATCCTCAATAGCATGTGATTGGGTCAATTTATTGCAAATTATAAAGGAGGAGTAGATAAGTACTAAATTAATTGGAACAATGGTACATACACTGAATTTGTATGATTAATGATGTGGCATTAATGATCACATCCTTTGTCAAGTTTCAACATTAGGAAAGTTGACTATTCATTAGTAGTAAGTTTTGTATACATCAACTATGTACTACAATTCAAATGCACTTAGTATTGCTTTACTGAATTTAGTATTTAATATAGAGTAATGTTAGAGACATAAATTATTTTATAAATATTTTATAAATTATTGATGTCGTATATTTCACATCAGCGAATTGATCAACAAATTGTTTCAATGTAGTTTTCGATCCCACACATTATGTTGAGGTGAAGTATGTCACATCAGCAGTTTGTAAAATATTTATAAAATAATTTGTGTCTCTAGCATTATTCTTTAATATATGGGGAAAGACGGTTGATATTGAGAGAGTAAAATTATTCTCAAAATAATGTGTTGTTAAATAATTATAAAAATGTCATTAAATATATATTTGTTCTGGTATCGTCATTTTCGCACCGATAATATTAACAATTAAAAAAATAAGCAAGATAAAAGGTATTGCTAAATTGTATAGTTATTTTCTATTTATTTTAAGTAACTACTCTCATTTTTATGCTTTTTTTTTATCAACAAAAATGTAAAAATATTATTTTTGCAAAGTAAAACTGAATCTGCAAGCTCTTGAATTAATGTTTTAAACTTCTTACATAGTGTGCATATTTACTTCATTATCTTGTGTTTGTGTGTGTATATATATAAGCTATATGTATATACATAGTTGTGTAGTATTCAGTCGTCTATAGCGACGGTTTATTTAGCTATAGCGACGGTTCAGTATAACCTAAAAAACTGTCATCATAAACGACTGTATACTACACAGCTGTGTATATATATCTAGTTCATATATATATATATATATATATATATATATATATATATATATATAACCATAAAAATGATCAGCAAAAGTCCACTGTAGCAAATGATTAAAATCTTTTCGTTATTTTCTCCATTCCTTTCTTTTTATTTGTTATTTTAGCCTCAATTCAACCTTATCAAAAGGAAGATTTGCGTTAGGGATCATTCCACGTATCTTTCTTTTAAATCCTTTTATTTTTATTTTTAATATCAATTTTGTGGTGATAAAGAGTACAACTACAATAATTTGCGTAAAACAAAATGATGCCATGTATGTCCATAATCATTACATATATATATATATATATATATATATATATATATATATATATATATATATATATATATATACTAGTTGTGTCTCTTGTGTCTCCGGCATTATCTAAACGGTGGAATTTATTCTAAATTTTGAACTGTCCAAATAATTTATTGAGTGAGTGGAAAATTTAAAATTATTTGTATTTTGTTAGATAGATATAGAGAAATATATATACATAATTGTGTAGTACACAGTTAACTATGACGACGATTTTTTGAGCTATAAGCCTATAACTACGGTTTCACCGGTCACAAATGCGTACATCCAATGAATTTTTTTTACTACTTTCCCAACATAAAAATGAGAATCCATGGGTTGTGTATAAATATGACATATGTGAGTGAGTGTGTGTGTGTGTGTGTATATTTCAAATATATAAAGTAGGATGTCCGATTGTGGTGTAAACATTTTTTGATGTTTTTTGGAAAATGTTTTTAATTTAATTTTTAAAATAATTCTTATTTTGTCTTTTTATATTAATTTTTTTTATCTTTCTATTTAGTCTTTCAAATTTTATAATTTTTTTAATTTTATTCCACATAATTTACAAACATAACTCACGTGTCACATAATGCTAGTATATATATAAAAGATATTTCATTTTTTCTATTATATAAGTTGTTTAAGACATAATCACACATATTAAGAAATTTCATTAATTATAATGTTAGGTAATTAATGTTGGTTTAAAATTGGGTTAAGTTCAAATGACCATCTAGGGTTTTGGCGGTTTTCCACTAAACACATGTGGTCAGTAAAACTACATTTAAACATCCGACTTTTTGAGGTGAAGTGAAAACGTCACTTTTTCCGTCTAAATTAACCGTGCGTGTAAGTCAAACGCCAAAAGCGCGTGAGAAAGGAGTATAACAGTCAAAAAAAGACAGTTAAATGTCCGAATTACCCTTCATCTTCCTTAAACCTCATTCCTCTCTCTCATTCTCACTCCATGCGTCCTCTCTCTCAAAACTGACGAGAACGGCGACCCCTTCTCAAACGTCGCTGATTCACCACTGCTGCACCTCCAACTGACCCCTCAAGACGCTCGTAAAATACTCGAGCCCTTCACTAAAGAACAGCTCCTTGAAATCGTCGAATCTGCCATCGCCCGCGACCCGGTCACCCTCGCCTCCGTTCGCTCCATCGCCGATCGAAGATCCCTTTTCAAAAAAAATCGAAAATGAGCAGAGCTACTTGAAAGACTGCCGATAATTCTACTACTTTCTTTAGAAGCTCAAGTAATTGTTGCTCAATAACATATCAGAAAACCCTAGATTAAGGGTTTGGATCTGATCTGGTTATCTTTGGGGATTTTTGGCTGATTCGTTATTGTTATATTTATTTGTTCAAATTGGATGTTTTCCTATTTAATTAGTACTAGTATAGTGGTTTATGTAAGACCCCGAATTTTATGAAATAAAAGTATTCAATTTTTCTTATAATTACTATTCAGTAAATGGTTAAATTGATAAAAGTTTAAAGTTATGGGTGAAATGTGAATTTTTTTTGAAAATAAGCAAGTGGTTATAAAATAATCATTGTTGTCGGGGAATATTCGTTTGGTCGTGGAATATTCTTTCTGTCGGGGAATATTCGTACGACGGCGCAGCTATTTGTGGGCCCCATAACGAATAACTGTCGGATGAAGAAAACGACAAATTTGAGTTTTTACAAATAATGGCGTAGTTGTTACCGTTAATACTGTTGAAATATCCGGTGGTTAAAATACAGTAATACGCGTTATTGCACAGTAGCACACGGTATTGCACAGTATTTTTGAAATTATTGATTCTTACATAAGAATGCACTACTCAATAATTGTTACAGTAATTACTGTTCAATATTTTATTTTATTGATTCAATAATTGCTACGTTGAAATTTTATATTATTGTTGTTCAATAATTGTCACTGCATAGTATTTTCCATTATCAGATCAATAATTCATATTATTTGAATAATATTATTAGATAACATTATTGGCAATGTCTAGAAAGTTCTGTCTAAGGAGAGGTTTGGTCACCTAATTGCGCGCCAATAAGGATAAATCCTTATTGGAAAGCCCCCTATTTCCTGGGAACGGCCTGGTTGTTATAAATGTGATTCTGTAATATTATCTGTGAATAATTAATTATTGATTCATATGATAAGGAAATATTTATTTTATGTGGATATAAATGAGGAATATATTTTTGTGGTTAAAAATGAAGGAGTTAATATTGAGGTGTTTTATCTGTATTTTTGTCGGAACGGAGGTATTGAAAATCAAATTAGGGTTTTTGAGATATTTTGCGAGGGTTATAATTTTTAATCCGACCGTTGGATCGTGGTAATATTTGGATATGTTATACATATATAAGTTGAGTATATATCTACAAATTTTAAACCGTTAAAAATGAACGTATAATTTGTTATGAATTTTACGAGATGACTGGTTCAGAAATTGTTGAATTTTTGGAGTTAATCATTTTGGTGGAAAATTCTAGAATTGGTGGGCCCCACTCTTGGTTGGTGAAGAAATGTGCTGAGATTTTTATTCAAATGTGGTGGGTGGGAATAGTAGCAGGTAAAGCCATCAGGTTGCAGGTTAAGTCTGCTTCGGCGTGCTAACATTTTCCTATAAATAGAGGGCTAACTTAGAATTGAAAATCACACCAGAATTCATAAGTTTTCTCTCTTTCTCTCTCCAGATTATTGAGTGTGTTTTGTGAGTATTTAGATACTTTATGAGTTTCTATTCATCAGTGCAAGTTTTCTTCAGCCTTATACCGGTCAGAAGTGCTGCTATTTTGAGGTAAGGGATAGTAAGAGATTTTAAGGGTTGTTATGTTTTTTAGTTTCGTAATTTTTCTGACCTTCAAAAATTCTGGAAAAATTTGAAATGATATTTTGATGAGTTTTCTTGATTGTGTCCAAAAATGGTGATTTTTGGATGTATAGATTAAGAGTTATGAATTTTATAAGAAAAGACTATTTTAAAAGTAACCGCTTATAGCTTCTTGTAGTTAACTCCAAAATTGATAAAATTTTTATTGGGTGTACATGTATATGATAGGAGTATACTCTGTGAATTTCAGAATTTTTGGACAAAATTATAATTTTTGATAAATGTCTAAATATTCGACTGTTTTGGCCATATGAAAAATAGTAAATGACTTTTAAAAATTCTGAGAAAAATATATGTTCACTGTGGGACTATATTATACTAAATTCCAGAAAAGAAATATTTTTGGAACTGATTTGGTATTTTTCATAAAAATAGTCTAGTTATGAGTAAATGAATTAAATATGTTATGTGAAGTAAGAAAATTGAAAAATAGGATTTTATGACTTGAGAATCCTATATGAGGTATATGCAGATTTTTGATGAGGGTTTTGGTTATTGGTGATGAAATCTTATGAGTTTTGTAAGACCCCAAATTATTAATAAATGAAATTTAATTTCCTCTATTTATTATTCTGAAATAGTTAGGGTTGATTTGATTAATGTAGTTAGTTATGGGTAAAATGCGCAAATATTTTAAATAAGCAAGTGGTTATAAAATATTCATTATTGTCGGGGAATATTCGCTTGGTCGTGGAATATTCTTCCTGTCAGGGAATATTCATACGACGACGCAGTCTTTTGTGAGCCCCATAACGGAAAGCGATTGGATGAAGAAAATGACAAAAATAAGTTGTTTATAAATAATGGCGTAGTTGTTATCGTTAATACTGTTAGAATACCCGGTGGTTAAAGTACGGTAATACGCGTTGTTGCACAGTAGCACACGGTATTGCACCAAGTATTGATTCTTACGTAAGAAGGCACTACTCAATAATAGTTACAGTAATTACTGTTCAATATTGTATTTTATTGATTCAATAATTGCTGCGTTGATATTTTATATTACTGTTGTTTTAATAATTGTCACTACACAGTATTTTCTATTATCGGAACAATAATTCATATTATCTGAATAATATTATTAGATAACATTATTGGCAATGTCTAGAAAGTTCTGTCTAAGGAGAGGTTTGGTCATCTAATTGCGCGCCAGTAAGGAGAGATCCTTATTGGAAAGCCCCCTCTTTCCTGGGAACGGCCTGGTTGCCAGTACTGTGGTTCTGTAATATTATTTATGTATAATTAATTATTGATTTATATGATGAGAAAAATAGTAATTTTATGTGGATATAGATGGAGAAAATTTTTAATGTGACAATTGTTGAAAATTAATATTTTATCTTTTTCTGATAAAATAATTCATTTAAATATATTATTTTAATAATATATTGATGGTGGTATTTTTACAATGAATGTGGGATATATGAGTATATGAGGAGGAAGAGTATTTTTGTGGCATTAAATGATTAACACATGTTTTGTGTGTTGGTAGACACAATTCTTGACCGAAAATTTATTATTGACTGTAAAATAGCCCGTTTGTGAATTTTGGTCAATTTCTGTTTGGAATTTGGAAAACTTTCTTCTGTAAAGTTGTAGAGAATTGAATTTCCTATAAAAACTCGCGAGATTCGAATTTTCTGATAAAAGGGCTATTTATTATGAATTATTGAAGTTCTGAAGTTCCGAAATAGTTGATTTTTGGAAGTTTTAATTATTATTTTAAAGAAAAACGTTTTTTGCAAATTAGTGGGCTCAACATGTGATAAGAATGGGCTGAATTCAGATCTTCTAAGGTGGGCTTGACAATTTTATAAATATAATATTATTATATTCAATTTTCTGCTTTGGTGTTCTAAGCATTTTCCTATAAATAGGGTGCTTAGGTTAGAATTGAAAATCACACCAGAAACTGAAATCTTCTCTCTCTTTCTCTCTCTATATTAGTGAGCGTATTCTTGTGAGTATTCTAATACTTTGAGTATTGCTATACGGTGCAAGTTCAAGTCATAGCCTATATCCGGTGTTTCAACTAGAAGTACTGTTTTTGCTGAGGTAAGGGATGTTATTTCTTCTTAAATGATATTATTTTCTCCAATATCATTATGCCAAAGTATTGATCTGAATTTTTATCAAATTTGAAACTTTTCATGTCGGGGTTACTATTCATGAGTTACTATTCACGAGTTACTATTCACCGAAAAATGAAATTTTCTTCTTTTCGTCCAAAATATCTATTCTGGATACTAGCTTTGATTGTATCCATATTTTGATCATTCTTAAATTTTACTCCACTATGATTGTTTATGAGGTATTTTTGGACATGGATAAACTGTAATACGAATCCCTAATATTTGTTCTTTTGCTTCACTAGATTCGTTTTCTTTAAAATATTTTTCATCATCCTCAGTCCTAATTGATGATATAACTGAATATCTTTGGCCTGTAGTGCAAAGATGAATGATTTCTGATGAATATCTTTGGCCCGTAGTGCAAAGATGAACAGGTGTTGAGATGAACATGACCAACTGATGAATATCTTTGGCCTGTAGTGCAAAGATAACTATTTGATTCAAGATATTTATTGATTGATGTTACAGGGATAAAATGTTGATGATGGGCTTTTAAATTCATAGATAATCGTAGATTTCATTCTCTACGTAACTCTTCTATGAAATATTATTTTCCGCTGCGAATATTGATTTAAAACTTGTTGTCTATTGTATTCTATTAAATTTTTCCCTGTTGAAGACTAAGGATAATTTGTTGTATATTATCTTAGTCATAATATTCTTTACTGGGCTAGTTGAGCGCACCCTTTTCCTTGTTGTTCCATTTTTCTTCTCAGGAGGCGAGAATGTAGCGAGTACTAGTCGGGGTGTGGAATGATGGTTCAAGACAGTTGTTTTAGTAGTCCTCACTATTTTATAAAATAGTGTATCAATAAGTATAATGGGGACTTAATTGAGTATGAATACTGTCTAGATGACAATATTTGTATTTAAACTCACAGTATATGTGTTGTCGTATTTTGCACGACAATTGTAATAATAAAGTTGTAGTTATTTTCTGTACCATGTATTTGGCGACTCAGAATGGGTTGGATGGATTGGACCTATTTTTGGGGGCGTCACAGTTGGTATCAGAGCTTAGGGATATGATCTCTGGCGGAGATCGGGGAATAAAACTAGGAGAGGAGAGACGAGTAAATCCTTCGCTAGTGTGTCCTACCTAAGCTTATTTGTTGGTCGGTCATAATATAGGGATATTATGTGATTTGTTAATTTGTTAAATTAACCCTTGTTTATGGCAGTATTTGAGAATGTCAATTGAGAATGTTAACAGTGGAGTAAATAAAACCGTGGAGACACCTGTACTCACCAACTAGGAGAACGTGCAACAGGCTGGCAATGTTCCTCCTGTGAATAACACCAATGAGCATATGATGAACGATGGTATGTTTAGAAGCTTTTTGCAGTTCATGCAAAATCAGACGAGGGAGACTCGTGTACAGAATACGGGTGAAAATGATAGCAATGCGCGGCTTGTCACAGCCAAGCAGTTCAAAGAGTTGGGACCACCCGAATTTAAGGGAAAGCCGGATCCGATCATGGCGGAAACATGGGTCAAGCAAATTACCAAGATATTTGATGTCTTGGGATGCACGGAGGAACAGAAGGTTCCATTCGCTACCTTTATGTTCCGTGGCGAGGCAGACTACTGGTGGGAATCTGTGAAGCGTACCCATCCAGCCGCACTCAGCATGTCTTGGGAGACATTTCAGAAACTATTCAATGACAAATACTTTCCTGAAAGTATTCGTCATATGAAGGAGGTAGAGTTTATTAGACTGGAGCAGAATAACATGACGGTGTCCCAATACGAGGCGAAATTTGCAGAGTTGTCCAGGTTTGCACCTCATTTGGTAGAGAATGAGGAACGTATGACGCGGATGTTTCTGAGAGGTTTGAAACCCGACATACGTCAATATCTCATTTTTCATAAATTTTCTCTCTATTCAGATGTTGTCAACAGGGCTCAATTATTAGAGCGAGATAACGAGTACGGTCAATCGAGGGACCACAACCAGGATCATACCGGTGACAGCAGTCATCAGAACAATGATAACCAGCGAAGAAAGAAGAATACGGACAAGAACGGCAACCACTCTGGTGGTAATCGTGGCCATGAATATAGAAGAAGCGAGTCGGGAGGAGATTTTAAAAAGAGGAGATTCAACAATGATAATACGAAGACGTCAGCACCAGCAGCAACTGGTTCCAAGGGAGGAGAACGACCACCGGTTATATGCTATAAGTGCGGAAAAGAAGGACATATCAGCCCAAACTGTCCACAACAGTTTAAGGTATGTTATAACTGTGGAAAGGAAGGACATATCG
This sequence comes from Panax notoginseng, assembly GCA_016801055.1. NCBI lineage: Eukaryota > Viridiplantae > Streptophyta > Magnoliopsida > Apiales > Araliaceae > Panax > Panax notoginseng. Next base: position 9,077,611 of record CM029019.1, read on the forward strand.
CTCGAGATTGTACGGCAGCGAAACCAAGTTCAGCGGGGACGGTGACTCAAAAAGTTATCCCAGAAAAGTCAAAGTCAACGGTTTCTGGAAGAGCATTTTTCGTGACTGGTCAGAATGCGAGGAACCAGAACGAAGTTAGCACGGGTTAGTTAATTATAAATTTTTACGAAGTCTATACCTTATTAGATACCGGTTCTACCTATTCATTTATTTCTCCTGCTTATGCTCAACGTTTAAACTTGACTCCGGAGAAAATTAGACTTTGACTTATCTGTTGAAACTCCGTTAGGAGAAACTTTCGTTACATCCACTGTTTATAAATCTTGTTTGATCCAAGTTGGCACCATCACATTACCTGTTGATCTTATCTCCTTAAAGATACTTACTTTTGATGTGATTTTAGGAATTGATTGGTTAACTACTCATCATGCCAAATTGATTGCTTTCGTAAGGTTGTTAGTTTTCATATTCCTAAGCAACCTGTTATTCAAATTCAAATAACCAAACCATTGAAGTCAAACTCTTTCATATCAAGCCGTAAAGTCATTCGTTTATTGAAAAACGGATGTCAAGCTTTCTTAGCTATGTTATGGACTTGAACAAAAATACGTCAGATTTGAATGATATTTCTATTGTTAGTAAATCCCTGACGTATTTCCTGAAGAATCTCTTGGCCTACGCGTGATATTGAATTTTGTATCATTTTTGAATCTGGTACAAAACTCACTTCTAAAATCTCATATCGAATGGCTCCTATTGAACTTCAGGAGTTAAAAACCCAACTATAAAAGTTGATAACCGAGCCTTTATCTGGTGACTTCCTTTGTAGAATGCACCGAAGCCGGACTCTCCGTAGAGGACGCCATATTCGTGCGGTAGTAAACTGATAGGTGTCATTGTGACGTGCTATCCAAGATTGGGATATGAGTCACAGTTGAGAGCAAACCTAAGTCAGTAATCGAAATACGTAGCTTTCTAGGCTTAGCTGGTTATTATCGGAGATTTGTAAAAAGATTTTCTCGAATCGCTACTCCATTAACTCAGCTGACTCGAAAAGATACAAACTTCAAATGGACCGAGGAATGCGAGAAGAGCTTCCAAGAATTCAAAATGCGACACCGACGTTGGCTCGAGCTGTTGAAAGATTTCGATTATACCATCCAATACCATCCTGGAAAAGTAAACGTGGTAGCTGACGCGTTGAGTAGAAGATCATATGCAGGAATGAGTGCGATGATGTCAAGTATACGCGTAGAACCAACTTTAATCGATAAAGTTAAAGTTGCTTAAGCCACAGACCCGGAGCTGATGCGTATGAAGAAGAAAGTGCAAGAAGGTGCTATTCCAGAAGCAAGAATCGATGAAGAAGGAATACTTCGAGTCCACTCCAGATTTTGTGTTCCTAACGATTCTGATTTGAAGTACAAGATCATGATGGAGGCACACAATACCCCATTTGCAATCCATCCTGGAAGTACTAAAATGTATCGTGATCTTCGACATACATTTTTGTGGAACAATATGAAGAGAGAGATTGCAAAGTTTATCTCGAGGTGTTTAACTTGTCAACGTGTAAAGGCGGAGCATCAAGTACCAAAGAGTCCATTGCAACCACTTGAGATTCCGAAATGGAAGTGGGAACACATTACCATGGATTTCGTTACGGGTATTCCCACGGTTTCTCAAGGCATAAATGCTATTTGGGTTATTGTTGATAGATTAACCAAGTCTGCTCATTTTTTACCGATACGGGAGACTTATTCCCTTGAACATCTTGCTCGTATATACGTAGATGAGATTGTGAGACTGCATGGCATGCCAGTATCCATAGTTTCGGATCGTGACCCAAGATTCACTTCAAGATTTTAGGTTAGCTTGCAAAAAGCTATGGGCACGGATTTACGATTTAGTTCGGCTTACCATCCTCAAACGGACGGGCAATCAGAGAGGACTATTCAAACTCTTGAAGATCTATTAAGACTTTGTGTCCTAGATTTCAAAGGGAGTTGGTATAAGTACCTACCATTGGTGGAATTCTCCTACAATAACAGTTATCAGGCAAGTATAGGTGTGGCTCCCTTTGAAGCATTGTATGGACGAAAGTGTCGCTCTCCAGTATGTTGGGATGAGGTGGGAGAAGCAACGTTGTTGGGACCAGAGTTGGTACGTATGACTACAGAGAAGATACAAACGATTCGACAACGTATACAAACGGCACAGGATCGACAAAAGAGTTATGCGGAGTATTGATCTGAATTTTTATCAAATTTGGAACTTTTCATGTCGGGGTTACTATTCATGAGTTACTATTCACGAGTTACTATTCACCGAAAAATGAAATTTTCTTTTTTTCGTCCAAAATATCTATTCTGGATACTAGCTTTGATTGTATCCATATTTTGATCATTCTTAAATTTTACTCCACTATTGTGACACCCCCAAATTCGGGTACTTCGATTCCACGGGATTTGGTGTTCACTGTACAAGCATCATCTATCTATCTACCCATAAATAATATCAAACTATACAATAGATAGAAATTATAATAAAATCTCTTCCCTTAAGGGTTACATCAACTGAATCATAAATAAATCCCAGGTTACTCTAACCTTAAAACATCTGTGCGGAATTCTAAACAAATAAGTCTTAACATCAACATAACTCAAGTCTTAAACAAATACATCAGTTAATAAATAACAGGTCTTCATCATTTGCTAACTTTGCCCTTGCCCTTGCCCTTACTAGTGGAGGGTTCATCGCTTCTTTCATTCTTAACTGCAATGTTATTATTAAGCAAGAGTGAGCACAAATGCCCACAAGTATAACAATGAAATAACAGTATAATAACATGCGAATAAATCAAAGACGTCTGAATAAGAGCTCAACTTTTGAATCAAGAATGAATAACAAGAATCAAAAGAATTCTGAGGGTCATAAGACCTTGAACTATGTCCTAGGTTATCAAGGATTATACTTGAAACCTTTAACAGTCATAAGACTATGGACCTTCTTCTCGTACTTAGGGGGATCAGCCCTTAGTACCATACTGTGCACAATATCTTAACGCTAACGCATAAGTGAATCCCTTTTCAGGGTTGTTCATCTCAGTTTGACATTCGAGTCCGCACCAAAGGAAGTTTGGTTTGGATAATTCAATAAGGGTTCTGAAATTTAGAACGTTCATCAACTAAGGACTAGCTAAATCATTAAGATTCACTAGTCTAAAAAGGTTCAACAATAATGATATTCGATTTGAATAATAATCTCAAATGTATACAATAGAACAATTATTGTATAATTGAATCATGCTTTGAAAGATAATCAATCTTTAATATAATACTTGAACTTGAATAATAATTTAAGTTTAAGTAAATTGCTCAATGTAAAAGTAGAGTTAAGAAACTTGCTCAATTTAAGAGTTTAAGTTTAGGAGACTTGCCTCGCGTATAGATTACACTTTAACTAATCACGTTCTTTGAAATAAATCCTACATACCATTCACATTCAATACCAGTTAATTATTAACTAATCATCATAACTTATTCTCGTTGTCTACTTTAATAATTGACTAACTTAGTCAAATCATCACGTTGACACCTAATTTGTTCGTTATGAATGAATAACTAATTATGTATTTAATAATACAACTCACATGTAATTATGTTATTTACATGCTAAACAAATATTTTATCATCATATAATATTTCTAACATATTTACATGTTCATTATTTTAATACACTAACCCATTGTTAGACTTAGAAAATTTAAAAGCTCATTTTTTTATTTTTTTTTTTTATTTATTTTTTTTTAATTTTTTTTTTTCCAGTTCGCGAAGAACACAGAATTCAGCGAAAATAATTACTACAAAATCATTAATTCTCCAAATTAAACATACCCACATGTTGGAATTCATATATAATTAATACCCAATATTTATATACTGACAAAACTAATTTTAAACACTTAATAACAGATTTAAAGCCTAACAATTCACTGACTTTGATGTTCATGAAGTTTTAGAAAACTTTATGTGAAAATTCTCCCTACGAATTCGTTATAACACTGAATTCGTTCGTTTAAGGCTTAAACTCTTCGTATTAACATGCATAACAACATACAAGTCCAAAATTTAGGGATAATATATAATCAATACATTAATTATCACATATATGGCCATATGGCCATATCACGTACTCTGTTTATTTTGAAATAACAAGTCATCAGATTACTACACTTAGGGTATGGGATCATGCAATATATATAAAAAAAACATGTTAAGCTACTCTTATGATTACATTTATACTCATAATTGTTACCCTATTCAACCATAGAAACTCTACAGAGGACTTAAGCCATAATTATGAAAACTTTAAAAAGACGTAGAAATAGAATTTGAGAAAGAAGAGATTACCCAAAGCGTAGATGAGTAAGGATGACAATTCTCTCTATTTCAATCACAATACACACAATCTCTCTCAAAGATTTCTCCAACTCTCTCTGCAAACTCTCTGGTTCTAAAAATACGTAAGATAAACTCATCTGAGCCTTTAAGCGCAGAGTTGAGGTCAGTTATTCTATTCGTGGTTTAACTGTCCCCAACTCCTCCTAAGGCCTCATTTGGCTAGGAAACTAGGTTCAAAACTCATTATTTTAATAACCTTTTATCATATAGTTTGAAAATGTCACCCTCTTTATAAAATAAATCCCATATTTTATTTAATTAATTTAAATAAAATATAATAATTACTCGTAAATTCACATAATCATATATTCAATTATCTCATTAATAAATAATGTCAATTTATTAATTCTCTAATTAATAATTAAATTAATTAAATAACATCATGCTTAATTAAATAATTTATTTAATTAAATAAGCTCACATAATTTCATACCTTGATAAAATTATTCTCTTTATTAATTTAATAAATGTAACACATATAATTAAATTAATCTATCACAATTGCATCAATTGATTATTTAATCTAATAATTAAATCATAAAAAAATATTTATTTAATTCAATAAATATTTAAAATAAATTACAAAATTCTCGTTCGTCACATCTTTCCTCCCTTAAAAGGATTCTGTCCCCAGAATCACGACTCAGTAATTTTGACTCGTTACAATCTCCCCCCCTTACAAAGATTCTGTCCCCAGAATCGCATACACATAATTAAGTAAATAAATGAGGGTAATTCTTCATCATATTCTCTTCGAGTTCCCACGTAGCTTCTTCAGCGTTGTGGTTCCTCCAAATTACCTTAACAGAAGGTATTACTTTATTTCTCAGAACTTGTTCTTTTCGGTCGACAATTTGGACAGGAATTTCTTCATAAGATAAGTCTTTCTCAAAATGCAGGGGTTCGTATTCAATTACATGCTTGTAATCAGGTTTGTAAGGTCGTAACACAGAAACATGGAAGACGTTGTGAATATTCTCGAGTGCTGGAGGTAAGGCTACCTCGTACGCAACTTCTCCAATTCTTCGCAGTACCTCAAAGGGTCCAATAAATCTTGGGCTCAATTTTCCTTTCTTTCCGAACCTGATCTTTCCCTTCCAGGGAGAGACCTTCAAGAAAACATAACTACCGGATTCAAACTCGATAGTTTTACGATGTGGATCAGCGTATTTCTTCTGTCGATCTTGAGCTGCTACCAGTCGTGCTCGGATCACTTTGACTATTTCTGCCGTCTGCTGTACCAATTCTGGCCCTAGCAATTGTCTTTCACCAACTTCATCCCAATAAAGCGGAGTTCTGCACTTTCTGCCGTATAACGCTTCGTAAGGCGGCATACCAATACTAGCGTGGTAACTGTTGTTGTAGCCGAACTCTACCAACGGTAGGTGATCATCCCAATTTCCTTTGAAGTCCATTACACAGGCTCGTAACATATCTTCCAGTGTTTGAATCGTTCGTTCGCTCTGTCCGTCTGTTTGAGGGTGGTAAGCTGTACTCATTCGCAGTTGTGTACCCATGCATTCCTGAAGACGTTTCCAGAAATTTGATGTGAAGCGCGGATCCCTATCGGAAACAATAGATACCGGCACTCCGTGCCTCGAAACAATCTCCTTCACATATAATCTTGCCAACTGATCTAAGTTAAATCTGATTTTTATAGGAAGGAAGTGCGCGGATTTCGTCAGTCGGTCAACGATAACCCATACTGCGTCGTAGCCTTTCTGAGTCGTCGGAAGGCCAACCACGAAGTCCATCGTAATATGTTCCCATTTCCATTCTGGGATCTCCAACGGTTGTAGCAATCCACTCGGTCTCTGATGTTCTGCTTTAACTTTCTGACATGTCAGGCATTTGGCAACACATTCTGCAACATCACGTTTCAAATTCGGCCACCAGAAATGTTGTCGAAGATTTTGGTACATTTTTGTACTACCAGGGTGAATCGAATATCTTGAACTATGAGCCTCACTCAAAATTTCTTCCTTAATTTCTTGTACTGGCGGAACCCAAATTCTGCTTTCAAATCTTAATATTCCTTCCTTATCCATCTTAAATCTTGGTTCGGTTCCTTCAGATATCTTCGTTGTTACCTTTTTGCATTCATCATCTTGAAGCTGAGCCTCCTTCACTCTATCTAGTAGAGTTGTACCAGATTGCATCTGAAATAGCTTCTCATCAATCTCCGTAGGATACTTCACTTCTAACTCCAGTTTCTCCATATCTGCAATTAGCTCCTGCTGAGCAGTCAACATCATCAATTTCTCACGACCCTTTCTACTTAAGGCGTCGGCAACCACATTAGCCTTACCCGGATGGTATAAAATCTCACAGTCATAATCCTTGATTAATTCCAACCATCTTCTTTGACGCATATTCAAATCTTTCTGTGTAAAAATATATTTCAGACTCTTGTGGTCCGTATATATTTCACATTTTTCCCCGTATAGATAGTGCCTCCAAATTTTCAAAGCAAAAACAACTGCAGCTAACTCCAAATCATGGGTTGGGTAACCCTTCTCGTAATCCTTCAACTGCCGTGATGCATACGCAATGACTTTGCCGTTTTGCATCAGCACACAGCCAAGCCCTTTATGTGACGCATCGCTAAAAACAACAAAATTTCCTGTATCATCCGGAAGAGATAACACAGGCGCTGTACTCAACCTCTTCTTTAATTCTTGAAAACTCTCCTCACACTTCTCCGTCCAAACAAATTTCACAGCTTTTCGAGTTAAATTCGTTAACGGAGTTGCGATCTTAGAAAAATCTTGTATGAATCTTCTATAATATCCTGCTAATCCAAGAAAACTTCTTACTTCTGACGGCGTTCTCGGCTGATCCCAGTTAATCACAGCTTCTACTTTGGATGGATCTACCGAAATTCCATCTTTATCGATTACGTGACCAAGAAATTGTACTCTCTCGATCCAGAATTCGCATTTCGAAAACTTAGCATACAACTTCTCCCTTCTCAATACTTCCAACGTTAGCCTCAAGTGTTCTTCATGTTCCTCTTTGGTTTTGGAATATACCAAAATGTCATCTATAAACACCACCACGAATTTGTCCAAAAACGGCTTGAATACACCATTCATTAGTCCCATAAATGCTGCAGGAGCATTCGTAAGACCAAACGACATTACTAAAAACTCATAATGACCATATCGCGTTCGGAACGCTGTCTTTGGTACATCCTCTGGCCTCACCTTCAGTTGGTGATAACCACTCCTCAAGTCAATCTTGGAAAAGTATTTTGCTCCCTTCAATTGATCAAACAGATCATCGATCCTCGGTAATGGATATTTATTCTTAATCGTGACCTTATTTAATTCTCTGTAGTCAATGCAGAGCCTCATCGATCCGTCCTTCTTTTTCACGAACAACACCGGCGCTCCCCACGGCGATACGCTCGGTTGAATGTACTTTTTGTCCAACAATTCTTGTAGTTGTACCATTAATTCCTTCATCTCTACTGGCGCCATTCGGTATGGTGCCTTCGATATTGGAGCAGTTCCGGGCGCCAGATCAATCACAAAGTCTACTTCTCTATCTGGAGGAAGTCCTGGCAAATCGTCTGGAAATACATCGACGAAGTCCCTCACAATCGGTATCTCCTCTACCTTCGGGTTCTCTTTTCGACTGTCGACTATATAAGCTAAATATCCTACACAGCCTTGTCTTAATAACTTCCTGGCCTGCAACATCGTCAGACAACTCGCTTGTCTAGGCGACTTGCTACCATAAAACACAACCTTTGACGGAGTCATAAGGTTAATACGTTTCTTTTGGCAGTCAATTACAGCCCCATAATTGGATAACCAATCCATACCCAATATAATGTCGAATTCCCCCAATCGAATAGGGATAAGATCTACGTTCATGATATTACCCTTAATATCCACTCTACAATTCTTATACACATGCTTAACAGGAATTATCTCTCTATTCGCAATTTCTATAATCATGGGATATTCCAATTCATCCTTAAGCAAATCTAAACTATTAGCAAAGTCATCGGATATAAAGGAACAAGTAGCACCCGAATCAAATAAAACGTAAGCATTAATTTCATTGATCGGAATGATACCTGACACCACATCACGAGACTGGATTGCATCCTGCACCGTCATATTGAAAGTCCTGGCGGTTGGTCTGTTTGTTGCAGGTGGTCCGGTGATGGTTAAGGTATTTCCACTGCTATTTCCCCGGTTTCCTCCTTGTCCTGATCCTCCCGATCCCTTTTTGGGACAGTCTCTTGCTAAATGATCTTTCGAACCACAGTTGAAACAAGCACCCTTCTTTGGGTTTGGACAATTTGGTGCTATGTGGCCTTCCTGACCACAATTGTAGCACACTCTCTTTCCCTTCAAACAAACTCCTAGATGTGCCTTGCCGCAAGTCAGACATGCTTCTATCTTCTTTTTTTGCCCTCCGTGTTGACTTCCAGCTGTCGAGTTATCCGTCCACTTCCTCTTCTGATTATTATTATTCCCAGTATTACTTCCACCAGTCTTGTTATTACCTTCATTCTCACTCTTTTTCTTTTTCTGTTCTTGGTTGTACTTAGTCACTGCATCACTTCCTCCTTCCGCGAGAATGGCCTTTTCCAAAACTCCCGCAAACGTGTTAAGTTGAAACATTGATACCTTGCTGTATACCCAAGGCTTCAGTCCTTGTTCGAATCGTCTGGCTTTCCTCTCGTCAGTGTGTACTTGATACGGGGCAAACCTTGCCAACTCATCGAATTTAGCCGCGTATTCAGGCACGCTCATGTTTCCCTGTTTCAATTCCAGAAATTGCACCTCCATCTGATTCTGCGAACTAGCTGGGAAATACATTTCGAAAAACATCTCTTTGAATCCCTCCCACGTAATTACACCTTCACCTCCTCGCATCTTGTTTGCTTGCCACCAGTAGCTAGCCTCAGACTTTAGCATAAATGTCGCAAAAACGGTCTTCTGATCTTCTCGAACCCTAGCAACGTCAAAAACCTTCTCCATTTCCATCACCCACGTTTGAGCCTCGATCGGGTTTCTGGAACCTTTGAACTCTGGCGGTCCCACCGCCTTAAAATCTTTAAACGTTGTGCTAGGTGGAGCTTGCGGTTGGTTATTCATGACTCCAGTTAGTAAATTAACTAGCTGTTGAACTAGATTAACATTGGCATTATTGTTATTATTGGTTGACCCTTCCTGAGCCGGTTGACGTTGTTGTCTTCTCCTTGGTGGCATTTTTCTGTTAAATAAACGTTTATTAGAACTTTATTTATTTCTTTACATAGTTAAGACATTACTCAACAATTTAACATATCACTTAACACATCATCTCAAACAACTTGATATCTTTTCATTCAAATAAAAAGTTTTAACATTAAACTATATCATACTGCTATTTACATCATTTATCCTGGAATAAAGAATCCACAGGATTTAAAACATTCAAATATTAACATATTCCTTAGTTCATAAACACATCAGAATTTACATAAAACTATATAAGTCTTTCACATAAATAAACAGATTCTATTCCTGTCTTCCAAGGTGCTCAATAGCCTTGCCACGCTCCTCATTCATGATACGAGACATCGTCCTGCGATCCAACATATACGATGGAAGTCCTTCAAACTGGATGGGGTACCTTAACACTCGCTCTTGAACCTCATCCATCGCATGATTAAGTGTGGCGTACGTGTCTTCAAGCTTTGCCTTCTTTGCACGACTATCATTTTCTGCACGATCAGCTCGATGTGATTCACTTACCCATCCTTCCTCTGCTATTTTTAGTCTTCCAGAAGTTTCCTTCAGTTCCTTCTTCAGCTTCTCTATCTCCTCGATTTTATATTCGGTTTGACCCTTCTCATGAATTAGATCCCACTCCACGTTTCCTAAACGTGTATGAAGGGTCACAATCTCTCTATCCTTCTCCTCTAAAGTAGACTGCTGAACAGTCGCTCGCTCAGTCAATTCCTGAACCTCATCTTGTAACTCCACGTTACGATCATATAGTGTGTCATACATCTCAGCATCAACAGTGTACCGTGGTAGCTCCTCTTCTTCTTCCTCCTCATCAAACTCCTCCTCAGGACCCTCCTCAGGATCAATCTCAGGTTCATGCTCCTGACCAACAACGGTGATCAATGGAGATGAAACCCTCTGCACCAGCTGCTCCCTAACGACATGAATGTCTAGGGGCTCCTCCTCAGTCGGTCCTACAAGTACACGAGATCCCTCCTCAGTAGGTACTATAGGTAAATGGGGTCCCTCCTCAGTTTGACTAGCTTCTCCATCATTCGTCATCCTGACAACAAAATTTTAAGTTTTAGTTACTAAGTCATACTATCTAACGCATACTTAACACATAAACACATAATGTATTTTATTATCTTCAATGAATTACAAAAATTCATTTCTTAGAACTCGATAAGAGTTTTCAATTACTATCTTCTTCTATAAGGCTACTACCTAAGGTTGTTTCCCCCACCTAAGGTTCATAACCTACGGCTCTGATACCAACCTGTGACACCCCCAAATTCGGGTACTTCGATTCCACGGGATTTGGTGTTCACTGTACAAGCATCATCTATCTATCTACCCATAAATAATATCAAACTATACAATAGATAGAAATTATAATAAAATCTCTTCCCTTAAGGGTTACATCAACTGAATCATAAATAAATCCCAGGTTACTCTAACCTTAAAACATCTGTGCGGAATTCTAAACAAATAAGTCTTAACATCAACATAACTCAAGTCTTAAACAAATACATCAGTTAATAAATAACAGGTCTTCATCATTTGCTAACTTTGCCCTTGCCCTTGCCCTTACTAGTGGAGGGTTCATCGCTTCTTTCATTCTTAACTGCAATGTTATTATTAAGCAAGAGTGAGCACAAATGCCCACAAGTATAACAATGAAATAACAGTATAATAACATGCGAATAAATCAAAGACGTCTGAATAAGAGCTCAACTTTTGAATCAAGAATGAATAACAAGAATCAAAAGAATTCTGAGGGTCATAAGACCTTGAACTATGTCCTAGGTTATCAAGGATTATACTTGAAACCTTTAACAGTCATAAGACTATGGACCTTCTTCTCGTACTTAGGGGGATCAGCCCTTAGTACCATACTGTGCACAATATCTTAACGCTAACGCATAAGTGAATCCCTTTTCAGGGTTGTTCATCTCAGTTTGACATTCGAGTCCGCACCAAAGGAAGTTTGGTTTGGATAATTCAATAAGGGTTCTGAAATTTAGAACGTTCATCAACTAAGGACTAGCTAAATCATTAAGATTCACTAGTCTAAAAAGGTTCAACAATAATGATATTCGATTTGAATAATAATCTCAAATGTATACAATAGAACAATTATTGTATAATTGAATCATGCTTTGAAAGATAATCAATCTTTAATATAATACTTGAACTTGAATAATAATTTAAGTTTAAGTAAATTGCTCAATGTAAAAGTAGAGTTAAGAAACTTGCTCAATTTAAGAGTTTAAGTTTAGGAGACTTGCCTCGCGTATAGATTACACTTTAACTAATCACGTTCTTTGAAATAAATCCTACATACCATTCACATTCAATACCAGTTAATTATTAACTAATCATCATAACTTATTCTCGTTGTCTACTTTAATAATTGACTAACTTAGTCAAATCATCACGTTGACACCTAATTTGTTCGTTATGAATGAATAACTAATTATGTATTTAATAATACAACTCACATGTAATTATGTTATTTACATGCTAAACAAATATTTTATCATCATATAATATTTCTAACATATTTACATGTTCATTATTTTAATACACTAACCCATTGTTAGACTTAGAAAATTTAAAAGCTCATTTTTTTTTTATTTTTTTTTTATTTATTTTTTTTTTAATTTTTTTTTTTTCCAGTTCGCGAAGAACACAGAATTCAGCGAAAATAATTACTACAAAATCATTAATTCTCCAAATTAAACATACCCACATGTTGGAATTCATATATAATTAATACCCAATATTTATATACTGACAAAACTAATTTTAAACACTTAATAACAGATTTAAAGCCTAACAATTCACTGACTTTGATGTTCATGAAGTTTTAGAAAACTTTATGTGAAAATTCTCCCTACGAATTCGTTATAACACTGAATTCGTTCGTTTAAGGCTTAAACTCTTCGTATTAACATGCATAACAACATACAAGTCCAAAATTTAGGGATAATATATAATCAATACATTAATTATCACATATATGGCCATATGGCCATATCACGTACTCTGTTTATTTTGAAATAACAAGTCATCAGATTACTACACTTAGGGTATGGGATCATGCAATATATATAAAAAAAACATGTTAAGCTACTCTTATGATTACATTTATACTCATAATTGTTACCCTATTCAACCATAGAAACTCTACAGAGGACTTAAGCCATAATTATGAAAACTTTAAAAAGACGTAGAAATAGAATTTGAGAAAGAAGAGATTACCCAAAGCGTAGATGAGTAAGGATGACAATTCTCTCTATTTCAATCACAATACACACAATCTCTCTCAAAGATTTCTCCAACTCTCTCTGCAAACTCTCTGGTTCTAAAAATACGTAAGATAAACTCATCTGAGCCTTTAAGCGCAGAGTTGAGGTCAGTTATTCTATTCGTGGTTTAACTGTCCCCAACTCCTCCTAAGGCCTCATTTGGCTAGGAAACTAGGTTCAAAACTCATTATTTTAATAACCTTTTATCATATAGTTTGAAAATGTCACCCTCTTTATAAAATAAATCCCATATTTTATTTAATTTACTTTAAATAAAATATAATAATTACTCGTAAATTCACATAATCATATATTCAATTATCTCATTAATAAATAATGTCAATTTATTAATTCTCTAATTAATAATTAAATTAATTAAATAACATCATGCTTAATTAAATAATTTATTTAATTAAATAAGCTCACATAATTTCATACATTGATAAAATTATTCTCTTTATTAATTTAATAAATGTAACACATATAATTAAATTAATCTATCACAATTGCATCAATTGATTATTTAATCTAATAATTAAATCATAAAAAAAATATTTATTTAATTCAATAAATATTTAAAATAAATTACAAAATTCTCGTTCGTCACAACTATGATTGTTTATGAGGTATTTTTGGACATGGATAAACTGTAATACGAATCCCTAATATTTGTTCTTTTGCTTCACTAGATTCGTTTTCTTTAAAATATTTTTCATCATCCTCAGTCCTAATTGATGATATAACTGAATATCTTTGGCCTGTAGTGCAAAGATGAATGATTTCTGATGAATATCTTTGGCCCGTAGTGCAAAGATGAACAGGTGTTGAGATGAACATGACCAACTGATGAATATCTTTGGCCTGTAGTGCAAAGATAACTATTTGATTCAAGATATTTATTGATTGATGTTACAGGGATAAAATGTTGATGATGGGCTTTTAAATTCATAGATAATCATAGATTTCATTCTCTACGTAACTCTTCTATGAATTATTATTTTCCGCTGCGAATATTGATTTAAAACTTGTTGTCTATTGTATTCTATTAAATTTTTCCCTGTTGAAGACTAAGGATAATTTGTTGTATATTATCTTAGTCATAATATTCTTTACTGGGCTAGTTGAGCTCACCCTTTTCCTTGTTGTTCCATTTTTCTTCTCAGGAGGCGAGAATGTAGCGAGTACTAGTCGGGGTGTGGAATGATGGTTCAAGACAGTTGTTTTAGTAGTCCTCACTATTTTATAAAATAGTGTATCAATAAGTATAATGGGGACTTAATTGAGTATGAATACTGTCTAGATGACAATATTTGTATTTAAACTCACAGTATATGTGTTGTCGTATTTTGCACGACAATTGTAATAATAAAGTTATAGTTATTTTCTGTACCATGTATTTGGCGACTCAGAATGGGTTGGATGGATTGGACCTATTTTTGGGGGCGTCACAAGTTTGACATTTTAGAATAATTAAATGTATTATTTTAGTAAAGTATAAACAATTAAAATAAATTGTTTATAAATTTAAGAAATGTTATTCTTTCAATATCATTATACCGAAATATTGGTATGGATTTTATTGTGAAATTTCTACTTTTTTGAGTCGGGATTACTATTCACGAGTTACTATTCATGAGTTACTATTCACGAGTTACTATTCATGGGTTACTATTCATGAGTTACTATTCATGACAAAATTGATCTTTTTTTCTAACCAAATTATAGTTGAGTTATGAATATTACTCTTGAGATTAAATCTATATGTTGATTATATTGTTTTTATTATCATATATAACATTTTTATAACCCTGATGTTGAATTTCTCTTTCACTTGAGTGTAAAGATGGGTAAATTATTGGTATGATCGTGACTGAAAAATATATTTGGCCTGTAGTGCAAAGATGAATTGTTAACTGGTATGATCATGACCATTGAATTTATAATTGAATATCTTTAGCTTAAGTGTAAAGATGAATTGATTAACATGGTTATAATTATTGTTTATATAAATTCTGAAATGATTATATATTTCTTTGAGATATGAATATATTTGGCCTGTAGTGCAAATATGAACTGTTGATGAATATCTTTGGCCTGTAGCGCAAAGATAAATTATTGATGAATATCTTTGGCCTGTAGTACAAAGATGAATTATTGATGAATATCTTTGGCCTGTAGTACAAAGATGAATTGTTGATGAATATCTTTGGCCCGTAGTGCAAAGATGACATGTTGTTGAATATCTTTGGCCATAGTGCAAAGATGAACAGGTGTTGAGATGAACATGACCAACTGGTGATACAAATGAATATCTTTGGCCGTGGTGCAAAGATGAAGTTATTAGTATAATTATGAACAGAAAATGTGATTTGGTGTAACCATGATCTTTGATGTTTCAGGTAAAGATAGGTGATGAAAATTATCTTCGTCCTGGATGAAAAGAGAAATTTAGAACTACAGTTATGATTATGAGTTATTCATATGATTGTGGACCAGAATTATTGATTGATGTTACAGGGATAAAATATTGTTGGTGGATTTTTAACATGGAGAAGATAATAGACTTTATAGTCTATTTGACTCTTCTAATAGATTGCTCGTTCCGCTGCAACTATGGTTGAAATTTTTATCATCTACTGTAAGACCCCGAATTTTATGAAATAAAAGTATTCAATTTTTCTTATAATTACTATTCAGTAAATGGTTAAATTGATAAAAGTTTAAAGTTATGAGTGAAATATGATTTTTTTTCAAAATAAGCAAGTGGTTATAAAATAATCATTGTTGTCGGGGAATATTCGTTTGGTCGTAGAATATTCTTTCTGTCGGGGAATATTCGTACGACGGCGCAGCCATTTGTGGGCCCCATAACAGAATAAGTGTCGGGTGAAGAAAACGACAAATTTGAGTTTTTACAAATAACGGCGTAGTTGTTACCGTTAACACTGTTAGAATACCCGGTGGTTAAAATACAGTAATACGCGTTATTGCACAGTAGCACACGGTATTGCACAGTATTTTTGAAATTATTGATTCTTACATAAGAATGCACTACTCAATAATTGTTACAGTAATTACTGTTCAATATTTTATTTTATTGATTCAATAATTGCTACGTTGAAATTTTATATTATTGTTGTTCAATAATTGTCACTGCATAGTATTTTCCATTATCAGATCAATAATTCATATTATTTGAATAGTATTATTAGATAACATTATTGGCAATGTCTAGAAAGTTCTGTCTAAGGAGAGGTTTGGTCATCTAATTGCGCGCCAGTAAGGAGAAATCCTTATTGGAAAGCCCCCTCTTTCCTGGGAACGGTCTGGTTGTCATAAATGTGATTCTGTAATATTATTTGTGAATAATTAATTATTGATTCATATGATAAGGAAATATTTATATTATGTGGATATAAATGAGGGATATATTTTTGTGGTTAAAAATGAAGGAGTTAATGCTGAGGTTTTTATCAGTATTTTTGTCGGAATGGAGGTATTAAAAATCAGGGTTTTTGAGATATTTTGCGGGGGTTATAATTTTTAATCCGACCGTTGGATCGTGGTAATTTTTGGATATGTTATACATATATAAGTTGAGTATATATCCATAAATTTTGAACCCTTAAAAATGAACGTATGATTTGTTATGAATTTTAAGAGGTGGCTGATTCGGAAATCAGGTTATAAATCATTTTTGGTGAAAAATTCTAGAATTGGTGGGCCCCACTTGTGGTTGGTGAAGAAATGTGCTGAATTATATTTCAAATGTGGTGAGTGGGAATAGTAGCAGGTAAAGCCATCAGGTTGCAGGTCAAACCTACCAAAATTTTCCTATAAATAGAGGGCTAAGTTAGAATTGAAAATCACACCAGAAACATAAGTTTTCTCTCTTTCTCTCTCTAGATTATTGAGTGTATTTTGTGAGTATTTAGATACTCTGTGAGTTTCTATTCATCAGTGCAAGTTTCCTTCAGCCTTATACCGATCAGAAGTACTGCTCTTTTGAGGTAAGGGATAGTAAGGGATATTAAGGGATTTTAAGGGTTGTTATGATTTTCAGTTTCGTAATTTTTCTGAACTTCAAAAATTCTAGAAAAATTTGAAATGATATTTTGATGAGTTTTATTGATTGTGTCCAAAAATGGTGATTTTTGGATGTATAGATTGAGAGTTATGAATTTTATGAGAAAAGACTATTTTAAAAGTAACCGCTTATAATTCCTTGTGGTTAACTCCAAAATTGATGAAATTTTTATTGGGAGTACATGTATATGAAAGGAGTATACTCTGTGAATTTCAGAATTTTTAGATAAAAGTACAATTTTTGATAAATGTCTAAATATTCGGCTATTTTGGCCATATGAAAAATAGTAAATGACTTTTAAAAATTCTGAGAAAAATATATGTTCACTATGGGACTATATTATGCTAAATCTCAGAAAAAAAATATTTTTGGAACTGATTTAGTATTTTTCATGAAAATAGTCTAGTTGTGAGTAAATGAATTAAATATGTTATGTGAAGTAAGAAAATTGGAATATAAGATTTTATGGCTTGAGAATTCTATATGAGGTATATGCAGATTTTTGATGAGGGTTTTAATTATTGATGATGAAATTGTAAGAGTTGGCATTTTATGATGATTAAATGCATTAATTAGTAAAGTGTAAACAATTAAAATAAATTGTTTATAAATTTAAGTAATGTTATTCTTTCAATATCATTATACCGAAATATTGGTATGGATTTTATTGTGGAATTTCTACCTTTTTGTGTCGAGTTTACTATTTATGAGTTACTATTCACGAGTTACTATTCATGAGTTACTATTCACGAGTTACTATTCACGATAAAAATTGGTTTCTTTTTCTAACCAAATTATTGTTGAGTTATGAATATTACTCTTGAGATTAAAACTATGTATTGATTATATTGATTTTATTATCATATATAACATTTTTATAACCTTGATGTTGAAATTCTCTTTCACTAGAGTGTAAAGATGGGTAGGTTATTGGTATGATCATGACTAGGGTTCTCTTTGGCCTGTAGTGCAAAGTTAAATTGTGACTGGTATGATCATGACCATTGAATTTATAAGTGAATATCTTTAGCTTAAGTGCAAAGGTGAATTGATCAACATGGTTATAATTATTGTTTATATAAATTCTGAAATGATTATATATTTCTTTGAGATATTAATATATTTGGCCGTAGTGCAAATATGAACTGTTGAGGAATATCTTTGGCCTGTAGTGCAAAGATGAATTGTTGATGAATATTTTTGGCCTGTAGTGCAAAGATGAATTGTTGATGAATATCTTTGGCCCGTAGTGCAAAGATGACATGTTGTTGAATATCTTTGGCCAGTAGTGCAAAGATGAACAGATGTTGAGATAAACATGACCAACTGGTGATACAAATGAATATCTTTGGACGTAGTGCAAAGATGAAGTTATTAGTATGATTATGAACAGGAAATGTGATTTGGTGTAACCATGATCTTTGATGTTTCAGGTAAAGATAGGTGATGAAAATTATCATCGTCCTGGATGAGAAGAGGAATTTAGAACTACAGTTATGATTATGAGTTATTCATATGATTGTGGACCAGAATTGTTGATTGATGTTACAGGGATAAAATATTGTTGGTGGATTTTTAACATGGAGAAGATAATAGACTTTATAGTCTATTTGACTCTTCTAATGGATTGCTCGTTCCGCTGCAACTATGGTTGAAATTTTTATCATTTACCATATGTTCTAAATCTCTGATTTATTGTTGATGAAGGCTATTGATAATTGAATTATCTTTAGTCATGATATTCTTTACTGAGCTAGTTGTGCTCACCCTTTTGCTTCACAATTCCTTTCAGGTAATAAGAGTGTAGCTGGGTCGAGCGAGGGTAACGGGGAAATAGAACGGTGGTCTCTAGCTGTGGATGTTCTCCCGAAGCAGTATAGAAAAGTTCATTTAGTAGTTATATTTGGTGAATCCAATAGGGTAAGGTGTACCCAACGTTGGAAGGGTGGTTTGCCACTATCATACAAGATGTCTAACGACATACAACCTCGTGTCATCATAAGACAGGGATGTGCTCATCCACTTGCTGAGTATATCTATGGGCACTACCTATATAATCTTGGTGTTTGTTTGAAGTATAATTCTCAATTAGAGACAGTGGAGATAATGATAAGTCAAGAGAAGACTCACCATTGGGAAGAATGTGATAGTAATCTTCTCATTTTTCTTTGGGGTCTATTGGGTCAACCAAGGATAATTCTGTGGCCATATGATATCTATCATAACCTAGACGCCTGGCCTCCCATGTACGAAGGTTTCCTTGAGCACTTCCCAAAGATTCTAGTTTCTAAAACAGTTTTTGACTATACCTTTATGTAAGGTGTTATTGTGAGGTGATGTCCACAGTTGGAACATGAGTCACATTTGGTATATATTTGTATCCAAACTCACAGCATATGTGTTGTTGTATTTTGCACGACAATTGTTGTAATAAAGTTGTAGTTATTTTCTGTACCATGTATTTGGCGACTCAGAATAGGTTGGATGGAATGGACCTGTTTTGGGGTCGTCACATCTACCATATGTTCTAAATCTCTGATTTATTACTGATGAAGACTATTGATAATTTATTTATCTTTAGTCATGATATTCTTTACTGGGCTAGTTGTGCTCACCCTTTTGTTTCACAATTCTTTTCAGGTAATAAGAGTGTAGCTGGGTCGAGCGGGGGTAACAAGGGAATAGAACGGTGGTCAGCATTTAGTAATTATATTTGGTGAAGAAAATAGGGTGAGGCGAACCTAACGTTGGAAGGGTGTTTCGTCACTATCATACAAGATGTCTAATGACATACAACCTCGTGTCATCATAAGACAGGGTTGTGCTCATCCACTTACTGAGTATATCTACGAGCACTACCTATATAATCTTGGTGTTTGTTTGAAGTATAATTCTCAATTAGAGACAGTGGAGATAATGATAAGTCAAGAGAAGACTCACCATTGGGAAGAATATGATAGTAATTTTCTCGTTTTTCATTGGGGTCTATTGGGTCAACCAAGAATAATTCTGTCGCCATATGATATCTATCATAACCTAGAAACATGGCCTCCCATGTACGAAGGTTTCCTTGAGCACTTTCTAAATATTCTAGTTTCTAAAACAGTTTTTGACTATACTTTTATGTAAGGTACCTTTGTGAGGTGCTGATACATGATGGTGTCCAATGTCACATTTGGTATATATTTGTATCCAAACTCACAGCATATGTGTTGTTGTATTTTGCACGACAATTATTATAATAAAGTTGTAGTTATTTTCTGTACCATGTATTTGATGACTCAGAATGGGTTGGGTGGAATGGACCTATTTTGGGGTCGTCACAGTTTATGTATTTGTGTTTCTAGAATTTGGAAGTGGGAGACTTTGAAACTGAGTTGAATTTGGTGAATTTGGGTTTTGGGGATAGCCATTAGGCTAGGGCTGGGTGGTGTTACAAAGTGGTGCTGCAATGGCTTGAAGAAGACGAGGCTTGGTGTCACAAGGCGAGGCTTTCTAAGGGAGATTGTTGAATACCACCAGTTGACTATCCGAGTGCATCTATTAGACTTTTAGTTAAGAGAGATCAAGGCACTCCTTTGGAAAAAACACTCCTTTGTTTTTAATACTTGAGTTTATATATGTTATGCAATTTTCAGGTACAAGTGATGGCAAGCAGTGAACTGAGAAACAGGGGATCAACAATACGCATACCAAATCAAATTTCTATTCTGATTTTAATTTCTCCAGTTTTGGATTTCAACTTGTTGAATGATTTTAATTTCTCTGTTTTAGTCAATGGTTATATTCTTCGATTACAAATATATCATGTTTCTATTATATATTATATAGAAGTTCAAATCTCCATGAAAATTGAAGAATACTTGATAAATAAAGCCAAAATTATTTGAATTTTAAGCAGGTTGTGAGAAAGAGTCGGTCAAAGAATTTCTGAATTTCTGACTGCCGCAAAGTTAGTTCCGGCACTCGCATAAACATCCTTTTTTGTGATGAATTCTTGCTGTAATTGCTTTCCAAGTTTCCCCCAATTCAATTGTTAACTGTATTTTTCTTATGGTATGCTTGAATTGAATTTGGAATGGAGGAGATGAGAGAGCCTATTTTTCTTTCTTTTCTTTGGGTCGAATGAAAGGGAGCACCAGAGCAGGGGCTCTGTTTGTGAAATTGGAGGGTAAATAAGTCATTAGCCAACTCACAGTTAATTTAGACTGAAAAAGTGACGTTTTCACTTCACCTCAAAAAGTCGAGTGTTTAAATGTAGCTTTACTGACTACAAGTTGTTGAGTGGAAAACCGCCCAAATCTCAGGTGGTCATCTGAACTTAACCCTTTAAAATTTCATTATTATTCATACACTAATTAATTACTCTTCCTTCTCTCTCTTAATTACTCTACTTTTTTATAGAAAAAATAATAAATGATTAGTTTTTTTCTTCTCCTAAATATGTGCAAAACGTCTTCTATTATGATTTTTTTTTCTAAAACGACTTGTATAATAAAAAAAGGGAGTAATAATAAATACTATTTTTTATATCTAATAAAATTAAATAATGAAAAAACTAAAATTAGCCATAAGATCAAATATAATTTAACAAAGGCTTAAATATGAATTAGTACCCTAAACTATAGGGCATATTCCACTTCAGTGATCCACCTTTTAATTTTGTCAATTAGGTGATTAAACTATCAATTTTTTCTAATTACACCAAATTGAACACGCCACGTCAGAAATTACTGACGTGGCTAATTGTGTGGGGTCTTAACAAGCTTACGTGGTAAAAAAATTAATTTATTATTCATTACATAAACAAATCATTTTATATCATGGGCAAAATCGTCAATGTCATAAAAGTCATAATTAAAATAAAAGAAACATATCAGACACAAAAGGAAATCAAATTTGTCGATCACCATCTCTCCCCCAATTCTAAATCAAAACCTAGCAAACCGAAACGAAGAACTGAAGATAATCAACCATGGCGGCATGAGCTAGAATGGTTACTTGAAATAAATCTGTAAAACAAACATATATCAGTACAAACAAAATTCAATTCATCGACAAATCTGTAAAACACATTCAGTCTAGATAGATCAAAATAAAGGCAAAATGTTTAGGCTCAGATCTGTATGTAACCAGAGCAAAGAGTGTGCCATCGCCATGGCTGCAAAAACAGTTGCATTAGATGTAAGAGGGATCGAGAGAGATCAAAACCCAAAACCCAAATGATTCCATCAATTACAAACATATATCAGTACAAACAAAATCCAATTCATCGATAAATCAGTAAAACAAATTCAGTCTAGATAAATCAAAATAAAGGCAAAAGGTTTAGGCTCAGATCTATATGTAATCAGGGAAAAGAGTGTGCCACCGCCATGGCTGCAAAAACAGTTGCTTTAGATGTAAGAGGGATCGAGAGAGATCAAAACCCAAAACCCAAATGAATCCATCAAATCAAATCCCTCGCATCATCATGCCATCTGTTTCGCCCCGCCAAGATACGGCAACATCAACACAGCCCCGATTCGCTCAATAATCAAATCTTATCATCACAACCTCCATTTAACTGTGTTTCTGAGTTTTGACTGCACAGAAAAGAAAAAAGGAATGGAAAAGGAAAAGATATGTAAAGGGTTAAACCCTTTTCACACAATACATACATACGTAGATATAGAGAGACAAAGAGAGGTCTTGATCGATGAATTGGATTTTATTTAAACTGATATATGTTTGTTTTATTTTAATTAGAATTGTTAAATTAGGTTTTGGCCATTTTGCCCATGATTTAAACAAATTTGTTTATGTAATGAATAATAAATTATTTTTTTTGCCACGTAAGCTTGTTAAGACCCCACACAATTAGTCACGTCAGCAATTTCTGACGTGGCATGTTCAATTTGGTGTAATTAGAAAAAATTGATAGTTTAATCACCTAATTGACAAAATTGAAAGGTGGATCACCGAAGTGGAATATGCCCTATAGTTTAGGGTACTAATTCATATTTAAGCCTTTAACAAATACTACTAGATAGATTAGATACACTGTAAAACATAAAAGGGTATATAGAGCATCCATTTTTGGTTATCTTGTTGAACATAAAGACTATCGAGCAAAGATTAGAAAGTTTCTCTTTAAGTTTGCCATCCTATCTATCAAGCTACCTACTAAGACCATTTCCAGTAGATGGATTATTTGTTAAACTATTTAGTTCATATGACATCAACAACTATCCTTTAGTTTTTAATCCTTCCAGCAGATGAACTATTCTGTGAACTATCATGTGGAGTATAATATAAAAAGATTAAACTAATCAGTTAAATAAAAAAAAACTCCAACGGTCATATTCTAAAGACCATATTCCAACGACTATATTTTAAAGAACAAAAAATATCTATAAATATAAGGCACATCTAGTTCTCATATTCACTCATCTCAACTTCAGTTTTCCAGTCAAATAAGTTATTTTAAATATGTCTCGTCAATTCGAATTAGTTATCTTGCACATGGATGAAGAAGAAGATGAAGAAGCATATGGTCAATTTTTAGGCATGACAACTATTGAAGAAGAACAACAAAATGTCAATAGGCATACATCACGTCACCGTGGTTCTGTGCAAGGTCGTATTACCATTGATCGTGGTAGACATAAAGATCATAATCGATTTTTTCGTGATTATTTTGCTGATCATATTACATACCCCCTCCCCCCCCTCCGCGTATCAATTTCGGAGAAGGTTTAGAATGTGGCACCCGTTTTTCCTCCGAATTCAAAGAGCAGTCGAAGCGTATGATTCATACTTCGTCCAAAAATTGAATGGTGCAAGACAACTATATTTATCTTCTCTACAAAAGATATATAACTGACTTAATGCGGATGCTTGTCTATGGTGTTTCAGCGGATTCTGTTGATGATTATGTGTGGATCGGTGAAAACACGATTATATTGAGTCTTAAAAGGTTTGTAAAAGCAACCATTTCAATTTTTTATGTTGAATATCTGATATCCCCGAATAGTAATGACATCGTTAGATTGCTATCAAAAGCTGAAGAACGTGGTTTTCCTGGGATGTTGGGAGTATCGACTGCATGCATTGGAAATGAAAGAATTATCCGGTTGCGTGGCATGGTATATATTCTGGACATGTGCATGAGCCAACAATTATTTTAGAAGTAGTGAATTCATACGATCTTTGGATATGACATGCATTTTTTGGATTAATTACTAGGCTCTCATAATGATATTAACGTTTTAGAGAGATCATATATTTTCTCTACTCTTACTGAAGGTCGTGCTCCACCAATGAACTACTAAATTAATGGAAATAAATATACGATGGGATATTACGTACCTTGCTGATGGTATATATTCCTCATGAGCAACATTTGTTAAAATCATTTCGACACCTCAGGAAAATAAAAGAAAACTATTTGTTAAGACTTAAGAGGCGCTTAGAAAGAATGTTGAGCGACCATTTGGGGTACTCCAAACACGTTTTGCGATCGTTCGTGTTCCTGCTCAAACATCACTAAAAGAAATTATGACTGCATGCATAATATTACATAATATGATAGTTGAAGATGAACGAGATGAAAATTAAGAACCAACAACCTACAATACACATGGCGATATTTCAACTGTAGAAGTGTCTCATGAGCGTACCCCGCAATTACTTGAATTCATTGAAGTCAATCATCGCATAAGGGATAAACATGTTCATTCTAAACTTCAAGAAGATATTATTCAACACTTGTGATAACTACATGGCAGAGCGTAATCCATTACATTCTACAACAATAATAAGCAAATCATGATTCTCTAATAATAAACAAGTTAACAACTAGATGTAACACTTTTCATGCTTTCTTTCTTGCGTTATTTATAATATTCAGCTACTTCAGATTCCATGTCAGCGGTGTCAATCATCATGATTCTTTCATCCTCTTGTGCTTTCATTATACTCAACTTCTCTTGCTCTAAAAAATTTATCCTGTCCATATTCTCTTGTCTCTTTTGTTGGTTCAATTTCATCTGATGCTCGAACTTCTTAAACCTTAATTCCATAGGTGTACTAGTATCACCGGTTCCTTTACCCTTTTTAAATAATACTTTCGAAGCATTTCTTCCAATTTGCCTCTCTAATCCTGTAAAGATTGTATCTTCAATACCATCGTCTTCACCCAAACTTACTTCTTCTACGGTTGATAGAGAAGATGCTGCTGGACTTGACTTTATAGCACTTCTCTATTTTTTTTTCACTATTATTTGTTCTCCATTTCGGTGCATCCTTTAATATTCTCCAATAATGCATAAATCCAAATGGTAGGTATTGGATACTTTTGAACATCTCTAATGCTTGACATAAATTATTTACAAAGTATTAAGTATAAAATATAAGAATAAACTTAATGAAATTTTACATGAAAAAATTGAAATACCTTATCTTGTTCACCTACACCGCTTTGTTGCATTCTTTCAATTGAAGCATAATATCTACAAAATCTGTTCACTGCGAGTTGAATTGTTGACCAATGTTTCGCCAAAGCAGTAGAATTGCGTTCAGACTCATAAAAGTATTCGTGAACTCTTTCTCAATATCTTCCATGTTTCTGATCGTTTCCTTGAATTAGATCCATGCTTACATTAAACCATTAGGAAACATAAAGGGCATCTTCTTCAATTGTGTAATTTTCCTTTCACCCTGTTCTTTTATTTGACTCATTTTCGGGAGTTTTAATTGGTGCATCAGTTTGAATTGGAAATTCATCCAATAAATTTAGATCATCAAGTGAGAATCCTTCAGATAATAATGAAGAATAATACATCGGAGGACCATGATTTTCCATCTAAAAAATAAATTAAAGAGATATTATCATTAAAAAATAAAAATTAAATATAATAAAAATACAAACTATTATTAAAAAAATACTTACAATTGCTAAATGTGGATGTAGTTGATTGAAAGATGTAAAATGTATTGAATTATTGTACATATTTATAGATTTTTCAATTAACCTTTATGATGATGCACAAAATGAACTTTGTACACACGTGTCAAGTAATAATAAATGCGATATTTAAAGTAGGAAAATAAGACAAATATTAAAGTGGTTCGGTCAATTTGACCTAGTTCAGTACTGTTGAATGGCTCTAGTCGCCTGACACTTTTTATTATATCAAGTGTATTGGAGAGAGTACAAGCTTCAAGATATAAAAGTGAGTTGCCTCGGTGAAGCGTTCCATTTATAGCCGACCCCATTACAGTTTTGGGGTGGACATGTAGCCACTAAGACCACTACTTTAGTAGAGCTCCCCACTTCTTCCTAACGTGCAAGATGGTTGTCGTGCTCTCCTTGAGATATAGGGATGAGGCCTGACCACTTCCTTCATGATGTGGGCGTGGGTAACTTATTACTGATAAGCTCAATTAACCCAACTGTGATGGATCACATTTGTTGGGCTCGCCAGACTCCTTGAACTCGGGCCTATATTCCGTATTGTGCTCACGAGATGGGTTGAATCCTTGGACTAGACCCATCACTTTCAATTTCTATTCATTGCTATTTTTTATTACCGTTTTAATCCAATTCTTTTTTATCGTTATGATCAATTTATATCTGTTGCAGGCTGCCCCTTTTGTCTTCTTCACTTCAGTATCTTCTTCTCCTTCATCTCCTTCTTCAACATCCCTTCATCTCCTTCTTCTTTTTCTTCATTTTCTCTCCCATTTAAATATATTAAAATTATAGTCCACGAGATTTTGGTTCCTTGATTTGGTCAGTTTTGTGACACCCCCAAAATTAGGTATACATCACCCATCTTGGGTCGTCAGATACAAAGTACAGAATACAAATACAACTTACTAATACAACTGTCGTATACAATACGACAAAACATAAACTGCGAGTTTGAATACAAATATTATCTTCCAGAGAGTATTCATACTCAAAAGGAGTCCTCATTACATTTATTAACACACTATTACATAGAATAGTGAGGACTACTAACTAATACTATCATTCGAACCATCACTCCGTTCCCCGACTTGCCCCAGCTACGTTCTCATTTTCTGAAGAGAACAGTGAAAGAAAGGGTGAGTCAACTAGCCCAGTAAGAAATATTATGACTAAGATAATGCAGAATAAATTATCATTAGCCTTCAACAATATTAAACTGATAAAATATAATAGACATCAAGTTTAACTGCAGCGGAACAAGCAATCCATTAAAAGAGTCAAGTAGAAAATAAACTCTACTATCTTTTATGATTTAAAAGGTTTTTCAACACTGTTATCGCTGGGACTCAGCTTAATAAAATAGTCCACATCATCGAATCACCCCTGCACTACGGCCAAGGATATTCGTGTATTCATTAATGGTCATGATCATGCCAACAACTGTCCATCAATGCACTACGGGCCAATGAGGACTTTTACCACATCATTTATAATATTACGGTCATGATTATACCGAATAATCCCTTGTCATAATCATACCAAGTTCATCTATGCACTACAGGCCACAGATGACTTTCAACATTTTATAAACATGAGGATGATGACAATGATATAAGAATTCAATAAAACAAGTTCAAGAATTAATTTATCCAAGAATTAACAACGTCCAAATTGTCAACATGATACTGCTTTGTGGAGTAAAATTCAAGAATACTTAGAAGAATATTTTCATGAAAAAATACTGGATGAACCGCAATTATCAAGGATATTCCACTAATTTCATGGAGTATAGAAGTCAAAACTTAACCAACTGAGTATAATAAAGAATGGAATAACAAAAGAAATCACCCGGCATGCGATAGACCGCACAGACAGGTTATTCCAACAGAATAATAAATAATGGAACTAGGTCCGGCGTAAACGTACAGACAGGATATTCCGACAGAATAATAAATAATAGAACCAGGTCCGGTGTAAAACACACAGACATGATGTTCCAACAAAATAATAACCAGACGGAACCAGGTCTGGTATAAAATACACAGACAGGATGTTCTATCAGAATAATAATAAAAACAGAACCAGGTCCGGTGTAAAACACACAGACAGGATGTTCCAACAGAATAATAATAAAAACGGAACCAGGTCCGGTGTAAAACACACAGACAGGATGTTCCAACAGGATAATAGAAGAATGTCACCAAGTATAGGGTAGACCGCGTATACAGGTTATTCCAACAGAATAATAAGAAATAGAATAACAAAAGTTCTCTTCATGAATAAGAAAGAATAACACCCCTTACCGTTTTAAAGAAGAGCTGAAATAAGGAAGTAGTTAAGTAGCAGAATACTCTTCTTCTCTCTCTCTAAAGTTCAGTGAATTCGTAAGAAATAATGAAGGAATGAGCTGCTATTTATAGAAAAATAGAATGCATAGTAACTAATCCATGAACGGTCCAGATTGATTACTTTAATCTGACGGTCCATATTTAAAGAAAAATCTTTTAAATAAAATATACTATATTCTATTTATAGAATAACTTTAATAAATTATTCTGTTTTATATAAAAAGATGTTTCTGTTTTATTACGTTAATAATACGAATAAAACAAAACGTCATTATCGCTAAATAATTCATATTATTAACTGACAATAACTGAATCAAATTGAGTGACTTCTCACATAAGTATTAATAATCAATACCGTGTGCTACTATGCAGCCACACATATTACTGTACTTTTACTACCGAGTAGTTCAACAGTAACAATGGTAAAACTTTCGCCGTTATTTTTAATAAAATATTTTTGTCGTTTTCTCAATCCGACAATAATTCCGTTGTGGGGTCCACCAATGATTGTGTCGTTGTACGAATATTCCCTGTTAAAACGAATATTCCCCGACCAATCGAATATTATATAACAACTTGCGAACTTTATAAAATTTATAAATATTACCCACAATTATAACATTATATCAAATTAACTCCATAATATTCAAAAATGATATTTATAGAAAATTCAGCTTTCTTTATAAAAGTTGGGGTCTTACAACCTCCCCTTCTTATGAAATTTCGCCCTCGAAATTAGGGTACGTACCTGGTATATCGAAGAGGTAAGGATACATTGATTTCATTTCAGATTCAAACTCCCAAGTCATTTCCTCAACATCGTGGTTTCTCCACAAAATTTTGACTTGAGGTATAACCTTGGAGCGTAGAATATGTTCCTTCTTATCCAAGATTTGAACAGGAACTTCTTCATACGTCAAATCCTCCGCTATTTCGTCTGGTTCTAACTCAATAATGTGGTTCGGGTCTTCCACATATTTACGTAACATGGATATGTGAAAAACATTATGAACACGAGACATACTTGGCGGTAAAGCGAGTCTATAAGCCACAGTTCCTACTCGATCGAGGATTAAAAATGGACCGATGAATCGAGGATTGAGCTTTCCTCTCTTTCCAAATCTCGTAACTCCTTTCCATGGAGCAACACGTAAGAACACATGATCTCCTACATCAAATTTCACGTCCTTTCTATAAAGATCAGCATAACTCTTTCGTCGATCTTGTGAGGTTTTTATACGTTGTCGGATCGTTTGAATCTTTTCTGTAGTCATACGTACTAACTCCGGTCCCAACAACGTTGCTTTACCCACCTCATCACAACATACTGGAGAACGACATTTTCTTCCATACAATGCTTCGAATGGAGCCATGCCAATACTTGCTTGATAACTGTTGTTGTAGGAAAACTCCACCAATGGTAAGAACTTGTCCCAACTTCCCTTGAAGTCAAAGACACAGAGTCTTAATAGATCTTCAAGAGTTTAAATAGTCCTCTCTGATTGTCCGTCCGTCTGAGGATGATATGCTGAATTAAATCGTAAATCCGTGCCCATAGCTTTTTGTAAACTAACCCAAAATCGTGAAGTGAATCTTGGGTCTCGGTCAGAAACTATGGATACTGGCATACCATGCAGTCTTACAATCTCGTTTATGTATATACGAGCAAGACGTTCAAGTGTATGAGTTTCTCGTATCGGTAAGAAATGAGCAGACTTGACCAATCTATCAACAATGACCCAAATCGCATCAATACCTTGAGAAACCCTAGGAAGACCGATAATGAAATCCATGGTAATGTGCTCCCACTTCCATTCTAGAATTTCAAGTGGTTGCAATGGACCTTTTGGTACTTGATGCTCCGCTTTGACTCGTTGACAAATTAGACACCTTGAGATAAACAGCGCTATCTCTCTCTTCATATTGCTCCACCAAAATGTATGACGAAGATCATGATACATTTTGGTACTTCCAGGATGGATTGCAAACGGTGTGTTGTGCGCCTCCATCATGATTTCATACTTTAAATCAGAGTTGTTAGGAACACAAAGTTTGGAGTTGACTCGAAGTATTCCTTCTTCATCGATTTTTGCTTCTGGCATAGCACCTTCTTGCACTTTCTTCCTCATATGCATCAGCTCCAGGTCTGTAGCTTGAGCAGCTTTAACTTTATCGATTAAAGTCGGTTCTACTCGTATATTCGCCATCATCACATGGGTCCCTAGAGTCTTTAACTCTATCTTCATCCTTTGCAAATCACACAAAATGGGCCTTTATGTTGACAATATCGCACTCGTACTTGCATATGATCTTCTACTCAATGCGTCAGCTACCACGTTCGTTTTTTTGGATGGTATTGAATGGTATGATCATAATCTTTCAACAGTTCAAGCCAACGTCGTTGTCGCATGTTGTGTTCCTTTTGAGTGAAGAAATATTTAAGGCTTTTATGATCTGTAAAGATCTTCACCTTTTCCCCATACAAGTAATGCCTCCAAATTTTAAGTGCAAAGACAACAGCTGCCAACTCTAGATCATGAGTAGGATAATTCCTCTCATATTCTTTGAGTTGTCTTGATGCATAGGCTATGACTTTTCCATGTTGCATGAGAACGCATCCCAACCCTTTGCTCGAAGCATCACTGTAGATGACAAATCCCTCCGAGCCAGATGGTATTGTTAGAACAGGTGCTGAAATGAGCCTCTTGAGTTCTTGAAAACTCTGCTCACATTCTTCGCTCCAACCGAACTTTGTATCTTTCCGAGTCAGCTGAGTTAATGGAGTAGCGATTCGAGAAAATCCTTCCACGAATCTCCGATAATAACCAGCTAAACCAAGAAAGCTACGTACCTCGGTCACTGATTTAGGTTGCTCCCAGCTTTGAATAGCTTCAATCTTTGCCGGGTCAACCGATATTCCACGACTTGATACTACGTGCCCAAGAAATGCTACCTCCTCCAACCAGAACTCGCATTTCTTCAACTTGGCATAAAGCTTGTATTCACGAAGCTTTTGGAGTACCAGCCTCAAGTGTTGCTCATGATCTTCACGGCTTTTGGAATAAATAAGGATGTCATCAATAAAGACGACCACAAAATGGTCCAAATATTCCTTGAATACCCGGTTCATCATATCCATGAAGGCAGCAGGAGCATTAGTCAATCCAAAGGACATGACTAGGAATTCATAATGCCCGTACAGAGTTCTGAAAGCCGTCTTTGGAATATCCTCAGTTCTAACCTTCAGCTGATGATATCCAGAACGAAGATCGATCTTTGAAAAGAATTGTGCTCCTTGCAACTGGTCAAACAGGTCATCAATACGTGGCAATGGGTACCTATTTTTTATGGTGACATGATTCAACTCCCGATAATCAATACAAAGTCGCATACTTTCATCTTTCTTCTTCACGAATAGAACAGGAGCACTCCAAGGAGAAGTACTAGGACGAATAAAGCCAATGTCTAACAATTCCTGCAGTTGGATCTTTAACTCCTGAAGTTCAATAGGAGCCATTCGATATGGGACTTTGGAAATGGGTTTTGTACCGGGTTCAAGGTCGATACAAAATTCAATTTCACGCTCTGGGGTAGGCCAGGAAGTTCTTCAGGGAATACGTCAGGGAATTTATTAACAATAAAAATATCATTCAAAACTGACGTATTTTTGTTTAGATCCGTGACATGAGCTAAGAAAGCTTGACATCCGTTTTTCAATAAACGAATAGCTTTATGGCTTGAGATGACAGCGATTGATTTTATTGGTTTGGTTGCTTGAATTCGCATAATAGGTCAATTAGGAATATGAAAGCTAACAACCTTACGAAAACAATCAATTTTTGCATGATGAGTAGTTAACCAATCAATCCCTAGAATCACGTCAAATATAAGTATTTTTATTGAAATCAGATCGACAAGTAATGTGTGGGTACCAACTTGAACCAAACAAGACTTATAAATCGTGGATGTAATGAAGGTTTCTCCCAATGGAGTTTCAACAGATAAGTCAAAGTCTAATTTCTCCGAAATCAAATTTAATCGATGAGCGCAAGTTGGAGAAATAAAAGAATGGATAGAACTGGTATCAAATAAAGTATAGACTTCGTTAGAGTTTATGATAAGCTTACCCGTGATGACCTCATTCGGGTTCCTTGCTCTCTGGGAGGTCACAACAAGCGCTCTCCCTTGCACTACCGGTTTTGACTTTTCTGGGACGGCCTTTGGTGTCTCCATCTTGGCTGAACTTATTTTTGGTAAACGACAAAATCGAGCTAAATGATCTTCTCTTCCACAATTATAACATGCTTTAGACGGCATCGCACAGTTTGGACTGATGTGCCCCTCCCCTCCGCATTTGAAACATATGATAGGTGGTCGTTCTCCTTCCTTAACAACGGGTGCTGGTGCTGACGTCTTTCCATCATTGTTGAATCTCCTCTTCTTGAAATGACTATTCTTATTGTTTTGGCCCTGATTACCACCGAAGTGGTTACCATTTCGGGCCTGTTGATTCCCTCCACGCTTGTTGTCACCGCTTCGATGACTGCTCTCTTTTGGTTGCGTTGACTCGTTATCGCGCTCCACTAACTGAGCCCTATTCACAACATCTGAATACAAACACAGTTTATGAGAAATAAGATGTTGACGTATCTCAGGTTTCAAACCTCGCAAAAACATTCGCGTCATTCGCTCTTCATTATCCACTAAGTGGGACGCAAACCGGGACAACTCAGCAAATTTAGCTTCATACTGCGACACGGTCATATTATTCTGCTCCAATTTGATGAACTCTACCTCCTTCATGTGACGAACACTTTCGGGAAAGTATTTGTCATTGAACAGCTCTTGGAACTTCTCCCAAGACATCTTCAGTGCGGCAGGTTGAGTACGCTTAATCGATTTCCACCAGTAATCTGCCTCTCCTCGCAACATAAAGGCGGCAAAGGGAACCTTTTGCTCCTCGGAGCATCCCAAGATATCAAATATCTTGGTAATCTTCTTTATCCATGTTTCCTCTATAAGTGGTTTTGGCTCTCCCTTAAACACTGGTGGTCCCAGCTCCTTGAACTGTTTAGCGGTGACCGTCTGAGAGTTTTCAGTGTTTTCACCTATATTTTGGACAGGAGCCGCTCTCGCCTGCTGTTGCATGAACTGCATAAAGTTTCTGAACATTCCATCATTCATCATCTGGTCAGTTTTGTTGTTTGCATGAGGATTGTCACCTTCATGATGTACATTATCCTGATTATTGATATGTGGTGAATCAACAGTCGCATGTGCTCCATTGCTATTCTCAACATTCTCAGATGCCATTTTCAGATACTGCCACAAAATAAAAGTTAATTGATATGTCATATATTATCCTTATATTATGACCGACCAATTAAATACCATGCAAATAAACTTAGGTAGGTCATACTAGCGAAGGAATTTCCCGTCTCTCCCCTCCTAGTTCTATTCTCACATCTTAGCCAGGGATCATATCCTTAAGCTCTGATACCAACTGTGACGCCCCCAAAATTAGGTATACATCACCCATCTTGGGTCGTCAGATACAAAGTACAGAATATAAATACAACTTACTAATACAACTGTCGTGTACAATATGACAAAACATAAACTGCGAGTTTGAATATAAATATTATCTTCTAGAGAGTATTCATACTCAAAAGGAGTCCTCATTACATTTATTAACATACTATTACATAGAATAGTGAGGACTACTAACTAATACTATCATTCGAACCATCACTCCGTTCTCCGACTTACCCCAGCTACGTTCTCATTTCCTGAAGAGAACAGTGAAAGAAAGGGTGAGCTCAAGTAGCCTAGTAAGAAATATTATGACTAAGATAATACAGAATAAATTATCATTAGCCTTCAACAATGTTAAACTGATAAAATATAATAGACATCAAGTTTAACTACAGCGGAATAAGCAATCCATTAAAAGAGTCAAGTAGAAAATAAACTCTACTATCTTTTATGATTTAAAAAGTTTTTCAACACTGTTATCGCTGGGACTCAGCTTAATAAAATAATCCACATCATCGAATCACCCCTGCACTACGGCCAAGGATATTCGTGTATTCATTAATGGTCATGATCATGCCAACAACTGTCCATCAATGCACTACGGGCCAATGAGGACATTTACCACATCATTCGTAACATTACGGTCATGATTATACCGAATAATCCCTGGTCATAATCATACCAAGTCCATCTATGCACTACAGGCCACAAATGACTTTCAACATTTTATAAACATGAGGATGATGACAATGATATAAGAATTCAATAAAACAAGTTCAAGAATTAATTTATCCAAGAATTAACAACGTCCAAATTGTCAACATGATACTGCTTTGTGGAGTAAAATTTAAGAATACTTAGAAGAATATTTTCATGAAAAGATACTGGATGAACCGCAATTATCAAGGATATTCCACTAATTTCATGGAGTATAGAAGTCAAAACTTAACCAACTGAGTATAATAAAGAATGGAATAACAAAAGAAATCACCCGGCATGCGATAGACCGCACAGACAGGTTATTCCAATAGAATAATAAATAATGGAACTAGGTCCGGCGTAAACGCACAGACAGGATATTCCGACAGAATAATAAATAATGGAACCAGGTCCGGTGTAAAACACACAGACAGGATGTTCCAACAAAATAATAACAAGACGAAACCAGGTCCGGTGTAAAATACACAGACATGATGTTCCATCAGAATAATAATAAAAACGGAACCAGGTCCAGTGTAAAACACACAGACAGGATGTTCCAACAGAATAATAATAAAAACGGAACCAGGTCCGGTGTAAAACACACAGACAGGATGTTCCAACAGAATAATAGAAGAATGTCACCAAGTATAGGGTAGACCGCGTATACAGGTTATTCCAACAGAATAATAAGAAATGGAATAACAACAGTTCTCTTCATGAATAAGAAAGAATAACACCCCTTACCGTTTTAAAGAAGAGCTAAAATAAGGAAGTAGTTAAGTAGCAGAATACTCTTCTTCTCTCTCTCTATAGTTTCTCTCTCTAGAGTTCAGTGAATTCGTAAGAAATAATGAAGGAATGAGCTGCTATTTATAGAAAAATAGAATGCATAGTAACTAATCCATGAACGGTCCAGATTTATTACTTTAATCTGACGGTCCATATTTAAAGAAAAATCTTTTAAATAAAATATAATATATTCTATTTATAGAATAACTTTAATAAAGTATTCTGTTTTATATAAAAAGATGTTTCTGTTTTATTACGTTAATAATACGAATAAAACAAAACGTCATTATCGCTAAATAATTCATATTATTAACTGACAATAATTGAATCAAACTGAGTGACTTCTCACATAAGCATTAATAATTAATACTATGTGTTACTATGCAACTACACGTATTACTGTACTTTTACTACCGAGTAGTTCAACAGTAACAATGGTAAAACTTCCGCCGTTATTTTTAATAAAATATTTTTATCGTTTTCTCAATCCGACAATAATTCCGTTGTGGGGTCCACCAATGATTGTGTCGTTGTACGAATATTTCTTGTTAAAACGAATATTCCCCGACCAATCGAATATTATATAACAACTTGCGTACTTTGTAAAATTTATAAATATTACCCACAACTATAACATTATATCAAATTAACTCCATAATATTCAAAAATGATATTTATAGAAAATTCATATTTATTTATAAAAGTTGGGGTCTTACAAGTTTGGATCACCGGAAAAATCACTCGATTATATTTAGTCCATCTACTGGAACAAAATCTACTTCTTAGACTAAATATAGTCTAAAATTTTCGCTACTCCAACCTCTTGAAGTTGCTCTAACTAACTACTCTTCTTTTTCCTTTTATCCCCACGTGTGTTAGTCTCATAGTTTTCTTTTCTATGATGCGTACTCAAAATAATGATTAAAATATAATTTATATATATTAAAAAAATAAATTTATCCTCGGTGATATTATACAATTATATAAAATAATGAGTACTTTAATTTTTTTTATACCCGATAGATTTCACAGAATGAGTTAATTATCCTTCACTTTATGTAATTTTCCTTATCATTTTGATAACAAAAATATTTGTACCTTTAATCGTTTAGAAGGATATAAACTAAATGGTATAAAAAATTAGCATTTTATTCACAATTGCAAAGTTTCAATATTTCAGTTTTAACTGATATTAAATTAAAATATTTATATAATTTTAATTTTATTTTTATTTTTAAAAAAAGGGGATAAAAAGTATAGCAAGTAATGTGCTATAAATACTACACTAGTGTACTTAGGAGTGTAGTGTATTATCCATACAGAGAGGAGTGGAGTAAAAGGGTGGGTTGGATAGTGTTAACTTCACCGACGGTCAAACCGTCAGTCTCACACGGCACGCAACGCGGTGTTCACCTCAAACGTGACACGTAGCCCAGTGACACGTGGACAGCCACATACACAAAATCCGAATGTTTCGGGACAAGCAAGTAACGGAGTCTGGACTCACTAGTAAGATTATAAAATGAACAAATAATTCGAGTTTGATTTGTACTTGATCGACTAAAAGTTCGATTCAAGTTTGATTCAAAATATAAATGAGTTAAATATGAACACATTTTAAAATTCGATAAATTACTCGAATATCTTCAAATTATAATTTTATATTGATACTCGGATTATATTTGTTGGAAAAGTCTAAACTGCTAAGGCTCGATTTGGTATCGTGTTCGACTCAGTAGTTAAATAGATTTCAATCAAATCTTATTTTATACTCGATAAATTTTGTGAACCAAATCTAAACAACTCAATAGTCAAATCGACTCGATTTGTTTAAACCCTTACTCACTATTCTACTACTGTTACTGTCAAGGGCGGAGCCACACATGGGCTAGGTTGGGCTCTAGTCCGGGTGAACTTTTTGACAAATATTTAGTATTTATATATCTTAATAGCTCAGCCCAATCTTCATAAGTCCTGTTCTTTTACATCACATGTCCCATGTTAATTGTTATTCGACTCATTCCATATATTTTCCTTCTCTCTAAACTAATTCAGACATTTATCAATTGCTCTTGGTTTTCGGGTGAAACTAATAATGGAATGAAAGCTGCAAATTGAATTGGGAAGGAATTGAAGCTTATTTTTGGCAAGAGAAAACTGATTTTGACTAACATTAATGCAGATAACAAGAATTTTCATGAAAGGTACAACATAAGTTTTAGTTTATTTATGAAATTAAAGTCATAATGTCGATTTTGCTATGTTAGCTATAAGCATTTGTGAATTGTTTGTGAAAATGAGAATATATATGGTGGGTGCTGGGTGGAGTAATAAGAAAAAAGAATTGAAAAATTCTTGGCTTAATTATTTCTAAATGGTTATGAGATCTCTCTTTTAAAGTTATGTACTTCACTTGTTTGATTAAATTTCTCTTAGAGGCTGTGAAGTTTTAAAAGTAAAAATGTGATGTTATTGTAAGCAAGAAAGCTTGTGTTTATAAAATATATGTGTTTCAAGTGGTTTAACTGAATTAGAAATGGTTTAGAAGTTTAAGTGAATTGAGTAATTTTGGTTTGGTTAAAGAGCTGATGTGGTTGAACAGTTTTGAGCCTATATAGAACCTGTGTGAAACATTTATTTGGACTTATTTATATTTTTTTTAAAATAGTATGTCATACCTTCAATAATATGTTAAAAATTGGTTCTAATTGAATGTATAAAGGTTGAGTTAAAAAATTGTAAAAAATGAAAAAATACGAAATTTGAGAATTATGAGCAGAAAAGTCCAGCGCTGAAATAAAATGCCGCTGCTCTGCTCGCCTGCTCCCATTTTTAATTCTTATTGTGATTCTATAGTCCAGGACGGAATTTTTTTCTGACTCCGTCCTTTGTATTTGGTGGTAAGCTGAGTTGGTATACGCCAAGTGGATTTTGATTTGCTCACACCACACATTTTGCCGTCTATAAACACATGGACTACCTCTCATTTCTTCTTCTCACATTATTATTATTTAAAGCGTCACGTAAATTTTGTGTATATATATATATATATATATATATATATATATATATATATATATATATATATATATATATATTATTTTCACTGCGTTGCGTTTGGATTGATTTAGCTTTAATTTCACATATGAATCACATTTTTTAATTATTGAAAAAAAATACTATGAAGCACGTTTTTATTTTGTTTTACTAATATGAGAAAGTATACATACAACTTCCTAGCTGCTTTGTAAAAAGCTTATGCAGCTTCAAACACGTTTCTCGGTTCGAGTCTTTGACTATTAATTATTAACCTCATTAACATTAATGTGCACACACACACATTATTATTCATCTTAATTAATTTGGTTAAATTTAATTTTCAAAATTGGTGATTTTGGAGTTGTGTTTAGAGGGTTAATTAATTAAGAAAGTGGATTTTTAAGTCTCAAATATTAATAAAGAAAAAAGGGATAACATCATAGATAAAATTTGATTCATTAATTGTAGCAATATTTTTTTTTCTTTTTCGATGTCATTTGTTATCTTCAAATTTAATTATGTTTATTCATTATTTTCATTTCTACGATTCAAAATATATGTAAAAGACGATTTAAAAAAATGTCATTTCGTCTGCTTTGATTATAGAGCACTTCTGGGGCGACCGGATATGGGGACCGGTCTTGGCGACCGGTCCAATTTTTATTTTTATTTTTTTTTTAAATGTCTCTCAAATAATTTATAAGATTTATTGGAACTGAAATTTTTACAAGAAAAAGTGTTTTGGATGTCAAAATTTTTACAGAAAAATCTGTACAGGCATATTTTTTGCATGTATCCAAATGACATCCAAAACACTTTTTCCTGTAAAAATTTCAGTTCCAATAAATCTTATAAATTATTTGAGAGACATTTAAAAAAAAATAAAAAAAATAAAAAAATTGGACCGGTCGCCAAGACCGGTCCCCATATCCGGTCGCCCTAGACTTTTCATTGATTATATAGATACCAAATTTTATAGCACTCGGTATTCTCCCTTTTTATATTAAGATTTATCTAGAAAACTTGAAATTAAAGAAAAGTAAATATATATATATATATATATATATAGAGAGAGAGAGAGAGAGAGAGAGAGAGAGAGAGTCATGCATGCATGCATGGTATACGTAGTTATCATACTAGAAACTTCACTTTCTAGAATCTAGATAATTTGACCAACAAATTATTTGTCATGCATTTTATTTCTATGGAGTAAGCTAATTCTTTCTTCAATGAATATCTACCCTTGAGGTTGAGGCCGTTTTTTTTAATGATAATTTAGACTGAATTTAAACACACGCCCTACCTTAGTCACTGTTAATGATTGAATCAATCTATAACTTCTAACTTTGCAAGAGACTTAGTACACCAACTCAATTAAAATTTATTAAGAAAAAGGATAAACAGAAAAATAACAAAATAAAATAAAAGAGAGGAATTAATTATTGATAATAATATTAGCTTAATTTTAGCATGTCAAGGATTGTGGATGCATCAGTTTCCACGATTAGGCAGGTACATCAAATGAATACCTCTTAGGAATTTATTTTTATTTTTTTTTGCAAAGCATATATACCATTCTATTCACTTTGTTAAATAGTCAAAAAAAATTGTTGAATATATCACAATTAGAATTTTTAAAAGAATTTGTCCCATAAGAAGAATTTGGATCTTATGAGAGCACTAGCCCATTACAATAGAGAATAGATAGCCTACTAATTGTTATGGGCTAGTTATTACTATCAAGCCCATTAAAACCTGTGGACTGTAACCAAGCCCATTATAATATGTGGACTGTAATCAAGCCTTTGCTTTTCTTTTCTCTTCTCCTCTTGATCGTATTTATTTCCTCACTATAGAGACTGACTTTGTAGTGAAAGAAAAGTATCCGAAAATGGCCAAGTCTCTGATTCTATCTCCTCTCTCAGCTCCAAGCGAACCGGGTTCTGGAATTTGCCTAAAAAAATCATCTTTTGTTCACAATACGAAGCTCATATTCGCTCCTTCTTCATCTACAAATACAGTTAAAAGATGGTGCTTTAGGTCTCCAACGGCGTCCGCCAAATCTTTTGACAATATACCCAAACAATTCAGAGAAGAAAATCTCAAGGATGGATGTGAGCATATGTGTGTATATATATATATATATATGTATCTATTAGATGTTTGTGATTATGCGTTGTGTTTATTTTGCTTTTTGTAGCTATTTCCCAATCCAATTTGGTCAGTTGTATGTTTATTGGGTTTATTTATTTATTTTTTGTTATTAAGTGCAATAAATTTGTGGGGTTGTTATGGCTTCTGGGTCTCCTTTATATTGCAGATATTTGTGTTTGTTTACGTCATTCATTATCTAGCATTTTTTTCAGATTGAAAAATGAAAGTACTAGCTACCCAAATCAACTAGGGAGTATAGGTTGAGCAGGTAGTGAACCGTATGGTTTCAAGCAGGCAAAGTGGAAAAATTGGATTAGTCTAGTGGTATATACTTAAGAGTAGGGGTAAATTATAGTTTACAGAGATTATATCGAGTTATGCTTGTTTATATGTCACTAAAAGAATTTTAAGGCTGCTTGATTTGTTGTTTTAAGCTGTCTCTGGACACATTAAGTTCTCCAGAATGACTAGCAATGAATCAGTAGTTCTATGGATATGTAAACGGCATGTGTGCGATTACATAGGACTACTTTGACTGTTAATTTCCTATTGTTGAACAGATATCCAAAGCACGGTGTGAATTACCAACAGTTTTATTGCATTTGTGTATTTCTTTTTTGGGAACATCAGACCCTTCTAGGTGATAGCTCTTGTTCCATATCTTTAGGGTTAAAGTTTGATCCGTATTTTAAGTTAACTTGTGGAGAGTTTTGGCAAGTCTGACGTAGTTGGACTAATTTGACAAAGTTTTTGGTAAAGCTGATCGTAGTTGTTCTGACAAGATAGATTATGAAGTAGTTGTTCAGCCAAATGGAGATTTGGAAAGAAGCAAACCTTGACCAGGAGATAAGATTCTCATAAAAATCCTTGTCAGAACCTTGTAACGTAGTCATTTTAAGTATTTTATACCACTTGCCTTGATGTGAATTGGTTCCTCTATGCTCATTCAGCAAGTATCTTGTTTCCATATGAATTTGTGTAGCTTGATTTCCTTTTGGTCCAATTTTTTTTAATTGTATCTTCTTCTAGCTAAAAGATTAAAACAAGAATTCACTAAAATATAGAATATAATATATGTGACCATAGTTGGACTAATTTGAGGAAGTTTTTGGTAAAGCTGATCTTAGTTGTAGTGATGGGATTATGAAGTAGTTGTTTAGCACTTTAGCCAGATAGAGACCTGGACAGAAGCAAACCTTGACCAGATGATAAGATTCCCATAATCTTACTTGGAAGAACCTTATAACAAAGACATTTTGAGTATTTTAACCCGTTTTCCTTGATGTGAATTGGTTCTCTATGCTCATTCAGCCAGCATATTGTTTCCATAATGAATTTGTGTTGTATCTGCTTCTAGCTAATACAAAAATTCACCAAAATATTGAATACAATATATCTTTAAATTTTGATAACTCAATGACTCTTGATTTTGATTCTTATCAGAAATAGAAAATGTTTAGATTATTACTCATCATTTCCTAACATTCTCAATTGTAGTAATGGACAATTACAAGAATGCCCCTCAATATCTTTATGGCCTTAGTCCTTCGCAGATGGATATGTTCAGGACCGAAGATAATCCGGTTCGTCGACAGTCAGAAAAAGTGACAGAGGTCTCATAATCTTTACATGCTTCTTAAGTCTATTTCACATTAATATAAGTGGCTAATGTTTGGTAAAGTGATAAGCAAAGCAACCATATACATCGCGGTAATAGTATTTGTTGATGCTATGTACTATTTTCCACTAAAAGGATGCCTATGCTAATTGGCCATTATGAAGCTACCCTTTAATCTTTTCATTGAAAGAGAAGATAAGTTACCCAGTTGTAATTGATCATTGAATACTTTGTCAGGAAAGCATCTCATCATCCCATAACTATTTGAACCATGGAGGAATGTGGAGTCTATCAGGCATGGATGAAAGGGGCCCTTCAAAATATAGTATGAGTGTGAGCATGTACCGTGGAGGAGCCAGAGGAAATGGAAGACCCAGAACTGCTCCTCCTGATTTGCCGTCTCTGCTTTTAGATGCTCGAATTTGCTACCTAGGCATGCCTGTAAGCCAACAGCCCATTCATTTCAGATTTATAATTTATCTTGCAATGTACTTTACATTTAATGATTCCTTCTTCATCTTATTCTGTCTGGTTGCTGTAGATTGTACCCGCAGTAACTGAGCTTCTTGTTGCTCAGTTCATGTGGTTGGATTATGATAATCCATCAAAGCCTATATATCTATATATAAATTCATCTGGGACACAGGTAATGTTTGGGGCATCATTGTTGTATTCTGGAATTAATTTCTTCTTATATTTCTTTGTGATAGCCTGAAGCACTTATTCCCCCACCCCACCCCACCCCGCAAATAATGAAATTATTTTACCTATCTCATTGGTTTATTTGTATGATACACTTGTCCAGAATGAGACGATGGAGACTGTTGGATCCGAAACAGAGGCATATGCCATTGCTGACACCATGGCTGTAAGCATATAGTCATGTGGTATTAGTTATTATTAATGTAAAAACAAGCAAAGTTTAATCTCCATATCAGTTAAAAAGTCGTCTAAAATTTTTCTGCTAAGATTTTTTTTGAGTATAAAAAGAAAAAGTAAAGGATAAGAAATCCTCGAGTATCCAAATAAAATGGAATGGGAAAATTGTTTCCTTCAAATACTTTATCTCCTTTGATTCAGCTACTTGTCCTTCTTTATACCTAACAAATGCTCTTTTTACTTTTTTCCTAATCTACCTCAAGTATTGCAAGTCAGACGTATATACAGTGAACTGTGGCATGGCATTTGGTCAAGCCGCAATGCTTCTATCTCTTGGAGCCAAGGGTTATCGCGCTTTGCAGCCACATTCTTCCAGTATGTTTAATTTCTGTTGACAAAAAATAGCAAAATTTTGTTATGAAAACTTTATTTACGTAATAACCTTTTTAGTTGTAAATCTTATGATGCTTCCACCAAAGCTGCCAACATATTGTTTTTACTTCGGCCCCCTACTATAGATTAGGACGCTAGGCTGAGGGGGGCCTAGGCGGGATTTTTTATTTTAAGCCAATTTTAATATTTTATCTTACATTTATTCAAACAAAACAATAATATAAAGAAAAACAATCTATAATAAGGATAATAAAGGCATTTGCTTAAAGTTCAAATACATATCCATATTGCTAATGTCAAAGGTCAAACACAAATATGCAATTGTTCAAAATTTAAACATATTTTTAACATATTAATTTTATTCATAAATAAGATTGCTATTAAATAATAAAATTTAAAATTTCAAGAATTTAATTTAATATTAAAATTTAAGAAACTAAACATAAATTTAAGAATTATATTAAATTAAACTAAATATTACATATGTATCATCATTTATATAATTTGAAGTTGGTACAAGTTCAAAAAAACAACTATAATAAAATTATCCATTTCGACTTGATATTGTTCATTTCTTGTTGTGATTTGATATACTACAACCTGTATTATGAATATGGTAAATCATTAGAAAAATAAATATATCAAGATTTGGTTTGGGTGGTTATTAAAATAAAAAAAAAAACTTTTCGCTTAGGTCCCGCCTAATTTCTTGGAGGATTTTTTTTTGCCGCCTTGGGCTTAGGGGGGGCCTAGCGCCTAGGCGGTGATTTTTAGAACATTGGTCATCACAAGCTGATGAACCATTATTTGCAGTATATTTGTACTACGAGATCAATCTGTTTTTATTTATTTATATATATATATATATATATATATAGGACGGATCTAAAACACTCATCTTAAATAGCACTCTCTTAAATAACATTCATTTATTAAAACTACGTCGTTTTAGAGATTTTTTTTAAAAGCAAGTGGGGCTACGGGTGGTATTTTTGTAAATAAAAGGAAAGCCAGTGGGACCACTCTATTTTAATATTATTTTGTATTTTAAAAGAATCTCCAAAACGACATAGTTTTAATAAAAGAGTGTTTTAGATCCGTTATATATATATAGAGAGAGAGAGAGTAAGGATAAGAGCATTCCTCTTAAATAACA
This sequence comes from Panax notoginseng, assembly GCA_016801055.1. NCBI lineage: Eukaryota > Viridiplantae > Streptophyta > Magnoliopsida > Apiales > Araliaceae > Panax > Panax notoginseng. The sequence continues at coordinate 9,122,278 of CM029019.1, forward strand.
TTCCTATTTAAATAGCACTCCTTTATTAAAACTACGTCGTTTTGTAGTGACTTAAAAGAGAGTGGTCCCACTTGTTTTTCTTCTATTTACAAAAATGCCACCCGCGGCCACTCCAAAACGACGTAGTTTTAATAAAAATGTGTTATTTAAGAAGGAATGTTATTTAAGAGGAATGCTCTTGATCCTTGCTATATATATACATATATATATATATATAATTGCATAATTATGTTTATGTTAAGTTTCTTCCGTTGTCTCTCTCTCCCAATTTCATCCTGTGTCCTGGTGGAGAAAATTTTGCCATCCTTATTTCACTGAATCACCATATGCTTGCCATATTAGGGCTTATCTTGTGGTATTTGGTGTTTGCACTGGTCAAAGCAAAAAATTTTTTGGGACTTTATTGGCATATGCTTGGTTGAAGTACGTCGTCAAAATGGTTACTATGTTTCTGACACCCCGTATCTGATTAAATACATTTAAAAGATCTGCTTACCACCTAAAATATGTTCCTTGCCTATCTCCCTGAGATTCCAATATTAAAACTTATAACCTGATGAAAGATTCCATTGCATCCTAAAGTATTGAGTGGGTAATATTGTGAATTGTTTATTGCTTTAATGGATTATGACACATCATTTTGTCAAATTTCCACACCGCAGCAAAACTACATCTGCCTAAAGTCGACAAATCAAGCGGAGCTGCTATAGATATGTGGATTAAGGTGCTCTCTCTCTCTCTCTCCCTCTCTGCCCAACTCCTCTGTCTTCTTTGTCTGTGCGTGTGCACAAGGCACTGACTTCTGACCTTGCATCAGGCTAAAGAACTTGATGCAAACACTGAATATTACCTCGAGCTCTTAGCAAAAGGAATTGGGAAACCAAAAGAAGAAATTGAGAAAGACATTCGGCGGCCCAAATATTTCCAAGCTCAAGAGGCCATTGACTATGGCATTGCAGACAAGATAATTGACTCGAGGGATGCTACATTTGAGAAACGGGTACATATTCTTTATAGTTGTTTCTTCTTTGTCCATGTTATTGCACTTCTTACAAGTTAATTCTAATATTACTTATCCATTAATCAGAATTATGATGAGATGCTCGCGCAATCGAAGGCCATGAGGAGTAGAACAGCAGGCAACCCACAGGCTGCTCCCTCTGGATTTAGGTAATCAGAAAGAAGACACCACAAAGCCTTAGTATTAAAATGGCAGGACTAAGGTGCCCAAGTCTGTGTTCAATATCTTGCACAATGGAGGAGCAGGTTACACTTCCTGACATAAACTGGTACTTTCTTTTGTAACGTAAGCCAAGCACCTCTACAGCTTTGTAAACAGGTTTGGTTTATGTAGTAGCTCCATTTTGTGTTGTATACGTGGTTTTGTACACAAAAACATAGTGTTGTATGACTTTTAACTAATACTGTTGGACGAACTGCAAAGCTTCAAATGATCCTTTATCCTATTGGTGTACTCCGTATAATTAGTCAAACATTATATGGTTTCTTGTATTTCTCCACTGCAAGGCTATGGAATCGTACAGACATACGGTCCACTGTGACTCCATCTTTAGTCTACGATAACATTACCGTATACTCAGTAGATCAAGGTTGGTTGGTAGTTCGTGAAAAAGACTGTTATGCAGCAGACATAAGAACATGCAAGGCTGAAAGCATAAGAACATTTGCATTGGAGTTTGAATGGTCCACTGTTAATACCGTTTTAAGTGTACATCAGAAACAAATGTCTCAGGTTTGTATGTCTAAAACTACTAAAAAACACAGTTCTCTGCTAAATAAAGTTTATGTAGTAGGATTGGGGAGCACTTTTGGCTTTGGCTTCACTTCAACTTCATTTACGCTGCGTACAAAGATGGAATCTGGTTCATGACTGCAAAAAAAAAAAAAAACATCAAGAGTGTATCACATGTATGCACCATATTGAGATTGTGAATATATATAGAGAGAGAAAAGAGAGAGGCTGAGATGGATATTGATCTTACGGTTTTTCTCCCTCTTCATAAGTATAACTGGATGCAACAGCCAACAGTCGCCCATCTCTACTGAATGATAATGCAGCAATGCTTGAAGGGTATTTTGAGTACTGCAAGGTGAGATAATAAAAGACAACAACAATAATTAAATGTCTAAAATTCCAAAATAATTTATAGATATAATAAATGAATGTACATTTACCTGATACAACCTCTTCTTGTTGTTTCCATCCCACACATTGACATAACCATCACAACCACCAGTTGCAAAAGTACCATAGCTGCAATTTATCAATGTAGAGGGGTAATATGAGTTGGTAACTACAAGTAGAGTGGAAGAATATTCTGGTTCCCTTTACTAAAAACTATAAGACCAACTCATTAAGTGCCCAAGTTAAATCCAAGTTTTATCCAAATCATGTTTTCCAAAGAATTCTAATACGAGAAGAAACTAATCATGACAAGGACTACATATCAAACATTTTTTTGAGTAATCAAGCAAGGGAATGGTCAAGTATATTCTGATATGAATGCCTTATGGCTTATGGTCAGTTCCTTTATGTCATATTCACACAATAACCTGTTCAAAGGTCATGTCATTTTAGAAAATGCAAAACATCTTGGGCCCGTGTCATATCTTGCAATTGTATTTACTGGACTGAGTTTACATTTTCAACCATTCACCAGTTGGAGAAAAAATATTTCAGCTAGTCAGAGCAAGCCCACAACAAAAAAGTATACAACACGTCATCACTTCAATGCACATAGTATTTACTCTGTTGACAATTGACATCTATGCTGAATAATACTACTTGAGAGCTCGTCTTTTGTGCTGAACAAAACTAGGTGCATTAGAAAGGTACTAATTAACATGCAATATAAGTAAATAATTTTGCCAACATACATGGGGTGAAATGTGATGGCATTTACAGGGTAGACAATGTCTCTTCCAGCTTCTGATTTCCGATGACACTTGAAGGCGTATCTGCAAAAAATTTATAACCACAAAATAATAGAGCGATAGCTGACAAAAGGAATACCCTCGTAATATAAGGCATATAGCCATGCCTGCATTCATACAGTAGTATCTAATATGAATTATAAAGAGGTTTACTATCCAGTTGTTCAGATTATCTACTCACAATTGGCATTGCCACATTGCATCCCATCACAATTGAAGGGCGTAGAAATGGAAAAGACCTTAAATAACAAGTCATGTAATAATAGCAACTTGTATACCATGCTATGATAGAAAAGCCCATACGTCTCAAACAGAACAAAAAGGGCAGGCCTGACCAACAATTAAATGTGCACACAAGGAATAACTTGAATACATACTACACAAGGATAGATGGAACATCCATCCACATATGAATTAAATTATAAGAAGCAACAAATAGTCAATGATCATGCAACCTTGTTGAATATTTCAATGCAAGCTCCCAGTACATACTAACAGAAGCCTAAAGAGTAAGAGAAGCAGGTCTAAGATCTGTGAAGATATCAATAGAAAGACATTGAAGTGGCTCATGCTTATGGATATTTGTTAGACCCTTGTAGGCTTGACATTGATTTGGCATGCCGGACAACTCAGCAGCGTGCCAAGACATAGGCTTTGACATCTAACCCAAGTGACAAGACATTTGATTGAACAGTAGTTGGAGGGTATACCCAGAGAGTATACATTATGACTGCTCAAGCACACTAGACGTATGTTGGTGACAATTAGGATATTTTCTTAATGTCTACAATAGGGGAGGGGTGGTCTGTGAAGTCCACCCAAGCCATGAGCAGGCTGCCATGGTCTATGCATGCGGAGCATTGGGGCATTGTTGGGCTTCCCTAACAATAATGTTAGCATACGGATTGGTGGCTTGGATCGATCAAAGATATTGATGGTTTGACATTAAATGTGGACACCATGTGGCCTGTGTGCGCGCAATGGCACATGTCTTGCACATTTAGGCAGGCTTTGAAGTCAGGGTTGGGGGCTTGAATGTGTTGAGATGGTGCAGCATTTGATGACATAACCTAAGCTAGAATCTGGGTATCAAAGACCAAGACTTGTATGGGAAAGGCTTGGCATTGAGTTGAGGCATGGCATAGGCAGCGGCCTTAGCGTGCCAGTGTGTGGCATGGGCTAGATGCTCAACATGCATAGTTAGGGCGAAGCAGACATGTAGCAAGTTTGGGTGATGGGCAGTGAGCAGTAGTTTGCGGCATTGTGTGACGCTGGGCTAGGCAGCATGGTCCATCGGGCTTGAGTACATAGGTTAGGCAAAAGATAGAAATCCGGTGGGTCAAAGGAATTCGGCAATAGTCAGATAATTGTGGCAAACAAACAAGTGGCAGCAATGGGCTTTGACACATGGGTTGGCTGGGAAGTTCATAGCAGTTACAAGGCAGTTGATGGTTATGTCATGATCAGATTGTTGGGCTTATTTGAATGTTGGACAGAAATAACTAATAGGGCAGTTATTTATGTTTTAATTGATCCTGGTATGTGCTGTAATATTCTTATTGGCTAATAAGTAATAACCTCTTGGCAGTTAGGGTTGTCAACTGACCATAGGGCCTATTTACGAAATTTAGAGGGTGCTTGGTGCAATAAATTGTGGGGAAATACACAGGGTTAGGCATTGGTTGTCTAGTGAGCCTTTGGGCAGAGTTCCTTGATTGATTGGTTCAATAAAGGTTGGGCGTTTTGGCCTGTAAATTGTGCGTGCTTGTTCATTTGTGCTTGCTTACAATTGTGTATTCTAATTCAGTGTTGCATACATACGTGTGGATGTTTTTGATTATTGCAAAGGTTGTGTTTAATCATATACAGGCATGTGTGTGGGATGTTGGCAAAAATAATGCAGTGGTGTGTTGTTCGGGTGGATTGGCTGAGTGGTTTTGGGAGACAAACCAGGCCATCACAAGGCAAAAAAATTAGTTTGATTTTAGCTCTGTGACAATATTCATAGTGTAAAATTTTAGTATTCTAAAAATCACTAAAAGGACCTATGCAGCGGAGGGGATACCTAGTCCCTAGGCGGGATGCCGGGACCTAATTGATTTCCTAGGCGATATATATATACACACACACGTACACATGTATTAGATGTGAAGATTCTCAATTGTGCATGAATAACAAGAAATCCTAGAAGGCACTTCAGTTTACAATTCTTCAATCTAATTTAGTTGGGTAAATAAAGCAAAGTACGGATATTTTAGACTGCCCAGTGCCTAGATAGATTAGGAAAATATCAAAGTTGTTGGAGCCCATTAAACCTAAGAGGATGCCTAGAAGAATTTTTAGAGCACTGCAAAAAATACATACTTTTTTGTTTGACCAGCTTCAGAAAGATCGAAAAATTCCATTGCCACTCGACCTTCCACAGAACTAAGAGCATAACCTGCACATTACAGTCTTAATCAAAAATCAAAACAAGAACTTATTTCATAGACAAACATAATCACACTAGCAGCAGAAGTTAAGAATTTTTAATACTCGTCACCTTATTGGCCATCTTTCAGTTATTTCAGAAACACAAATTTCAAGTTCATCTCTGTCATACTTCTCTCTCCATCAAGAGACTATATTACCTTATTGAACTTCAACAAGGACCTTTGAGAAAAAAATTTAATTTTTATAGGATTATTAACTAAAAGCCACAGAGAAACTGCAGTATTGGCAGAGTAGTGAGTCCCACAATAGTGGCTTGACAGCTAACTTGAATATTGTTTTTGATAGGGAATTGAAAGTCGACCAACAGATGCCAAGCAAAGCAACACGATGGGGAGAAGCCAGGGAAATGAAAAGGCATAAAGAAGTTCCTGATGGACACCTGTTCCATTAGGGTAACAGCGCACACATCTGGTTTGGTATTTCAATGAAGATTCCCTCCGTTGTTCAGGTTGAGACATATTCCGCAAATCATAAACATTTACATTCCGACCAGCAGTTGCAACCACTAAACGATTGCCAACAAGAGAGAGAGAATAGACACGCTCAGGTTGACTGTATGTCCCAACAAGAGAGCGTTCCTGCCCACTAGCTCCTCTAGGGTCCCAACACTTCAGGGTTTTGTCCCAACTACCAGTGATCACTTGCCCTGTATCATAAATAAGTTAAATAAATGTTACCAAACATGAACGTTTTAGTAAACGAAAAATATGATCACTTATAGGATTATATGTGCAGTAGTAAGAAAGATAGTATGGACAAATTAGTAAGCAGAACAAATCATCCTTAGTCTTAAGCTAGACTTTATTTGAAGGGTTCTAACAACTTTGGTCATAGACTATTTTAAGCTGTCCACCACAATGTCTTAAGAAATCCTTTTTCTTCTTCTTTTTCCTAAAATATTTAAGAGTTTGTTTTTCATTTTTTCCTCAAAACAATAATAGTGCCTGAATGACCTGTGTATCACATGCTACTCATCAGATTCAGACAAACAATATATTCAAGTCCAGCATGTTATGAAGGACAATTATATATTTATATAAGTGCCAGTATAAATTACCAAGCAAAAGAAAAAGATATAAACATTTTATAATCCGAACTTCGAATTTCCATAATCTGGACAGCAAAATGCCAGAAGACTAGCCCAACAAATTCAATTATATGTCGTACCTAAAAACACCATTATCCATTTATGGCATGGGGAACACAGTAATTGAACTTGAAAGTGAAGTAAGATATTTAAAATTTTAATTAGGTGTCAGTCAGATTTGGGGTTCCAAAGTTGTCTAATATCCGAAATTCTGCACTGACATGCACTTATCCACAACTTTTTAAGAGTTAAACATGTTGTAGCATTCCAAAAAGTTCATGATTTATCGTGGGTGATGATATAAAGTTTCAGACATTGTCCTGAGAAAGTGCCCATTGCCAAACATTACCATGGGTTTGGATTTCAAGTGTTGTTTTAATTTCACAACAAATAAACAACTTCTGGTTCATATATCTAACTTGTTTAAGACATGGAAAATATTATCATTTCTAAGATCGACTGCGCTTCCAATTTCTTAAACTTTAAAGTCCAGTTACAGATCCAGTTGACAAAATTTGGTTCAACATCCAGGATGACACTATTGCGTTGAGCATAATAATCTCGGAATCATACAGTTAAATCTTGATACCTTCTTCAAACCAATATATATGCACACGCGTGGGCGCACCCCCACACAACCCCATATATATAGGTTAGATAGAGCAGAGTCCTGTTAAAGTCCACATGTCAAATTGTTAAGCAGTCTAGCTTTTCTTTGTGCAAGGACTCCAAGAGGAATCATGCTTAAAAAAATTATTAAAATCAATACATTTAGTACGAGCTTTAGTTTTGTAATCTTCCTTGTCACATGCACAGTATGTGCAATGCCACTGTTATAGTGTTATGATTGTCAGACAATATCAATGTGTATTCTCTTTTCTATTTTTTGGTCATCTAAAATAAATATTTCCAAATTTATAGAACTACTTCTTACAAGTTTTGACAAATAAGTTTGAGACAAAGAAGACAAAATACTTGAGGGTTGAGTCAGAAAATGTAGCTTTTGTGCCAATTGAACCAGCATATACGGGAGAACAGATCAAACAGATAGGTATTTAGCGCAATAATAATCAAACCAACCTGTTGCGTACGAGTACTCAATACAACGTACAGGTGCATCATGCCTTCCCAAAATATCCTCCCTCCCGTAGCCAAACACAAGCCTGAAATATTAAGAACCATTGTAAACAAGAATAATTATAATACCTCAAACAAAAATTAAAAAATCTCACCATATAATAAAAAAATAGACACTAGTAATTTTTCCAACAAATAAAATTAAGTTTGATATAAGGGAACACAGATAGATAGAGTTTAAACCAACTACAAAACTGGAGTCATCTTAAGCTATTCATGAGCCAGCATCCACAATAAAATGGATCTAGGAAGAGTACTTGATAGAATACAAAACTCCTACCGACCAATAAAAAACACTGAAGGTTTAGACAAAAAACAATCACTTAAAGAAGCAAACTGCAATATTAAAACAAACTTTTAGAAAATCAAAGGAAAACTATATATTTCAATGACAAATTATATCCAAGAATAAGAAGACACTAAAGTATAATTCAATCTGCAACATAACCACTTCAATATGGAAAAGAACAGTTCAGCAAGATAGTTATGACTTTTAAGATGCAAAATGGCTGCAACAGTTAGAAATTTCGGGATTATGTACTATTGAAATCCATGGGATAATTAAATTTAGTGAAAAACTGCATACACAATTATGCTAACATAACAACTACATTAATTGTTCTAACCTTTATATTTGTGATATATCCTTGTCAGATACTCAACATCTATGGATTAGGATCCCCTCCATTACACTTGTCACCCAATTTCTCCATTACACATTTAGCGACACAAATATTAATTTTAACAACGGCACTAGCAGCAAAATTATTTGCGACGAATATTATTATGTATCAATGTAATATTTTTGCTACTAAATGTGTACTGGGAAAATTGGTGAAAGGTTTAATGGGGAGAAACCTAGTCCAATAGCTAAGGGGCCTAAAGGCATGTGATATATGCTAGACTCTCCCAAAAAGCATATTCAGATATCCAAATTCACTACATAATTGTTGATATGTCTTTGAACTTGTATGCCATCATAATTACTTTGAGATGAGTAAAGGGTCAACCACAAAAATTTTGTGCCATATAGAACACTATTTAGGTAACTACTTAAAGATAAAGATCAACTCAAAGCCGAGAGCCTTAGACAAAAAAACATATCTTACTCTACTTGTTCATTTCATATGTAGCCTTTATCTACTATCTAAACTAATCAAAATTAAAGTTTAAATCTCATGTCCACACTCTATTAATACTTCTTCGCTCTTATTGAGGTTCAAGTGTTAAAGTTTCTATCTTAATACAATATCATCTTCATGCCATCTGCACCCATGTCCTAACTCTCCGAATCAGTCCAAATAGATTCCCGAACACAAATTTACAAATTCCTATAAACTCAACTAGGCACGTAATGGTTTGATTGAACTTCAAATATCAGGGTATATATACCTTATATGCATAGCAAAATAAGGCTCCACTCCGCATCTCAAACTCAAGCTTGTTTACGGCTTGTTTTGTTGCTTTAGCCAAGCCAATCAAACTTGGACGCAATGTTCTAAAAGGCGCTAGGCGGGCGGCCGAGGGGAGCCTAGTTCCTAGGGGGCCTAGGCGGGGTCTGGGCAGGGACTGGGCGAGATTTTTTATTTTAAGACAATTTTAATATTTTATCTTACATTTATCCAAACAAAATAATAACATAAAACAAAACAATCTATAATAAAGATAATAAAGGTCTTTTCTTAAAGTTCAAACGCATCCATATTGCTAATGTCAAAGTTCAAACACATCTATATTGCTAATGTCAAAGTTCAAACACAACCATGCAATTGTTCAAAATTTAAACATATTTTTAACGTATTAATTTTATTTATAAACAAGATTGCTATTAAATAATAAAATTTAAAATTTCAAGAATTTAATTCAATATTAAAACTTAAGAAACTAAACATAAATTTAAGAATTATAAAATTGAATTAAACTAAATATTACAAATGTATTATCATTTATATAATTTGAAGTTGGTATAAGTTTAAAAAATTACAACTATAATAAAATTATCCATTTTGACTTGATATTGTTCACTTCTTGTTGTGATTTGATATGCTACAACTTGTATTATGAATATGGTAAATCATTAGAAAAATAAATATATTAAGATTTGGTTTGGGTAGTTATTAAAATAAAAAAATCTCTCCGCCTAGAACCCGCCTAATTTCCTAGAGGAATTTTTTTGTCGCATTAAGCCTAGGTGAGACGCCTAGGGGGCTTAGAGGCGCCAAGGGGGGCCTAAGTCCTAGGCGGAGCGCCAAGGGGGGCATAACGCCTAGGCGGAACCTAGGTGGACCTAAGCGGGAATTTTTAGAACAGTGATTGGACGCAAGAAAATTTACTAGTCAAGCCAAGTTTTAAGCCTTAAACATGTTTTATTGTGTTCAATAAAGTTTGGATCGATTAAATTTAGACAAATGAACTTGAACACCCTAAAGTTCAGCATGTTTCAGTTGTTTGCAGCCATATCCAAACCATAGTTCCCGGTGGCAATGCCACTCCACAACCTATCATTCTTTTAATTTTTCCTTTGCTTCCATTTTTGAATACATAAATGTGTTGACAACTTCATAAACACTGAGCCCAAGCCCCAAAGTATTCAGATGTCACCTTATTACCAAGAGTAGAAGAGAATGGTTTGCAGAAAGCCACTTCCTCAATACCCATTGCTATGCAAAAGCTAATATGGTTCTCACCTTCGCAGCCTTGCTGCCATGGCCTCTATCTCACCCTATATACTAGCCTTACTAGGATAATCTACACGCATATTTGAGTTGAATTGCAAATTATTGTTCATAAATAAACCACCAACATAACATACCACCATAGAAAGCCTTATAATAAGCAGGAAAAAAATTTGATAATACCTATATATATACACATACATACTAAATGGAAAGCAACAATACTCATGATTAGAAAGAAAAGCTAACTTCTACTTTATTATCCACGAGTGAGTTCACAGGTAATATGTAACTAGTATATAATGTAACAACATCTATGCGAAACTAAATATGATAGTAGACTTAACACTAGTACAGAACTTCACAATTTAGAATTTACCACTAGTTCCTACATACAGAAATCAGGAAAATAAAATGCAAACTCTGAGTAACTAATCTTAGGCCTTATGGCACTAACTAAGTTTTATCTAGCTACCCAGATGTTCAAATCATATTACTGATACAGATAAGACCCAACATTTCTAGATGCCAAGTTAGGAACTCTTGTTAAACTATACATTATCAAGCTCTGGAGTAAAACATTGCTTCAATTTAAAATAAAAAATAGCGCAGAAATTGATGATACCTCCTCACAGTATTATCAGCACCGGCACTAAACCCCGAAGAATCATCATGAAAACAACAATCCAATACAGCACCACCGTGCATGAACTCTCCCCTCAGCACATTGGCGCTCGCATCGTACAAACGAACACTCTACAAAATCAAAGTTCGACTTCAAATAAGATTGCACAACGTGTGAACCGATTGTTGAATTAAAAACTAGCAATAAATGAGCTGCGATTACTAGGTTAAAATGAAATTGAAGAAGAAGAGTACTTTGTCCCAAGAAGAAACAAGGAGGTGATCACTGTGATTAGAGAATCGAAGGTTGGAGATTCCATCGGTCGGCGGATTCGATAGCTCCCGTCCGGTCACCTGTGGCACCGCCGTCATGATCTGATCTATATTTCGTAACTACGGGTTTCTAGTGAGAGTGTTTGCAGAATTTTTCTAAAGATAGAAATAGAGAGAGAGAGGGAAGGGTTTTTGAAAATTGAAATGCGAATCAAAGAGATAAAGAAGGGGCTGATTTCAAATTCCAGATATTTTAAATTCAAAATAGAGACATCTGTGGTTTGTTTCAACTGAGGAGTACAATTAAGGGCGTAACCGCGTAACTAACCGAGATTATTGAGTTGTTAATATTTAATTTATAAATTATAAAATTTATGAAATATGAAAGAAGTTTTAATTAATACTAGTTTAACTATCACGATCTGAAAACGAGCCTAATTTTTCGAACTATTTTAAAATCTATCAAATAAAATATAAATAATTTTAAATTTACTGCTCACTCAATAAATCATTTGTGCCATCCAAAGTTTGGGATAAATTTTACCGTCCATATAGTGTCGGAGGCACGGGACACAGCTAGTTTACTCATATTTTAATCATTTATATTTTGAGTCGAGTTCGAATCAAATTTGTAGTCAAACGAGTATGAATCGAGCCCAACATGTTTGTTCATTTTACAATATTAAGTACAATCAATCAATCAATCATTATATAATTAAAAAACATAAATTTAGTTTTGTTTGGTTTGGTATTTTTTGTTTAACTTTAGTAATTCACTAAATACAAACCCGCGCGTTGCAGCGGGATTATTCAATTTTTTAATATTAAATGTGTACGTACAGTTAATAAATTAAAATACACTAAGAAGATGGTAAATTATTGTGCGATGATCAAATTTTACACAGAAAAATAAATGAATATACATTGATGAGGTAGTGTTGAGAGTTTACCGATTTGTGCATTACATCTTCTGTTTTGTTCCAAGATTTTTTTTGTAACAATTGTTTCAAGCTTTTGAGTAATTTCTTTATTTTTTTCAGGTATATTTACTGCATGAATTAAGAATTTTGAACTTATTCTAAAGTCTAAAATCTAAAGATACAAAGCAAGAAAGAAAAAACAAAAAATATATATTCATTTGTTTTGTATCTAGTTTTCATCCAATGTTTAAACCTATCTGATTTGTATAAACCTATTTACTTTGTATCTAGTTTTCATCAAATGTTGAACCCCAACTCGTTAAAATTTACCTGTTGCTATTACAAATAACCTATTATTTTCTCCCCTGAGAAAGATTTGATGAGGGAGAATATAACACTAAATTATTGACTCAAATAGAAAAAGAGAGGTGAAACTGTTTAAATTCTGAACAATGGTACTCCAGTTCTTACAGTTGCCTGCAGATTCATTTATGCTAATAATTGTCATTCATCAAATCAAATCGTAGTGTGTATTGAAACTTACTTTGAAAGCAATAAATGCCATGGTGCAAGTATTTTATTTTATTTTTTCATTAAAAAAATGTGCGATTTCTAGCGAGAATTATATGAGAACATTAAGATCACACAAAAGAATTAATAACATACAAATATGTAGGGAAATATTCACGTACTTCTTTTCCTAATGTCCAAGAAAAGGAGAAATTGAGCTATATGAATCAAAAAGCTAATGATAAATTTGTCAGGAATAAGCATGAGAATGTTATTCCTATTTATATATGATTTGATTATGATATATATGAATGAATATGCAAGTATGTTTGCATTAAGAAAAGCTGTAAAGTCCTTTGATAGATAATAGAAACATGTGTACAAGGACTTAGAATGAATTGATCAAATGTGTTAGGCTGATCATACATAAGCAAAACAACTTTGTAAAATTCTTAAAAAGAAATGATGTACAATGACTATAAATATAGAAAGATCAAGCATGTTAGGTTGATCTTATAATGTAATAGATAGGCTTGTCTGATCGTTGAGCACTGCACCAGAAATCGTAGTCTGCTAGGAGAGTCAAAGAAAACTCGAGAGCTATCGAGGCAGAATCGTAGTCTGTAATATAGTAGATCTCAGAGTTCGTAGACTGTCAGGAGAGATGAGGAAGGATCGTAGTTCGTCGAGAAGAACTTCCTCGGAGCCATAGTCTGCTGAGGAAGTCATGTTTAGAATCGTAGAGACAGCCTGCCTACGAGCCGATCAAGCATCTGCCAAAGCCAAGTCAAGAATCGTAGACTACACCCGGAGTCGTAGAGTCTACTGATGCCGAAGCCAAATCAGGATCGTAGACTACACTCGAAGTCGTAGAGTTTACTGATCATATCTGAGGCATAGATCGTAGTCGAGCAAGATCAGATGAAGACAACGAGCACAAGGACAGAAATCGTAGTATGTCAAGATCTGATCTCGGAGTCGTAGTGTCTGCACAGCCGAAACTGAATCGTAGAGTGCAGAACTAAGATGTGCTCACAACGCCAAGGCAGAATCGTAGAGCATATACGATTCTCAACAAATGAACACTCCCAGAATATCCAAAGAAATGAAGTCTCTGGTCCAAGGTGCAATGTTACATCCAACCTGAAAGAAACCAGAGAGCACTCAACGAATGACATGCAAGCTAACTGAAGATCTAAGCACCAACCCAACCAGCATTCAAATTGAGTTGAAAAGCCATTCGAGATGAAGTCTTCCACAAGTTGATCAGAAGAAGACTTCAGTAATTGACTAAGGAAAAGTCAGCAAGTGCAGTAGCTGTCAAGTGAATAGAAGACAACGATCTTGGAAGCAACCAGGATCGTAGTGTTTCACAAATCATGATACAATCAAAATAAAAATAAGTCTTACAGATCGAATGCTCTGATTCTTCTTCGTCGTGGTCTGCTTCTTCTTTGGGTTTGATTCAGCCTTTGGGTTTGATTCTTCTTCGTCGTGGCCTGCTTCTTCTTCGTCGTGGTGTGCTTACAGATCGAATCTTCGTCGTGGTATGCTTCTTCTTTGGATCTGATTGAGGATGTTTATCCTTTGGGTCTTCTTCGCTGTTTGAAAGAATACAAAATGAATTTAGTTTGCCATATTTGAATATATGATCCTAGATTTAGGGGAATGAAATTAGGTTTTTTACAGTTATGTTAGATGGACATTTATTTTTGTAAAGGGTAATTAGGAGCATTAATTAGGATGGACATGTGTTGATTTTTTAGAATGACAGATGTCAACTTATTTGTGTCATGTACTGTACGTGTTTTAGTATATATATAATATATAATATATAATAGATATTAGCATGGGTACTATTTAAATTTGTATCAGTTAAATACTATCTAAATTTAAAATAATCTTATTTTTAAGAAGAATAGAAAAAAAGAAATATATTTTTATTTCTTATTCAAGTTAGTATGAATACTCTAAAAATTTGAATAATTAATACATGTTATCTATCAATAATTACTAGTGTTTTTTAATAGTTTTATTTAGTTTATATATCTTAATAAATTTGTATAAAATACATTTATTAAAATATTAAGACGTCGAAAAAACCTCTTATATCATGTGATTTAATTATATTAATATTAGTCATGAACTTTACTATATAACTAATATTCCAACTAATTTAATTCATTAAACTTTTAAATTTTATCAAATCACGAGATTAATAATATATATAAATTTGAAATAGAATAACTATAATATTAGTTGAAAATTTATAGTGGATTCATTTCTAACTAATTATCATAATTAAATGGGTTAAATGCAAAGTCGACCACTGAACTTTTCTAATATTTAGGTATTGAGCCTCTTTCTTCCGGTCAACGCAAATTGAGCCCCTTTCTATTAAAAAATTTGGACTTTGAACCCCCAGACGCCACATGTGCGTTGACTTGCTGACGTGGCACACGTAGTGCCTACGTGGCACATGTGGCAGGTCTGACGTGGTATTTAATATTATAATTTGACATGTGTCAGCTGCTGACGTGGCGTCTTTTGAATTTTTTCCAAAAATTGTCTTTCCTTAGATTCGAACTCACAACCTCTTGTTTGGAATTTTGGTCATATGATCGCTGGAGCACCACAAGTCATATGTTAATATCTTGCAAGGATTAATATTTATATCAAAACCTGATATTTCCTCCATATATTCATTTCTTCTCCTTCACTACATAGTACATACCATAACTAATTGAACTAATTGGGTGATAATATTGAAAGAGTAGTGCTATAGACACAAACTATTTTATAAATATTTTACAAACTGCTGATGTGGTATACTCCACCTCAACATATTGATCAACAAATTATTTCAATATAGTTTTCGGCCCCACACAATATGCTGAGGTGGAGTATGTCACATCAGCAGTTTGTAAAATATTTATAGAAAAGTTTGTGTCTCTAGCATTATTCATACCGAAAGAGTAATAATCTTGGCCATCTCCGTTGTATAAATATGAGTTTAAGTAGTTTTTGTCCCCACTTGGAGAATCTAACAAAATCTCAGCAGCCAAGTTTCTACCCAAATGATTGCTCAAAATCCACCGACCTCAATCATCTCATTAAGAGTTACAAGAGGATTTTCGGTATTAATATTTATTATTATTATTATTATTATTATTATTATTATTACTATAATAACAATAATAATAATAATAATAACATTAATAATAATAATAATAATAATAGTACTAATAATAATAATAACAATAATAATAATATTATCATTATCAGTCATAATAATAATAGTACTAATAATAATAACAATAATAATAATATTATCAGTCATAATAATAATAGTACTAATAATAATAACAACAATAACAATAACAATAATAATAATGGTACTAATAATAAATGGCACGTATCAAAGCATTACTGTAAGACCCCGAATTTTATGAAATGGAAGTATTCAATTTTTTTATAATTATTATTTTATTTAGTAAATGGTTAAATTAATAAAATGATTAAAACTAAGGGTGATATGTGAAATTTTTGTAAAGTAAAGTAAGTTGTTATAAAATATTCGTTTTGTCGAAAATATTCGTACCACGACACAATTATTGGTGGACCCCACAAACAGAATTATTGTCGGAGTTAGAAAACGACAAAATTATCTTTTTATAAAGATAACGGCGGAAGTTTTACCATTAACTGTTGAAATACTCGGTAGTAAAAGTATAGTTGTGACGCCCCCAAAATAGGTATACATCACCTATTCTGAGTCGTCAAATACATGGTACAAAATACAAATAAAAACTTAATTATATAACTGTCGTATAAAATACGACAAAACATAAGCTGTGAGTTTTAATACAACATTGTCTTCTAAACAGTATTCAAACTTAAAATAAGTCATCAATACATTGATTTTCACATTATTTCATAGAATAGTGAAGACTATTAATGCTATTGTAACGCCCCCAAAATAGGTCCATTCCATCCAACCTATTCTGAGTCGCCAAATACATGGTACAAAAAACAACTGTAACTTTATTACAATAATTGTCGTGCAAAATACAACAACACATATGCTGTGAGTTTGGATACAAATATATACCAAATGTGACTCATGTTCCAATCGTGGACATCACCTCACAATGACACCTTACATAAAGGTATAGTCAAAAACTGTTTTAGAAATTAGAATCTTTGGGAAGTGCTTAAGGAAACCTTCGTACATGGGAGGCCATGCGTATAGGTTATGATAGATATCATATGGCCACAGAATTATCTTTGGTTGACCCAATAGACCCCAAAGAAAAACGAGAAGATTACTATCATATTCTTCCCAATGGTGAGTCTTCTCTTGACATATCATTATCTCTACTGTCTCTAATTGAGAATTATACTTTAAACAAACACCAAGATTATATAGGTAGTGCTCGTATATATACTCAGCAAGTGGATGAGCACATCCCTGTCTTATGATGACACGAGGTTGTATGTCGTTAGACATCTTGTATGATAGTGGCAAACCACCCTTCCAACGTTGGGTACACCTTACCCTATTGGATTCACCAAATATAATTACTAAATGAACTTTTCTATACTGCTTCGGGAGAACATCCACAGCTAGAGACCACCGTTCTATTTCCCCGTTACCCTCGCTCGACCCAGCTACACTCTTATTACCTGAAAAGAATTGTGAGTGAAGCAAAAGGGTGAGCACAACTAGCTCAGTAAAGAATATCATGACTAAAGATAATTAAATTATCAATAGCCTTCATCAATAATAAATCAGAGATTTAGAACATATGGTAAATGATAAAAATTTCAACCATAGTTGCAGCGGAACGAGCAATCCATTAGAAGAGTCAAATAGACTATAAAGTCTATTATCTTCTCCATGTTAAAAATCCATCAACAATGTTTTATCCCTGTAACATCAATCAACAATTCTGGTCCATAATCATATGAATAACTCATAATCATAACTGTAGTTCTAAATTCCTCTTCTCGTCCAGGACGAAGATAATTTTCATCACCTATCTTTACCTGAAACATCAAAGATCATGGTTACACCAAATCACATTTCCTGTTCATAATCATACTAATAACTTCATCTTTGCACTACGGCCAAAGATATTCATTTGTATCACCAGTTGGTCATGTTTATCTCAACATCTGTTCATCTTTGCACTACTGGCCAAAGATATTCAACAACATATCATCTTTGCACTACGGGCCAAAGATATTCATCAACAATTCATCTTTGCACTACAGGCCAAAGATATTCATCAATATTTCATCTTTGCACTACAGGCCAAAGATATTAATATCTCAAAGAAATATATAATCATTTCAGAATTTATATAAACAATAATTATAACCATGTTGATCATTTCACCTTTGCACTTAAGCTAAAGATATTCAATTATAAATTCAATGGTCATGATCATACCAGTCAACAATTCAACTTTGCACTACTGGCCAAAGAGAACCCATAGTCATGATCATACCAAAAATCTACCCATCTTTACACTCAAGTCAAAGAGAAATATCATCATTAGGGTTATAAAAATGTTATATATGATAATAAAATCAATATAATCAACATATAGATTTAATCTCAAGAGTAATATTCATAAATCAACTATAATTTGGTTAGAAAAAGAAACCAATTTTGTCGTGAATAGTAACTCGTGAATAGTAACTCATGAATAGTAACTCAATAGTAACTCATGAATAGTAACTCGTGAACTAGTAACCTCGACTCAAAAAGGTAAAAATTCCACAATAAAATCTATACCAATATTTCAGTATAATGATATTGAAAGAATAACATTTCTTAAGCTTATAAACAATTTATTTAAATTGTTTACACTTTACTAATTAATGCATTTAATCATCATAAAATGTCAACTCTTAAGATTTCATCATCAATAGCCAAAACCCTCATCAAAAATCTGCATATACCTCATATAGGATTCTCAAGCCATAAAATCCTATTTTCCAATTTTCTTACTTCACATAACATATTTAATTTATTTTCTCATAACTTGTCCATTTTCATGAAAAATACCAAATCAGTTCCAAAAATATTTCTTTTCTGGGATTTATCAGAATATATTCCCATATTGAACATATATTTTTCTCAGAATTTTTAAAAGTCATTTACTATTTTTCATATGGCCAAAACAGCCGAATATTTAGACATTTATCAAAAATTGTACTTTTGTCCAAAAATTCTGAAATTAACAGAGTATACTTCCATCATATACATGTACTCCCAATAAAAATTTCATCAATTTTGGAGTTAACCACAAGAAATTATAAGCAGTTACTTTTAAAATAGTCTTTTCTCATAAAATTCATAACTCTCAATCTATACATCCAAAAATCACCATTTTTGGACACAATCAATAAAACTCATCAAAATATCATTTCAAATTTTTCCAGAATTTTTGAAGTTCAGAAAAATTACGAAACTGAAAAACATAACAACCCTTAAAATCCCTTAATATCCCTTACTATCCCTTACCTCAAAAGAGCAGTACTTCTGATCGGTATAAGGCTGAAGGAAACTTGCACTGATGAATAGAAACTCACAGAGTATCTAAATACTCACAAAATACACTCAATAATCTAGAGAGAGAAAGAGAGAAAACTTATGTTTCTGGTGTGATTTTCAATTCTAACTTAGCCCTCTATTTATAGGAAAATTTTAGTAGGCTTGACCTGCAACCTGATGGCTTTACCTGCTACTATTCCCACCCACCACATTTGAAATATAATTCAGCACATTTTTTCACCAACCACAAGTGGGGCCCACCAATTCTAGAATTTTCCACCAAAAATGATTTATAACCTGATTTCCGAATCAGCCACCTCTTAAAATTCATAACAAATCATACGTTCATTTTTAACGGTTCAAAATTTATGGACATATACTCAACTTATATATGTATAACATATCCAAAAATTACCACGATCCAACGGTCGGATTAAAAATTATAACCCCCGCAAAATATCTCAAAAACCCTGATTTTTAATACCTCCATTCCGACAAAAATACTGATAAAAACCTCAACATTAACTCCTTCATTTTTAACCACAAAAAATATATCCCTCATTTATATCCACATAAAATAAATATTTCCTTATCATATGAATCAATAATTAATTATTCACAAATAATATTACAGAATCACATTTATGACAACCAGGCCGTTCCCAGGAAAGAGGGGGCTTTCCAATAAGAATTTCTCCTTACTAGCGCGCAATTAGATGACCAAACCTCTCCTTAGACAGAACTTTCTAGACATTGACAATAATGCTATCTAATAATATTATTTAAATAATATGAATTATTGATCTGATAATAGAAAATACTGTGCATCAACAATTATTGAAACAACAATAATATAAAATATCAACGCAGCAATTATTGAATCAATAAAATAAAATATTGAACAGTAACTACTGTAACAATTATTGAGTAGTGCCTTCTTACGTAAGAATCAATAATTTCAAAAATATTATGCAATACCGTGTGCTACTGTGCAATAACGCGTATTACTGTATTTTAGCCACCGGGTATTCCAACAGTGTTAACGGTAACAACTACGCCGTTATTTGTAAAAACTCAAATTTGTCGTTTTCCTTCACCCGACAGTTATTCGTTATGGGGCCCACAAATAGCTGCGCCGTCGTACGAATATTCTCCGACAGAAAGAATATTCCACGACCAAACGAATATTCCCCGACAACAATGATTATTTTATAACCACTTGCTTATTTTGAAAAAAAATTCATATTTCACCCATAACTTTAAACTTTTATCAATTTAACTATTTACTGAATAGTAATTATAAGAAAAATTGCATACTTTTATTTCATAAAATTCGGGGTCTTACAGCTATCATCTGAATCGTCACTCCGTTTCCCTACTAGTCCCTCTACGTTCTCATTTTTTGAAGAGAACAATGAAAACAAAAGGGTGAGCTCAACTAGCCCAGTAAGAAATATTATGACCAAGATAATACAGAATAAATTATCATTAGCCTTCAACAGTGTTAAACTGATAAAATATAACAAACATCAAGTTTAACTGCAGCGGAACAAGCAATCCATTAAAAGAGTCAAGTAGAGAATAAAGTCTACTATCTTTTATGATTTAAAAAAGTTTTTCATCATTTTTAACGCTGAGACTCAGCTTAATAAATAATCCACATCATCCCTGCACTACGGCCAATGATATTTCATTAGTATCACGATCACAAATTATCCATGCACTACGGGTCAAGGATATTCATGTATTCATCAATGGTCATGATCATGCCAACAACTGTCCATCAATGCACTACGGACCAATGAGGACTTTTACCGCATCATTTGTAACATTACGGTCATGATTACACCGAATAATCCCTGATCATAATCATACCAAGTCCATCTATGTACTACAGGCCACAGATGACTTTCAACAAAATATAAACACGAGGATGATGATAATAATATAAGAATTCAATAAAATAAGTTCAAGAATTAATTTATTCAAGAAATAATAACGACCAAATTGTCAACATGATACTTCTTTGTAGAGTAAAATTCAAAAATGCTCAGAAGAATATTTCCATGAAAAGATACTGGATGAAGCGCAAATATCAAGGATATTCTACTAATTTCATGGAGTATAGAAGTCAAAACTTTAACCAACTGAGTATAATAAAGAATGGAATAACAAAAGAAATCACCAGGCATGCGATAGACCGCACAGACAGGTTATTCCAATAGAATAATAAATAATGGAACCAGGTCATGCGTAAACGCACAGACAGGATGTTCCAACAGAATAATAAATAACGGAACCAGGTCATGCGTAAATCGCACATACAGGATGTTCCAACAGTATAATAAAGAATGGAACCAGGTCATGCGTAAACCGCACAGACAAGATGTTTCAACAGAATAATAAAGAACAGAACCAGGTCATGCGTAAACGCACAGACAGGATGTTCCAACAGAATAATAAAGAATGGAATAACAGAAAAATTTTACCATGTATGCGGTACTTCACATAGACAGATTATTCTAACATAATAATAAAAAATAGAATAACAGAAGTTCTCTTCATGAAGACGAAAGAAATAATACCCTTACGAGTACAACAAATAATATCCCTTACCGTAAAAGAAGAGTATTCCGACTGGTAGGGTGAGGATATTCTTGAAAAAAACTTGCACTACGCTCAAAACTTCTTAAAACTCTAAAGAAATACGCTCAAGATTATAGAAGAATTCTCTGAACTTCTGGTGTGGTTTTCAATTCTAACTAAGCATCCTATTTATAGGAAAATAGAAAGGATACTATGCTGCACTATGCAATAAAATATAATATATTCTATTTATAATCAAATAAAATAAAACTTTATAAAAAGTATTCTGTTTTATATAAAAAAAATTACTATGCAAACACTATGCAAGCATTGTACAAATACTATGCATAATAAAATATAGTATATTCTATTTATAGTCTAATAAAATAAATAACTTTATAAAAGTATTCTGTTTTATATAAAAAGTTTTTCTGTTTTGTTACATTTATAATACTAATAAAACAAAATTTATATATATATATATATATATATATATATATATAAACTTCCGCGACTTCATAAAAAGACACCTCAATATATTTAGCAACATTTATCATCATTATTATAATTCACAATATTAATCGACCAGGTCATTCCCAGGAAAGAGGGGGCTTTCCAATAAGGATTTCTCCCTATTGGCGGGCAATTAGGTGACCAAACCTCTCCTTGGCAGAACTTTTAGACATAGTTAATATTAAAAATAATAATATTAATAACTTCGTCGTCTCAATTATTGATTTAATAAAATATCGACAATAATTGAATCAAATAACGTGAGATACTATGCAGCAATTATTGTCACAATAATTGAATAAAATTAGGTGACTTCTCACGTAAACATTAATAATCAATACCGTGTGCTAATATACAACCACACGTATTACTGTACTTTTAACACCGGGTGTTTCAACAGTTAACGGTAAAGCTTCTGCCATTATTTTTATAAAAATATTTTTGTCGTTTTCTCAATCCGACAATAATTCCGTTGTGAGATCCACTATTGATTGTGCCGTTGTACGAATATTCCCTGTTAAAACGAATATTTTCCAACCAATCGAATATTATATAACAACTTGCGTACTTTGCAAAATTTATAAATATTACCCACAACTATAACATTATATCAAATTCATTTCATAATATTCAAAAATAATATTTATAGAAAATTCATCTTTATTCATAAAAGTTGGGGTCTTACAACAATAATACGCGTGGTTACATAGTAGCACATTGTATTGATTATTGATACTTACGTAAGAAGCCACTCAGTGATACTCAGTAATTGCTGCATAGCATCTCATATTATTGATTTAATTATTGTCACAGTATCATCTGCATAATATTTTATATTACTAAATCAATAATTGAGATGATAAAATTATTCATATTATTATTTACAATATTGACGATGTCTAGAAAGTTCTGTCGAGGAGAGGTTTGGTCACCTAATTGCGCGCCAATAGGGAAAAATCCTTATTGGAAAGCCCCCTTTTTCCTGAGAATGATCTGGTTGTTAAATATTGTGAGTTATAATATTAATGATAAATAATTGTTGGAAGATTAAAAATGTGTTGATTGAAGATAAAATGATTTGTGGTAATATTTTTTCAAACTTTGATATAAATAAGAAGTCTGTTATGAGACGTTTGTGGTAAGTTTGGTTTATTCTATGGGGGCCCATATATCATCATCTAAGAGTCACTTTCGCCAATAGTAATTGCCTTTACCAGACGTTGAATCACTTGTCGTTTCATATTACAGGCGTCGAATCACTTGTTGTTTCACATTGCAGGCGTCAAACCACTTTTCTTTTCACATCACCAGTCGTCAAGCCACTTGCCTTTTCACATTGCAAGGGCTAAGCTAGAAATCTTTTATAAATAGAAGCTTATTTCTTCTTTCATTCTCACCAATTCACTACGACTCACAAGAGAATTCTATAGAGAGAAAATCAGAGAGAAAGAAGAAGAGTATTCTGTTACTACACTATTTCAGTATCCAATCACTAAAGTAAGGGGTATTATTTCTTTCGTATTCGTAAGGGATGTTATTTTTTTTAATATTCGCTTGAAATAATATTTTCTTCCATACTCTGCAGTATCTAAGTAATATTATTTCGTTTCAGATTTCGAATTCTATACTCGTTTATTAAAATTTTGGCTTCTATACTCCATGAAATTAGTAGAATATCCTTGATATTTGCGCTTCATCCAGTATCTTTTCATAAAAATATTATTCTGAGCATTCTTGATAAGTTTTAACTTTTTCATGCCGGAGTACTATACACGGGATTACTATTCCCGAAGTACTATTCACGGGATACTATTCACTCGAATACTATTCACCCGGGGTACTATTCATGATAAAAATTGATTCGTTTTCGGTTCAAATTATTTTTTGTACAATATTATTCTTGAATTTTACTCCACAAAGCAGTATCATGTTAACAATTTGGACGTTATTGATTTCTGGATAAATTAAATTATAAATCTTTAAAAATTTATCCTTGAACTTATTTTATTGAATTCTTATATCATTGTTATCATCCTCGTATTTATATTATGTTGAAAGTCATATATGGCCTGTAGTGCATAGATGGACTTGGTATGATTATGACTAGGGATTATTCGGTATAATCATAACCGTAATGTTACAAACGATGTGGTAAAAGTCATCATTGGCCCGTATTGCATTGATCGACAGCTGTTGGTATGATAATGACCATTGGTGATACTAATGAATATCATTGGCCCGTAGTGCATGGATGATTCGATGATGTGGATTATTTATTAAGCTGAGTCTCAGCGATAAAACTGTTGATAAACTTTTTAAATCATAGAAGATAGTAGATATCATGCTCTACTTGACTCTTCTAATGGATTACTTGTTCCGCTGCAGTTAAACTTGATGTTTATTATTTTTATTAGTTTAACACTGTTGAAGGCTAATGATAATTTATTCTGCATTATCTTAGTCATAATATTTCTTACTGGGCTAGTTGAGCTCACCCTTTACTTTCATTGTTCTCTTCAGGAAATGAGAATATAGCTGGGACTAGTCGAGGAACGGAGTGACGGTCCAGATATTTGCATTAGTAGTCCTCACTATTCTGTGAAATAGTGTGATAATAAATATAATGAGGACTTATTTTGAGTTTTAATACTGTCTAGAAGACAATATTTGTATTAAAACTCACAGCTTATGTTGTGTCGTATTCTACACGACACTTAACAGTTGTATAAATTAAGTTTATATTTGTATTATGTACTGCGTATTTGGCGACTCAGAATGGGTGATATATACTTATTTTGGGGGTGTCACAATTATAATCTTTGAAACAAATTAGGAGAAAATCTAGTTGAACTAACTATTTTTCATGCTTGGTTGCCAAGGAAAAACATCACAAAGTGGAAGAAATAAGTCTTTTGATTCTCAAACACATTATCTTTGTATCAGTTTCCAATAAATGGCATGACTTGTTATAAGTTACAGTAATTATTATTATTATTGTTATTATTATTATTATTATTATTATTATTATTATTATTATTATTATTATTATTATTATTATTATCACGCAATTAGTTATGGTATGTAATGAAGGAGAAGAAATTAATATATGGAGGAAATCTCAAGTTTTGATATAAATATTAATTATTGTAAGATATTAACAGATGACTTGTGGTGCTTCTGCGGTCATATGACCAAAATTCCATACAAGAGGTTGCAAGTTCGAATCTGAGAAAAGACAATTTTTGGAAAAAATTCAAAAGACGCCACGTCAGTAGCTGACACATGTCAAATTATAATATTAAATACCACGTCAGACATGCCACGTGTGCCATGTCAGCATGTCAACGCACATGTGGCGCCTGGGGGTTCAAAGTCCAATTTTTTGAATAGAAAGGGGCTCAGCAATACTTAAATATCCGAAAAGTTGAGTGGTCGGCTTTGCATTTAACCCATAATTAAATTAAAACTTATTGAAATTTGAGTTTCATAATTCTATTCGGATTAAAATTTCAAACAAATTTTGTCAATATAAACTAATATGAAATTCCAATACAAACTTAAATAAAATTAAAATAATTATTTTTTTATAATCATAACTAAATAAATCTACAATAATTCATTCAAATATCTAGTTTAATAATTTATTAAAAGAATCTACAATATAATAATATATAATTCAATCATCGCACACGTGTTGCGTTTATGCAAGATAAAATGAAAATATTAAAAAATTTAAAGACTAAATAAAAAATAAATATAAAAGTGATAAAATAAGAATTACACCAAAAGGTGAAGAGCATTTTGGAAATTCAAAAGGCTTCACCAAGATTGTTTACAATGATGCTCGTGCTTTATATATCACCCCTCATTTTCCTATTCACGCCGCATAATTAAATAACATATTAAAAATTATATGATTCTGAGTACATTTCTTTTTTATATTTTTTCAAAAAAAATCAAAAACACCCCAAACACAGTAGAACTACGTAAACAAAGCAAAAACTCTCTACATGAACAGGGAATTAAGTTTTTACATGAACTGCGTATTAAAACCTGTGACACCCCCAAATCTGGGTACTTCCATTCCCACGTGATTTGGTGTTCACGATACAACATCATATATCTATCTACCCATAATAAATGCAAACCATGCAATAGATAGAAATAAATCCTCCCCTTATGGGGTTACAACATCTGAATAATAAATATAATCCCAGGTCATACTAACCTTAAACATCTATGCGGAAACATAAACAAATAATAAGTCTTAAAATAAGTCTTAACACATAAATTCAACATCACATAAGTCTTCATCACTTGTTAATCTTGCCCTTGCCTTTGCTAGTAGAAGGTTCGTCTGTTTTTTCGTTCTTAACTGTAATTTTATTATTCGCAAGAGTGAGCACAATTGCCCACAAGTATAATAATGAAAGTAACAATATAATAGCATGCAAGTGAATCAAAGACTTCTGAAATAAAGCTCAACTTTTGAATCAAGAATGAATAACAAGAATCAAAAGAAATCTGAGGGTCATAAGACCTTGAACTATGTCCTAGGTTATCAAGGGTTATACTTGAAATCTTTAACAGTCATAAGACTATGGACTCTTCTTCTCGTACTTAGGGGGATCGGCCCTTAGTACCATACTGTGCACAATATCTTAACGCTAACGCATAAGTAATCCCCTATACAGGGTTGTTCATCTCAGTTTGACATTTGAGTCTGCACCAAAAGAAGTTTGGTTTGGATAATTCATCAAGGGTTCTGAAATTTAGAACGCTAATCAACTATGGACTAATCGAATCATAAAGTGTTCGCTAGTCTAACAAGATTCACAATAACTGATATATAAATCGAATAACAATTTCAAGAGATATACAATAGAATAATTATTGTATAACAACATCATGCTTTGAAAGATTAATATACTATTGATATAACAACATGGGCTTAATCAAAAATAACGAGAAGTTGCTCGATGTAAAGAAACAACTTATAATTCATATAATGATAACGAGTAGGGTTAGGAAACTTGCCTCGTGCGTAGATTACACTTTAACTAAACTCGTTCTTTGATTTAACTCCTACATATCAATTTCGTTCACAATACCAGTCAATTATAACTTACTAAACATCGCACGTTTATTCTTTGTCTAACTCGAATTCAGGACTATACTTAGTCATATTACCATACTTGTTTCCACATAATATTACATTATACGAACAACAAGCTAAGTATATAATCAACAATTCAATCAATATGTAATTGTCTTCTTGACTTGGTAAAAACTCACTTTAATATCTCATTATATATCTAACAATTTTTTTTATATTCATTAGACTAGGTTACTAACACATTTCTATACTTTAACATTGAAAAATTGCATTTCTAGACATTCTGCTAAGTGGCGCTGCGGCGCCACTTTTGTACTGGGGTCTTAGCGCTGCGGTGCTATGGCGCTGCGGCGCGGGAAATGAACTAGGAGTTGGCGCCGCGGCGCGACACTCCAGACTTTGAATTCCCAGTTCGCGAAGAACACAAAATTCAGCGAAATAAACACTACATAATCATTAATTCCCCAAATTAAACATACCCACATGTTAGAATTTATATATAATCGATACCCAACATTTATAGAGTGATTTTAACCCATTAAAACACATAATCACATAATTAAATTATGCAAATTGTACTGTTCTTGATGTTCTTGAAGTGTTGAAAATAAATTTCTAAAATTCAACGCCACGGATTCGTTATAAAACCAAATCCAACCATTCAAATTTTGTTTTGTTCGTTTTAGCATGCATAATCATATACAAGTGGAAATTTTACAGAACAATTTATGTTTGACATATATAAGGCCATATGACCATATTCTATACTCTGTAAATTTTTGAAACAACAAGTCATAATATTATGAAACTTATAATATGGAATCATATAAAATACATATTAAACATGCTACTATGACATAAAATTACGTATATAACCACATAGTCTATACACTTTCCAACCACAGAGAATTTTACAAAAATTGGAGAGCCATATTTTATAAAACTAAATGACGTAGAAAAAGAATTGGGTTAAAGGGATTACCCAAGAGTAGAATTAATAGAAGATGAATTCCTTCTCAGATAACTCTCACAATCCTCTTAACAATCTCTGAATTCTCAATTCTTTCTCTGTATCTCTTTCTGTTACGCTTTCTAGACTTAGGCAAATAATGAAGAAGAAAGAAGAAGACGTAAACTAAATAAGGAACAACTGACGCGTTGGTGGTCAGTTACCCAGTAATGGGTTAACTGCCCCCAACTCCCTTTAGGGCCATGTTTGGTTAGCTAAAATAGGTTTCAAAAATTATTTAATTTAATAAACTTTATCATATAGTTTAAATAATGTCACACTCCTTTAAAAAATAAATTAATATCTTATTTAATTTATTTTAAATAAAATATAATAATTTCTTATTAATTCACATAGTCACATAATTCAAATTCTCATTGATTAATAATGCCAAATTACAGAATCTCTAAATAATATTTAAATTAATTAAAATAACATTAGGCTTATTAATTATTTCTTCTAATTCAATAAGCTCACATAATTACATACATCGAAAAATAAAATTCTCCACATCAATTTAATAAATATAATATTAAATTAATCTACCACAATTTCATCAGTTAATTATTTAATCTAATAATTAATTCATCGAAAAATATTTATTCAATCCAATAAATATTAAAATTAATTACAAAATCTCGGTTGTCATAAAACCTAAGCATTTAACAACAGAAGTAAGCTAAATAACTAAGAACTAAACACTTGCATCAATCGATAAACTCAACAGTTGTTGTTTCGCAATTAGTGGAAGAGGTAAGTATCTTGAACTTCTCTATCCTTAAAGAAAACAACTCTCTCCATCCTGAGGCACTTGCATGGTGATGATCATACCACATTTTCAAGACCGGATGGATTGGACAATCTGGAATAAGCTTTATCCTTACAAAGTGTAACCTGTTTATGTAGGCGAACCAGTCATTTCAAATCAGAGAAGACAAAGATGAAGGATGGAACTTACCAGGTTTTTTGGGTACTCCGTCTTTTCGTCGGTGAAGTCTCCATAGTCTGGATTGACTTAGTAATACTCGTCGTCCATTGATACAATGTGGTGGTAGTGGGGGAGAGATAGAAAACATAGAGCAAGAGAGAAGAATAGTGGGGAAGGAGAGAGTTGAGCAAATAAAGTATTTATTAGCCTATGATTTTTTGGTGAACTACAGAGTGTGAATAGAAAAATAAGGGATGCAACTAGCCCTCACCTATTATATATTAGATAAACAATCGTTACTACACAGAAAAATTAATATTTTTACAAACTCATTATTTATTATAGTAAGAAGTAAGTTATGAAATTCATGAAATTATTAAGTTATATTATAAAAATATCAATACTCTATCAATACAATTCTTTTCGGAGAATATAGAGTAAAGTTTAATGTCAGAGTTATTTTTATTTTTGAAACACATAGAATAAATGATACAACCGATTGTATATATGATGTTATGTCAACATCTTAATAGAAATAATTATAATTTTATAAAATAAATTGATATTTTCACAATTAAAAGTGATACAAAAGTTGCAACGAATAAACGATGACACAAATTACTTCAAGTCACCAAATAAAAATAAATAAATAATTACTATATTTATAAAAATTATTTTTATTTTTTAAATAATTTTAAATGAAATAAAAGTAAGCGTAGAATGAAAATATAATTTTTTATCAACGATAAAATTACCGTTAAAATGAGATAATTTATTATAAATTTGATAAAAGAGAATACAAAATGAATTAAAATAAGTATGGTAAAAAATTATGGACTACAATAAAGAAAAGGTTAGTAAGTAAGTAGTAACATTTATTATGGGATAATAAACTTTTTGGTCACTGTCTTAGGGTTTGATTTTTATTGTGGTTATCGAAACTTTTTTTTGTTACAATCGCGTAACTATACTCTAAAAAACTTACCAAATAGTCATTCCTTACAATTTTAGTCCAAAAAATAGACGGAAGTGTTGACTGTACATACACGTGATTTTAAAATGTTGATGTGTAAATATATGCTTTGGCACGTGTATTAATAATAATAATAATTTTTTAAATAATAATAATAATACAAATATTAATAATTTCAAAATAATAATAATAGTAATAATAATAATTTTTAAATAATAATATAAATTCATTAATTTTATATAAATACATTTGTAAAAATTATTATTATTTTGTAATTATTATTATTATTTAAAAATTATATAAATTCATTAATCTTATATAAATACATTTGTAAAAATTATTATTATTATTTAAAAATTATTATTATTATTAAAAAATTATTATTATTATTATTATTAATGTCAACCCCTCAGCTCCAGCGAAGCCACCATCGGACCATGGTTCCGGTTAAAACTCTAGCGCCACATGAAACCTCAAAGATAATCAATAAAAAAAATGCTAGATCGTAAAGACGAACCATCCAGATTTGGAAGGAAACCCAGATCCCCCACCCTCTGACTCCACCCTCTGTTCTCTAATGACGAATCTATAATCGTCTCCCACCGTTGGTGCCCTCTCTCTCTCCCTGATTATCATTTTCCATTTATGTAATTTTCAATTAATCGGACCGTCAACGAACCCTTGAAGTCATGTTCAAGTTTTTCTGGTAATCAAATCTTTCATTCTCCTAATCAAGTCTTTCTAGTAATCAAACCTTAATGAATTGAAATTGAGTCATAGTCTGATAACTTGATAAAATTTGGGCGATCCGATTAGTATGAAGTTTATTTTTTTGATAAGTTGGTCAATTGGTCAATAGAATACTGACACACATATAACTTCGTCTGCGTGTCAGTACTCTATTGGCCAATTGACCAATTTATCTAAAAATAAACTTTATGCTAACCATTTCTAAATTTGGGGGATGATTTATTTTGGGAAAGTATTTTCTGGGACATGATTTTGTCAGCGAATCAATCTATTATGAAATAGACATATAGGAAATTATTATTATTATTTTTATTAATTAAAAATTATTATTATTATTATTTTGAAATTATTATTATTATTTTGAAATTATTATTTTTATTCTTAATATTATTTTTATTTTTATTATTCTTAATAATATTATTTTTATTATTATTTTAAAATTATTATTAAGATACAATTATTCTGAGCATGTGCTTGACACATAATGATACACATGACAAAGCCATATACGTATCAGTAAAAAAAAAGCAGAGTCAAATCGCCAACTCAGCATTTTCGTCCGTTTTTTGGACGAAAATCGTAAAAAATGACTATTTGGTAAGTATTTTTGTGACGCTCCCAAAATAGGTATACATCACCTATTTTGAGTCGCCAATACATGGTACAAAATACAAATATAATCTTTAATATATAACAAGTGAGCTGTGAGTTTTAATACAAATACTATTTTCAAGACAATATCCATTCTCAGAATAAGTCCTCATTACATTTATTGTCACACTATTTCATAGAATAGTGAGGACTACTAATGCTATCATCTGGACCGTCACTCCGTTCCCCAACTCATTCCAGCTATATTCTCATTTCCTGAAGAGAACAGTGAAAGAAAGGGTGAGCTCAACTAGTTCAGTAAGAAATATTATGACTAAGATAATACATAATAAATTATCATTAGCCTTAAACAGTGTTAAACTGATACAATATAACAAACATCAAGTTTAACTGCAGCGGAACAAGCAGCCCATTAGAAGAGTCAAGTAGAGAATAAAATCTACTATCTTTTATGATTTAAAAGGTTTTTCATGACTTTTATCGCTGGGACTCAGCTTAATAAATAATCCACATCATCGAATCACCCATGCACTACGGCCAAGGATATTCTTTAGTATCACGACCATAATTATCCATGCACTACTGGCCAAGAATATTTGTGTATTCATTAATGGTCATGATCATGCCAACCACAGTCCATCAATGCACTACGGGCTAATGAGGACTTTTACCACTTTATTTGTAATATTACGGTCATGATTATACCGAATAATCCATGGTCATAATCATAACAAGTCCATCTATGTACTACAGGCCACAGATGATTTTTAACAGAATATAAACATGAGGATGATGACAATTGTAAGACCCCAACTTTTATAAATAAAGATGAATTTTCAATAAATATCATTTTTGAATATTATGGAGTAAATTTGATATAATGTTATAGTTGTTGGTAATATTTATAAATTTTGCAATGTACGCAAGTTGTTATACAATATTCGATTGGTCGGGGAATATTTGTTTTAACAGGGAATATTCGTACAACGGCACAATCATTGGTGGACCCCACAACGGAATTATTGTCGGATTGAGAAAACGACAAAAATATTTTATTAAAAATAACGGCGGAAGTTTTACCATTGATACTGTTGAACTACTTGGTAGTAAAAGTATAGTAATACGTGTGGTTGCATAGTAGCACACGGTATTGATTATTAATGCTTATGTGAGAAGTCACTCAGTTTGATTCAATTATTGTCAGTTAATAATATGAATTATTTAGCGATAATGACGTTTTGTTTTATTCGTATTATTAACGTAATAAAACAGAAACATCTTTTTATATAAAACAGAATACTTTATTAAAGTTATTTTATAAATAGAATATATTATATTATATTTAAAAGATTTTTCTTTAAATATGGACCGTCAGATTAAAGTAATCAATCTGGACCGTTCATGGATTAGTTACTATGCATTCTATTTTTCTATAAATAGCAGCTCATTCCTTCATTATTTCTTACGAATTCACTGAACTCTAGAGAGAGAAACTATAGAGTGAGAGAAGAAGAGTATTCTGCTACTTAACTACTTTCTTATTTCTGCTCTTCTTTAAAATGGTAAGGGGTGTTATTTCATTATTTATTATTCTGTTGGAATAACCTGTATACGCGGTCTACCCTATATTTGATGGCATACTTCTGTTATTCTGTTGGAACATCCTGTCTGTGTGTTTTACACCGGACCTGGTTCCGTTTTTATTATTATTCTGTTGGAACATCCTGTCTGTGTGTTTTACACCGGACCTGATTCCGTTTTTATTATTATTCTGTTGGAACATCCTATCTGTGTGTTTTACACCGGACCTGGTTCCGTCTTGTTATTATTCTGTTGGAACATCTTGTCTGTGTGTTTTACACCGAACCTGGTTCTATTATTTATTATTCTGTCGGAATATCATGTCTGTGCGTTTACGCCGGACCTGGTTCCATTATTTATTATTCTGTTGGAATAACCTGTCTGTACGGTCTATCGCATGCTGGGTGATTTTTTTTGTTATTCCATTCTTTACTATACTCGGTTGGTTAAGTTTTAACTTCTATACTCCATGAAATTAGTGGAATATCCTTGATAATTGCGGTTCATCCAGTATCTTTTCATGAAAATATTCTTCTAAGTATTCTTAAATTTTACTCCACAAAGCAGTATCATGTTGACAATTTGGACGTTGTTAATTCTTGGATAAATTAATTCTTGAACTTGTTTTATTGAATTCTTATATCATTGTCATCATCCTCATGTTTATAAAATGTTAAAAGTCATCTGTGGCCTGTAGTGCATAGATGGACTTGGTATGATTATGACCAGGGATTATTCGGTATAATCATGACCGTAATATTACAAATGATGTGGTAAAAGTCCTCATTGGCCCGTAGTGCGTTGATGGACAGTTGTTGGCATGATCATGACCATTAATGAATACACGAATATCCTTGGCCGTAGTGCAGGGGTGATTCGATGATGTGGATTATTTTATTAAGCTGAGTCCCAGCGATCACAGTGTTGAAAAACCTTTTAAATCATAAAAGATAGTAGAGTTTATTTTCTACTTGACTCTTTTAATGGATTGCTTGTTCCGCTGCAGTTAAACTTGATGTCTATTATATTTTATCAGTTTAACATTGTTGAAGGCTAATGATAATTTATTCTGCATTATCTTAGTCATAATATTTCTTACTGGGCTAGTTGAGCTCACCATTTCTTTCACTGTTCTCTTCAGGAAATGAGAACGTAGCTGGGGCAAGTCGGGGAACGGAGTGATGGTCCGAATGATAGTATTAGTTAGTAGTCCTCCCTATTCTATGTAATGGTGTGTTAATAAATGTAATGAGGACTCCTTTTGAGTATGAATACTCTCTAGAAGATAATATTTGTATTCAAACTCACAGTTTATGTTTTGTCGTATTGTACACGACAGTTGTATTAGTAAGTTGTATTTGTATTCTGTACAATGTATCTGACGACCCAAGATGGGTGATGTATACCTAATTTTGGGGGCATCACAGTTGGTATCAGAGCTTAGGGATATGATCCCTGGCTAAGATGTGAGAATATAACTAGGAGGGGAGAGACGGGAAATTCCTTCGCTAGTATGACCTACCTAAGTTTATTTGCATGGTATTTAATTGGTCGGTCATAATATAAGGATAATATATGACATATCAATTAACTTTTATTTTGTGGCAGTATCTAAAAATGATATCTGAGAATGTTGAGAATAGCAATGGAGCACAGGCGACTTTTGATTCACCACATATCAATAATCAGGATAATGTGCATCAGGAAGGTGACAATCCTCATGCAAACAACAACACTGACCAGATGATGAATGATGGTATATTCAGAAACTTTATGCAGTTCATGCAACAGCAGGCGAGAGCGGCTCCTGTCCAAAATATAGGTGGAAACACTGAAAACTCTCGGACGGTCACCGCTAAACAGTTCAAGGAGCTGGGACCACTAGAGTTTAAGGGAGAGTCAAAACCACTTATAGCGGAAACATGGATAAAGTAGATTACCAAGATATTTGATGTCTTGGGATGCTCCGAGGAGCAAAAGGTTCCCTTTGCCGCCTTTATGTTGCGAGGAGAGGCAGATTACTAGTAGGAATCGATTAAGCGTACTCAACTTGCCGCACTGAAGATGTCTTGGGAGAAGTTCCAAGAGCTGTTCAATGACAAATACTTTCCCGAAAGTGTTCGTCACATGAAGGAGGTGGAGTTCATCAAATTTGAGCAGAATAATATAACTGTGTCGCAGTATGAGGCTAAATTTGCTGAGTTGTCCCGGTTTGCGTCCCACTTGGTGGATAATGAAGAGCGAATGACGCGAATATTTTTGCGAGGTTTGAAACCTGAGATACGACAACATCTTATTTCTCATAAACTGTGTTTGTATTCAGATGTTGTGAATATGGCTCAGTTAGTGGAGCGCGATAACGAGTCAACGCAACCAAAAGAGAGCAGTCGGCAAAATGATAACACCAGTGAGAGCAGTCATCGGAGCGGTGACAACAAGCGTGGAGGGAATCAACAGGCCAGAAATGGTAACCACTTCGGTGGTAAGCAGGGCCAAAACAATAAGAATGGTCATTTCAAGAAGAGGAGATTCAACAATGATGGAAAGACGTCAGCACCAGCACCCGTTGTTAAGGAAGGAGAACGACCACCTATCATATGTTTCAAATGCGGAGGGGAGGGGCACATCAGTCCAAACTGCGCGATGCCGTCTAAAGCATGTTATAATTGTGGAAGAGAAGGTCATTTAGCTCGATTTTGTCGTTTACCAATAACAAGTTCAGCCCAGATGGAGACACCAAAGGCCGTCCCAGAAAAGTCAAAACCGGTAGTGCAAGGGAGAGCGTTTGTTGTGAACTCCCAGAAAGCAAGGAACCCGAATGAGATCATCACGGGTAAGCTTATCATAAACTCTAACGAAGTCTATACTTTATTTGATACCGGTTCTACCCATTCTTTTATTTCTCCTACTTGCGCTCATCGATTAAATTTGACTCCGGAGAAATTAGACTTTGATTTATCTGTTGAAACTCCATTGGGAGAAACTTTCATTACATCCACGGTTTATAAGTCTTGTTTGGTTCAAGTTGGTACCCACACATTATCTGTCGATCTGATTTCATTAAAAATACTTGCATTTGACGTGATTCTAGGGATTGATTGGTTAACTACTCATCATGCAAAAATTGATTGTTTTCGTAAGGTTGTTAGCTTTCATATTCCTAATCGACCTATTATGCGAATTCAAGCAACCAAACCATTAAAATCAATCACTGTCATCTCAAGCCATAAAGCTATTCGTTTATTAAAAAACGGATGTCAAGCTTTCTTAGCTCATGTCACGGATCTAAACAAAAATACGTCAGTTTTGAATGATATTTCTATTGTTAATAAATTCC
This sequence comes from Panax notoginseng, assembly GCA_016801055.1. Taxonomy (NCBI): domain Eukaryota; kingdom Viridiplantae; phylum Streptophyta; class Magnoliopsida; order Apiales; family Araliaceae; genus Panax; species Panax notoginseng. Next base: position 9,158,922 of record CM029019.1, read on the forward strand.
CTGACGTATTCCCTGAAGAACTTCCTGGCCTACCCCCAGAGCGTAAAATTGAATTTTGTATCGACCTTGAACCCGGTACAAAACCCATTTCCAAAGCCCCATATCGAATGACTCCTATTGAACTTCAGGAGTTAAAGATCCAACTGCAGGAATTGTTAGACATTGACTTTATTCGTCCTAGTACTTCTCCTCGGGTTGCTCCTATGCTATTCGTGAAGAAGAAAGATGGAAGTATGCGACTTTATATTGATTATCGGGAGTTGAATCATGTCACCATAAAAAACAGGTACCCATTGCCACGTATTGATGACCTGTTTGACCAGTTGCAAGGAGCACAATTCTTTTCAAAGATCGATCTTCGTTGTGGATATCATCAGCTGAAGGTTAGAACTGAGATATTCCAAAGACGGCTTTCAGAACTCGGTACGGGCATTATGAATTCCTAGTCATGTCCTTTGGATTGACTAATGCTCCTGCTGCCTTCATGGATATGATGAACCGGGTATTCAAGGAATATTTGGATCACTTTGTGGTCGTCTTTATTGATGACATTCTTATTTATTCCAAAAGTCGTGAAGATCATGAGCAACACTTGAGGCTGGTACTCCAAAAGCTTTGTGAATACAAGCTTTATGCCAAGTTGAAGAAATGCGAATTCTGGCTTGAGGAAGTAACATTCCTTGGGCACGTGGTATCAAGACATGGAATATCTGTTGACCCGTCAAAGATTGAAGCTATTCAAAGTTGGGAGCAACCTAAATCAGTGACCGAAGTACGTAGCTTTCTTAGTTTAGCTGGTTATTATCGGAGATTCGTGGAAGGATTTTCTCGAATCGCTACTCCATTAACTCAGCTGACTCGGAAAGATACAAAGTTCGGTTGGAGCGAAGAATGTGAGAAGAGTTTTCAAGAACTCAAGAGGAGACTCATTTCAGCACCTGTTCTAACAATACCATCTGGCTCGGAGGGATTTGTCATCTACAGTGATGCTTCGAGCAAAGGGTTGGGATGCGTTCTCATGCAACATGGAAAAGTCATAGCCTATGCATCAAGACAACTCAAGGAATATGAGAGGAATTATCCTACTCATGATCTAGAGTTGGCAGCTGTTGTCTTTGCACTTAAAATTTGGAGGCATTACTTGTATGGGGAGAGGGTGGAGATCTTTACGGATCATAAAAGCCTCAAATATTTCTTCACTCAAAAGGAACTCAACATGCGACAACGACGTTGGCTTGAACTGTTGAAAGATTATGATCATACCATTCAATATCATCCTGGAAAAGCGAACGTGGTAGCTGACGCATTGAGTAGAAGATCATATACAAGTACGAGTGCGATATTATCAACACAAAGACCCATTTTGCGTGATTTGCAAAGGATGGAGATAGAGTTAAAGACTCCAGGGACCCATGTGATGATGGCGAATATACGAGTAGAACCGACTTTAATCAATAAAGTTAAAGCTGCTCAAGCTACAGACCTGGAGCTGATGCGTATGAGGAAGAAAGTGCAAGAAGGTGCTATGCCGGAAGCAAGAATCGATGAAGAAGGAATACTTCGAGTCAACTCCAGACTTTGTGTTCCTAACAACCCTGATTTAAAGTATGAAATCATGATGGAGGCGCACAACACACCGTTTGCAATCCATCCTGGAAGTACCAAAATGTATCATGATCTTCATCATACATTTTGGTGGAGCAATATGAAGAGAGAGATAGCGTTGTTTATCTCAAGGTGTCTAACTTGTCAACGAGGAGTATCAAGTACCAAAAGGTCCATTGCAACCACTTAAAATTCCAGAATGGAAGTGGGAGCACATTACCATGGATTTCGTTACCGGTCTTCCTAAGGTTTCTCAAGGTATAGATGCGATTTGGGTCATTGTTGATAGATTGACCAAGTCTGCTCATTTCTTACCGATACGAGAAACTTATACACTTGAACGTCTTGCTCGTATGTACATAAACGAGATTGTAAGACTGCATGGTATGCCAGTATCCATAGTTTTTGATCGAGACCCAAGATTCACTTCACGATTTTGGGTTAGTTTACAAAAAGCTATGGGCATAGATTTACGATTTAGTTCGGCATATCATCCTCAGACGGACGGACAATCAGAGAGAACTATTCAAACTCTAGAAGATTTATTAAGACTCTGTGTCCTTGACTTCAAGGGAAGTTGGGACAAGTTCTTACCATTGGTGGAGTTTTTCTACAACAACAGTTATCAAGCAAGTATTGGCATGGCTCCATTCGAATCATTGTATGGAAGAAAATGTCGTTCTCCAGTATGCTGGGTGAGGTGGGTGAAGCAACGTTGTTGGGACCGGAGTTGGTACGTATAACTACAGAAAAGATTCAAACGATCCGACAACGTATAAAAACCTCACAAGATCGACAAAAGAGTTATGCTGATCTTCATCGAAAGAACGTCGAATTTGATGTAGGAGATCATGTGTTCTTACGTGTTGCTCCATGAAAAGGAGTTACGAGATTTGGAAAGAGAGGAAAGCTCAATCCTCGATTCATCGGTCCATTTTTAATCCTCGATCGAGTAGGAACTGTGGCTTATAGACTCGCTTTACCGCCAAGTATGTCTCGTGTTCATAACGTTTTTCACATATCCATGTTACGCAAATATGTAGAAGACCCGAACCACATTATTGAGTTAGAACCGGACGAAATAGCGAAGGATTTGACGTATGAAGAAGTTCCTGTTCAAATCTTGGATAAGAAGGAACATATTCTACGCTCCAAGGTTATACCTCAAGTCAAAGTTTTGTGGAGAAACCACGATGTTGAGGAAATGACTTGGGAGTTAGAATCTGAAATGAAATCAAGGTATCCTTACCTCTTCGACATACCAGGTACGTACCCTAATTTCGAGGGCAAAATTTCATAAGAAGGGGAGGTTGTAAGACCCCAACTTTTATAAATAAAGATGAATTTTTTATAAATATCATTTTTGAATATTATGGAGTAAATTTGATATAATGTTATAGTTGTTGGTAATATTTATAAATTTTACAAAGTACGCAAGTTGTTATATAATATTCGATTGGTCGGAGAATATTCATTTTAACAGGGAATATTCGTACAACGACACAATCATTGGTGGACCCCACAACGGAATTATTGTCGGATTGAGAAAACGACAAAAATATTTTATTAAAAATAACGGCGGAAGTTTTACCATTGATACTGTTGAACTACTCGGTAGTAAAAGTACAGTAATACGTGTGGTTGCATAGTAGCACACGGTATTGATTATTAATGCTTATGTGAGAAGTCACTCAGTTTGATTCAATTATTGTCAGTTAATAATATGAATTATTTAGCGATAATGACGTTTTATTTTATTCGTATTATTAACGTAATAAAACAGAAACATCTTTTTATATAAAACAGAATACTTTATTAAAGTTATTTTATAAATAGAATATATTATATTTTATTTAAAAGATTTTTCTTTAAATATGGACCATCAGATTAAAGTAATCAATCTGGACCGTTCATGGATTAGTTACTATGCATTCTATTTTTCTATAAATAGCAGCTCATTCCTTCATTATTTCTTACGAATTCACTGAACTCTAGAGAGAGAGAAGAAGAGTATTCTGCTACTTAACTACTTCTTTATTTCAGCTCTTCTTTAAAACGGTAAGGGGTGTTATTCTTTCTTATTCATGAAGAGAACTGTTGTTATTTCATTATTTATTATTCTGTTGGAATAACCTGTATACGCGGTCTACCCTATACTTGGTGACATTCTTCTATTATTCTGTTGGAACATCCTGTCTGTGTATTTTACACCGGATCTGGTTCCGTTTTTATTATTATTCTGTTGGAATATCCTGTCTGTGTGTTTTACACCGGACCTGGTTCCGTTTTTATTATTATTCTGTTGGAACATCCTGTCTGTGTATTTTACACCGGACCTGGTTTCGTTTTGTTAGTATTCTGTTGGAACATCCTGTTTGTGTGTTTTACACCGGACCTGGTTTCATTATTTATTATTCTATCGGAATATCCTGTCTGTGCGTTTACGCCGAACCTGGTTCCATTATTTATTATTATGTTGGAATAACCTGTCTGTGACGCCCCCAAAACAGGTCCAATCCATCCAACCCATTCTGAGTCGCCAAATACATGGTACAGAAAATAACTACAACTTTATTATTACAATTGTCATGCAAAATACGACAACACATATACTATGAGTTTAAATACAAATATTGTCATCTAGACAGTATTCATACTCAACTAAGAACTCATTATACTTATTGATACACTATTTTACAAAATAGTGAGGACTACTAAAACAACTATCTTGAACCATCATTCCACACTCCGACTAGTACTCGCTACATTCTCGCCTCCTGAGAAGAAAGATGGAACAACAAGGAAAAGGGTGAGCTCAACTAGCCCAGTAAAGAATATTATGACTAAGATAATATACAACAAATTATCGTTAGTCTTCAACAGGGAAAAATCTAATAGAATACAATAGACAACAAGTTTTAAATCAATAACTGCAGCAGAAACAGCAAACCATTAGAAGAGTCAAGTAGAGAATGAGTTCTACTATCTTCTAAGATTTAAAAGTCCATCATCAATATTTTATCCCTGTAACAACAATCAATAACCATCTTTAATCAAATATTCATCTTTGCACTACAGGCCAAAGATATTCATTTGTATCACCAGTCGATCATGTTCATCTCAACACCTGTTCATCTTTGCACTACGGGCCAAAGATATTCATCAGAAATCATCAATCTTTGCACTACAGGCCAAAGATATTCAATAACATCATCATTTAGGACTGAGGATGATGAAAAATATTTTAGAGAAAACGAATCCAGTGAAACAAAAGAATAAATACTAAGGATTCGTATTTCAGCTATTCCATGTCCAAAAATACCTCATAAATAATCGTAGTGGAGTAAAATTCAAGAATGATCAAAATATGGATACAATCAAAGCTAGTATCCATAATAGATATTTTGGATAAAAAGAAAAAAATTTTATTTTTCGGTGAATAGTAACTCGTGAATAGTAACTCATGAATAGTAACTCATGAATAGTAACCCCGACATAAAAAGTTCCAAATTTGATAAAAAGTTCAGATCAATACTTCGGCATAATGATATTGAAGAAAATAATATCATTTAAGAAGAAATAACATCCCTTACCTCGGAAATACGGTACTTCTGACTGGAATACTAGATATAGTGCTGAAGGAAACTTGCACCGTATAGCAACACTCAAAGTATCAAATACTCACAAGAATACGCTCGATATAGAGAGAAAAAGAGATAGAAACTTGTGTTTCTGGTGTGATTTTCAATTCTAACCTAAGCACCCTATTTATAAGAAAATGCTTAGAACACCAAAGTAGAAAATTGAATATAATAATATATTTATAACCAAATTTTCCTTAGCCCACCACATCAAAAACACATTTTCCACACAAATGCACCAAAAATGAAAAACATGTTTTAAACAATTTTTGTTATAAAATCAATTCAGACTCAAATATCTGGAACTTCAATAATTCATAATAAATAGCCCTTTTATCAGAAAATTCGAATCTCGCGTGTTTTTATAGGAAATTCAATTCTCTACAACTTTGCAGAAGAAAGTTTTTTCAAATTCTAAACAGAAATTGACCGAAATCCATAAACGGACGATTTTACAGTCAATAATAAATTTTCGGTCAAGAATTGTGTCCACCAACACACAAAATATGAGTTAATTATTTAATGCCACAAAAATACTATTCCTCCTCATATACTCATATATCCCACATTCATTGTAAAAATATCATCATCAATATATTATTAAAATAATATATTTAAATGAATTATTTTATCAGAAAAAAATAAAATATTAATTTTCAACAATTGTCACATTAAAAATTTTCTCCATCTATATCCACATAAAATTAATATTTTCCTCATCATATAAATCAATAATTAATTATACACAAATAATATTACAGAACCACAGTACTGGCAACCAGGCCGTTCCCGGGAAAGAGGGGGCTTTTCAATAAGGATCTCTCCTTACTGGCGCGCAATTAGATGATCAAACCTCTCCTTAGACAGAACTTTCTAGACATTGCCAATAATGTTATCTAATAATATTATTCAGATAATATGAATTATTGTTCCGATAATAGAAAATACTGTGTAGTGACAATTATTAAAACAACAGTAATATAAAATATCAACGCAGCAATTATTGAATCAATAAAATACAATATTGAACAGTAATTACTGTAATAATTATTGAGTAATGCCTTCTTACGTAAGAATTAATAATTGGTGCAATACCGTGTGCTACTGTGCAACAATGCGTATTACTGTGTTTTAACCACCGTGTATTCCAACAGTATTAACGGTAACAACTACGCCGTTATTTATAAACAACTTGTTTTTGTCGTTTTCTTCATCCAATCGCTTTCCGTTATGGGGCCCACAAAAGACTGCGCCGTCGTACGAATATTCTCCGACAGTAAGAATATTCCACGACCAAGCGAATATTCCCCGACAACAATGAATATTTTATAACCACCTGGTTATTTAAAATATTTGCGCATTTTACCCATAACTAACCACATTAATCAAATCAACCCTTATTTTTTCAGAATAATAAATAGAGGAAATTTAATTTTATTAAAAAAATTCGGGGTCTTACACTGTCTGTGCGGTCTTTCGCATGCCGGATAATTTTTTTTGTTATTTCATTCTTTACTATACTCGGTTGGTTAAGTTTTAACTTCTATACTCCATGAAATTAGTGGAATATCCTTGATAATTGCGGTTCATCCAGTATCTTTTCATGAAAATATTCTTCTAAGTATTCTTAAATTTTACACCACAAAGCAGTATCATGTTGGCAATTTGGACGTTGTTAATTCTTGGATAAATTAATTCTTGAGCTTGTTTTATTGAATTCTTATATCATTGTCATCATCCTTATGTTTATAAAATGTTAAAAGTCATCTGTGGCCTGTAGTGCATAGATGGACTTGGTATGATTATGACCAGGGATTATTCGGTATAATCATGACCGTAATATTACAAATGATGTGGTAAAAATCATCATTGGCCCGTAGTGCGTTGATGGACAGTTGTTGGCATGATCATGACCATTAATGAATACACGAATATCCTTGGCCGTAGTGCAAGGGTGATTCAATGATGTGGATTATTTTATTAAGGTGAGTCCCAGCGATCACAGTGTTGAAAAACCTTTTAAATCATAAAAGATAGTAGAGTTTATTTTCTACTTGACTCTTTTAATGGATTGCTTGTTCCGCTGCAGTTAAACTTGATGTCTATTATATTTTATCAGTTTAACATTGTTGAAGGCTAATGATAATTTATTCTGCATTATCTTAGTCATAATATTTCTTACTGGGCTAGTTGAGCTCACCCTTTCTTTCACTGTTCTCTTCAGGAAATGAGAACGTAGCTGGGGCAAGTCGGAGAACGGAGTGATGGTTCGAATGATAGTATTAGTTAGTAGTCCTCACTATTCTATGTAATAGTGTGTTAATAAATGTAATGAGGACTCCTTTTGAGTATGGATACTCTCTAGTAGACAATATTTGTATTCAAACTCACAGTTGATGTTTTGTCATATTGTACACGACAGTTGTATTATTAAGTTGTATTTGAATTCTGTACCATGTATCTGACGACCCAAGATGGGTGATGTATACCTAATTTTGGGGGCGTCACAACAATGATATAAGAATTCAATAAAACAAGTTCAAGAATTAATTTATCCAGGAACCAACAACGTCCAAATTGTTAACATGATGCTGCTTTGAAGAGTAAAATTCAAGAATGCTCAGAAGAATATTTTCATGAAAATATACTGGATGAAACGCAAATATCATGGATATTCCACTAATTTCATGGAATATAGAAGTCAAAACTTTAACCAACTGAGTATAATAAAGAATGGTGTGACGCCCCCAAAATTAGGTATTTATCACCCATCTTGGGTCGTCAAATACATGGTACAAAATACAAATACAAACTTAATTATACAAATGTCGTGTAACATACGACAATACATAAACTGAGAGTTCTAATAGGAATATTGTCATCTAGACAATATCCATACTCAAGGAGTCCTCATTACATTTATTGTCACACTATTTAACAGAATGGTGAGGACTACTAATGCTATCTTCTGGACCATCACTCCTTTCCCTGACTCGTCCCAGCTATATTCTCATTTCCTGAAGAGAACATTGAAAGAAAGGGTGAGCTCAACTAGCCCAGCAAGAAATATTATGACTAAGATAATGAAGAATAAATTATCAATAGTCTTCAACAATGTTAAACTGATAAAATACAATAGACATCAAGTTTAACTGCAGCGGAATAAGCAATCCATTAGAAGAGTCAAGTAGAGAATAAAACCTACTATCTTCTATGATTTAAAAATATTTTCATCAACTTTTATCACTGAGACTCAGCTTAATAAATAAACCACATCTTCTAATCATCCTTGTATTACGGGCTAAGAATATTCATTAAATCATCAATGATCATGACTATACCGAAAAATCCCTAGTCATAATCATACCACAAACTGTCTATCAATGCATTACAAGCCACTGAGGACTTTTACCACACCACTTATAACATCACAGTTCATGATTATACCGAATGATCCCTGGTCATAATCATACTAAGTCCATCTATGCACGTAAGCCAAAGATGACTTTTAACATAAAATAAACATGAGGATGATGACAATGTTATAGGAATTCAATTAAACAAGTTCAAGAATTAGTTTATCCAGGAACTAATAATATCCAAATTGTCAACATGATACTTCTTTGTAAAGTAACAGTCAAGAATGCTCAGAAGAATATTTTCATGAAAAGATACTGGATGAAGCGCAAATATCAAGGATATTCCACTAATTTCATGGAGTATAGAAATCAAAACTTTAACCAAATGAGTATAATAAAGAATATATGAAACTGCAAATGGATTTTCACCAGCCATGCGGTAATCCACGTATACAGATCATTTCCACAATTTAATAAGGAATGAATATAAAGGATCATTCACCATGCATGTGGCAATCCACATAGACAGGTTATTCCAACAGAATAATAAAGAATGGAATAACAGAAGGATTCAACATGCATGCGATAGAGACCGCACAGAGAGGTTATTCCCAACAGAATAATAAATACGGAATAATAAATATGGAACCAGGTCAGGTGAAATTCACACCGACAGGATATTCCGACAGAATAATAAATGCGGAATAATAAATGATGGAACCAGGTCAGGTGAACTTCACACCGACAGGATATTCCGACAGAATCGTAAAGAACGGAATAATAAAAGAATTTCACCAAGTATGCGGTACTTCGCATAAACAGGTTATTCCAACATAATAATAAAGAATGGAATACCAGAAGAAGATCACCAAGTATTGGGTAAACCGCATATACAGGTCATTCCACCAAGTATAGGGTAAACCACGCATACAGGTTATTCCAACAGAATAATAAAGAATGAAATAACATAAGTTCTCTTCATGAATAAGAAAGAATAACACCCCTTACCATTTTAAAGAAGAACTGAAATAAAGAAGTAGTTAAGTGACAGAATACTCTTCTTCTTTCTCTCTATAGTTTCTCTCTCTAGAGTTCAGTGAATTCGTAAGAAAATAATGAAGGAATGAACTTCTATTTATAGGAAAATGGAATGCATAGTAACTAATCCATGAACGGTCCAGATTGATTTACTTTAATCTGACGGTCCATATTTAAAGAAAAATCTTTTAAATAAAATATAATATATTCTATTTATAGAATAACTTTAATAAAGTATTCTGTTTTATATAAAAAGATTTTACTATGCAAAATACTATGCACAATAGAATATAATATATTCTATTTATAGAATAACTTTAATAAAGTATTCTGTTTTATATAAAAAGATGTTTCTGTTTTATTACGTTAATAATACGAATAAAACAAAACTTCATTATCGCTAAATAATTCATATTATTAATTGACAATAATTGAATCAAACTGAGTGACTTCCCACATAAGCATCAATACCGTGTGCTACTATGCAACCACACGTATTACTGTACTTTTACTACCGAGTAGTTCAACAGTATCAACGGTAAAACTTCCGCCGTTATTTTTAATAAAATATTTTTGTCGTTTTCTCAATCTGACAATAATTCTGTTGTGGGGTCCACCAATGATTGTACCGTCGTACGAATATTTCCCGTAAATAGTAACTCGTGAATAGTACTTCGACACAAAAAGTATCCCAAATACTCGAGTGAACAATACTAGAGTAAATAGTAATTTGGGTGAATAGTAACCCGTGAATAGTAACTCGTGAATAGTAACTCTGACACAAAAAGTGTCTCAAATACTCGAGTGAATAATACTAGAGTGAATAGTAATTTAGATGAATAGTAACCCGTGAATAGTAACTCGTGAATAGTAACTCATGCATAGTAACTCCGACACAAAAAGTGTCTCAAATACTCGAGTGAATAATACTAAAGTGAATAGTAATTTAGATGAATAGTACCTGTGAATAGTAACTCGTGAATAGTAACTCATGAATAGTAACTTCGACACAAAAAGTGTCCTAAATACTCGAGTGAACAATACTAGAGTGAATATTAATTTGGGTGAATAGTAACCTGTGAATAGTAATTCGTGAATAGTAACTCATTAATAGTATTCCGACATAAAAAGTGTCCCAAACACTCGAGTGAACGATACTAGAGTGAATAGTAATTTGGGTGAATAGTAACCCGTAAATAGTAACTCGTGAATAGTGACCATGTATTTTATGACAACTTGTTTACTTTAGAAAAAAAATTCACATATCACCCTTAACTTTAACCTTTTATCAATTTAACCATTTACCAAAATAGAAAAATTGAATACTTTTATTTCATAAAATTCGGGGTCTCACAATCTCCCCTCCTTATAGAATTTCGCCCTCGAAATTAACGTACGTACCTGATATTTAAAGAGATGAGAATACCTTACTTTCTTTTCGGATTGTACCTTTCCGGATAATTCCGCTCTATCATGATTTTTCCATTTCTCATCTCCTGTATTTCGAATATCATTCTAGAGTATACCTTCAAAACAAAGGTTAATCGACATACCACAATTTATCCACTTATTAAGTAAACAATTTCAGCTTAGGTAAGTCACACCCTAGCGAAGTATATTACTCGTCTTCTAGACTAATATCTCCGTCAGTGACCATATCCCTGTAACATCAATCAACAATTTATGTCCACAATCATATGAATAACTCATAATCATAATTGTGATTCTGAATTACTTTTCGCACCCAGGAAGAAGAAAATTTACATCACCTATCTTCACCTGAAACATCAAAAATCATGGTTATACCAAATCACAATTCTTGCTCATAATCATACTAATAAATTCATCTTTGCACTACGGCTAAAGATTTATAACTGTATAACCAGTAATCAACAGTTAATCTTCGCACTACAGGCCAAGGATATACAACTGTAAAATCAATAATGCTGAGACTCAGCTTAATAGTATCACGACCACGAATTATCCATGCACTACGTGCCAAAGATAATCGTATTTTCAATTACGGTCATGAGTATACCAAACAATCACTGGTCATAATCATACCAAGTCCATCTATGCACGTAAGCCACAGATGACTTTTACCACATCTATGAATTAATATTTCATTGCTGAGACTCAGCTCAATAATTAATCCACATCATCGAATCATCCCTGCACTACAAGCCAAGGATATTCTTTAGTATCACGACCACAAATTATCCATGCACTACGTGCCAAAGATAATCGTGTTTTCAATTACGGTAATGATTATACCGAACAATCCCTGGTCATAATCATACCAAGTCCATCTATGCACGTAAGCCACAGATGACTTTTACCACATCTATGAATTAATATTTCACTGCTGAGACTCAGCTTAATAAAATAATCCACATCATCGAATCACCCCTACACTACGGCCAAGGATATTCGTGTATTCATTAATGGTCATGATCATGCCAACAACTGTCCATCAATGCACTACGGGCCAATGATGACTTTTTCCACATCATTTGTAATATTACGGTCATGATTATACTGAATAATCCCTGGTCATAATCATACCAAGTCCATCTGTGCACTATAGGCCACAGATGACTTTCAACAAAATATAAACATGAGAATGAGGTATTGACGTATATAGGGTTTCAAACCTCTTAGAAACTTTCGTGTCATTCGCTCCTCATTATCGACCAAATGGGATGCAAACCGGGATAACTCCGCAAACTTAACCTCGTACTGCGATATGGTCATATTATTTTGCTCCAATGCTTATCTCAACATTGTTAGATGCCATTTTCAAACACTGCCACAAAATAAGGGTTAATTAACATATCACATATTATCCCTATACTCTGACCGACCAATTAAATACCAAATAAACTTAGGTAGGTCATACTAGCGAAGGAATTCCCCGTCTCTCCCCTCCTAGTTCTTATCTTACATCTCAGCCAGAGATCATATCCCTAAGCTCTGATACCAACTGTGACGCCCCCAAAATTAGGTATTTATCACCCATCTTGGGTCGTTAGATACATGGTACAAAATACAAATACAAACTTAATTATACAAATGTCGTGTAACATACGACAATACATAAACTGAGAGTTCTAATAGGAATATTGTCATCTAGACAATATCCATACTCAAGGAGTCCTCATTACATTTATTGTCACACTATTTAACAGAATGGTGAGGACTACTAATGCTATCTTCTGGACCATCACTCCTTTCCCTGACTCGTCCCAGCTATATTCTCATTTCCTGAAGAGAACATTGAAAGAAAGGGTGAGCTCAACTAGCCCAGCAAGAAATATTATGACTAAGATAATGAAGAATAAATTATCAATAGTCTTCAACAATGTTAAACTGATAAAATACAATAGACATCAAGTTTAACTGCAGCGGAATAAGCAATCCATTAGAAGAGTCAAGTAGAGAATAAAACCTACTATCTTCTATGATTTAAAAATATTTTCATCAACTTTTATCACTGAGACTCAGCTTAATAAATAAACCACATCTTCTAATCATCCTTGTATTACGGGCTAAGAATATTCATTAAATCATCAATGATCATGACTATACCGAAAAATCCCTAGTCATAATCATACCACAAACTGTCTATCAATGCATTACAAGCCACTGAGGACTTTTACCACACCACTTATAACATCACAGTTCATGATTATACCGAATGATCCCTGGTCATAATCATACTAAGTCCATCTATGCACGTAAGCCAAAGATGACTTTTAACATAAAATAAACATGAGGATGATGACAATGTTATAGGAATTCAATTAAACAAGTTCAAGAATTAGTTTATCCAGGAACTAATAATATCCAAATTGTCAACATGATACTTCTTTGTAAAGTAACAGTCAAGAATGCTCAGAAGAATATTTTCATGAAAAGATACTGGATGAAGCGCAAATATCAAGGATATTCCACTAATTTCATGGAGTATAGAAATCAAAACTTTAACCAAATGAGTATAATAAAGAATATATGAAACTGCAAATGGATTTTCACCAGCCATGCGGTAATCCACGTATACAGATCATTTCCACAATTTAATAAGGAATGAATATAAAGGATCATTCACCATGCATGTGGCAATCCACATAGACAGGTTATTCCAACAGAATAATAAAGAATGGAATAACAGAAGGATTCAACATGCATGCGATAGAGACCGCACAGAGAGGTTATTCCCAACAGAATAATAAATACGGAATAATAAATATGGAACCAGGTCAGGTGAAATTCACACCGACAGGATATTTCGACAGAATAATAAATGCGGAATAATAAATGATGGAACCAGGTCAGGTGAACTTCACACCGACAGGATATTCCGACAGAATCGTAAAGAACAGAATAATAAAAGAATTTCACCAAGTATGCGGTACTTCGCATAAACAGGTTATTCCAACATAATAATAAAGAATGGAATACCAGAAGAAGATCACCAAGTATTGGGTAAACCGCATATACAGGTCATTCCACCAAGTATAGGGTAAACCACGCATACAGGTTATTCCAACAGAATAATAAAGAATGAAATAACATAAGTTCTCTTCATGAATAAGAAAGAATAACACCCCTTACCATTTTAAAGAAGAACTGAAATAAAGAAGTAGTTAAGTGACAGAATACTCTTCTTCTTTCTCTCTATAGTTTCTCTCTCTAGAGTTCAGTGAATTCGTAAGAAAATAATGAAGGAATGAGCTTCTATTTATAGGAAAATGGAATGCATAGTAACTAATCCATGAACGGTCCAGATTGATTTACTTTAATCTGACGGTCCATATTTAAAGAAAAATCTTTTAAATAAAATATAATATATTCTATTTATAGAATAACTTTAATAAAGTATTCTGTTTTATATAAAAAGATTTTACTATGCAAAATACTATGCACAATAGAATATAATATATTCTATTTATAGAATAACTTTAATAAAGTATTCTGTTTTATATAAAAAGATGTTTCTGTTTTATTACGTTAATAATACGAATAAAATAAAACTTCATTATCGCTAAATAATTCATATTATTAATTGACAATAATTGAATCAAACTGAGTGACTTCCCACATAAGCATCAATACCGTGTGCTACTATGCAACCACACGTATTACTGTACTTTTACTACCGAGTAGTTCAACAGTATCAAAGGTAAAACTTCCGCCGTTATTTTTAATAAAATATTTTTGTCGTTTTCTCAATCTGACAATAATTCCGTTGTGGGGTCCACCAATGATTGTACCGTCGTACGAATATTTCCCGTAAATAGTAACTCGTGAATAGTATTTCGACACAAAAAGTATCCCAAATACTCGAGTGAACAATACTAGAGTGAATAGTAATTTGGGTGAATAGTAACCCGTGAATAGTAACTCGTGAATAGTAACTCGTGAATAGTAACTCTGACACAAAAAGTGTCTCAAATACTCGAGTGAATAATACTAGAGTGAATAGTAATTTAGATGAATAGTAACCCGTGAATAGTAACTCGTGAATAGTAACTCATGCATAGTAACTCCGACACAAAAAGTGACTCAAATACTCGAGTGAATAATACTAAAGTGAATAGTAATTTAGATGAATAGTACCTGTGAATAGTAACTCGTGAATAGTAACTCATGAATAGTAACTCCGACACAAAAAGTGTCCTAAATACTCGAGTGAACAATACTAGAGTGAATATTAATTTGGGTGAATAGTAACCTGTGAATAGTAACTCATGAATAGTACTCCGACATAAAAAGTGTCCCAAATACTCGAGTGAACGATACTAGAGTGAATAGTAATTTGGGTGAATAGTAACCCGTAAATAGTAACTCGTGAATAGTGACCATGTATTTTATGACAACTTGTTTACTTTAGAAAAAAAATTCACATATCACCCTTAACTTTAACCTTTTATCAATTTAACCATTTACCAAAATAGAAAAATTGAATACTTTTATTTCATAAAATTCGGGGTCTCACAAATGGAATAACAAAAGAAATCACCATGCATGCGGTACTTCACATAGACAGGTTATTCCAACAGAATAATAATAACGGAACCAGGTCAGGCGAAATTCGCACCGACAGGATGTTCCAACAGAATAATAAAGAATGGAATAACAACAGAAATCACCATGTATGCGGTACTTCGCATAGACAGGTTATTCCAACATAATACTAAATAACGGAACCAGGTCAGGCGTAATACCCACCGACAGGATGTTCCAACAGAATAATAAAGACGGAACCAGGTTCGGCGTAAAACGCACAGACAGGATATTCCAACAGAATAATAAAGAATGGAATAACAGAAGAATTTCACCAAGTATAGGGTAGCCCGCGTATACAGGTTATTCCAACAGAATAATAAAGAATGGAATAACAGAAGAATTTTACCAAGTATAGGTATCCCGCGTATACAGGTTATTTCAACAGAATAATAAAGAATGGAATAACAGAAGTTCTCTTCATGAATACAAAAGAAATAATACCCCTTACGAGTATCACAAATAATATCCCTTACTGTAAAATAAACTTGATATCGGAGTAGTGAAGTAGCAGAATATTTTTCTTCTCTCTCTCTATAATTTCTCTCTCTAGAGTTTCAGTGAATTCGTAAGAACATAATGAAGGAATGAGCTTTTATTTATAGAAAAATTGACTTCATAGTAACTAACTCATAAACGGTCTAGATTGATTTACTTTAATCTGACGGTCCATATTTAAAGCAAAATCTTTTAAATAAAATATAATATATTCTATTTATAATCTAATAAAACGAATAACTTTATAAAAGATTTTACTATGTAAACACTATGCAGGCACTATGCAAACATTATGCATAATAAAATATAATATATTCTAATTATTGTCTAATAAAATAGATAACTTTATAAAAGTATTCTGTTTTATATTAAAAGATTTTACTATTAGCCTAATAAAACGAATAACTTTATAAAAGTATTCTGTTTTATATAAAAAGCTTTTCTGTTTTATTACATTAATAATACCAATAAAATAAAATTGAGTGACTTATCACGTAAGCATCAATAATCAATATCGTGTGCTACTATGCAACCACGTGTATTACTGTACTTTTACTACCGAGTAGTTCAACAGTATTAATGGTAAAACTTTCGCCGTTATTTTTAATAAAATATTTTTATCGTTTTCTCAATCCGACAATAATTCTGTTGTGGGGTCCACCAATGATTGTGTCGTCGTATGAATATTCTCTGTTAAAACGAATATTTCTCGACCAATCGAATATTATATAACAACTTGCGTACTTTGCAAAATTTATAAATATTACCCACAACTATAACATTATATCAAATCCACACCATAATATTCAAAAAAATATTTCGAGAAATTTAAATCTTTATTCATAAAATCTGGGGTCTCACAATCTCCCCTCCTTATGAAATTTCGCCCTCGAAATATACGTACGCACTTGATATGCCAAAGAGGTGAGGATACCTTGACTTTATTTCAGATTCTAACTCTTGAGATATAACCTTGAATACATTTATCGTCGAAAACATTGCACGTTGCATACGTGCATGCCCGACGTCCTCCGATTGCCTCTGAAAACATAATAGTCCAAAAGATAACCATTTTTATCCCTTTTAACAATCTCAAATTAAATAACTTAAAGAATAAACGTTGTAGGTCTATTCGTCCTCGTTCCGGATCATCTTGAATCACCTCAATCGGAGTTCGTATGAAAAATTTATGCCCAATTTACTAAAGGACGTCCAAACAGATTTTGGCTTAACACTAGACCCGCACCTAGGCGCCCAAAATTGGCCTTGGGCAAGCGCCTAGGCTCCCAAGAACAGATTTCAAGCGCCGAGTCCAGTGCCTAGGCGCTCGACCTTTGGCACTTAACTCCAATTTTTCAGATTTTGTAACTTTTGACACATATACTTCAAATCTTCATAACTTCTTCATCCGTTATCGGAATTAGTCCGTTTTCGAGGCTATGGAAAGCTTGTAACATGCTCTACAAAACTCCCATGATTTCATAATTTTTCAGATTCATTAATTATTCTGAAATTTGACTCCAAAGTCCACCAAGACTAAGTTTTTACTAACAACGATACGTCAAAAACGTTATGAACACGCGACATACTTGGCGGTAAAATGAGTCTATAAGCCACAGTTCCTACTCGATCGAGGATTTTAAATGGATCAATTAAATCGAGGGTTTTGATAACGCCTTCTTGAACCTTCTTCTTCACATTCATCAGCTCTGAGTATGTAGCTTGAGCGGCTTTAACTTTATCGATTAAAGTCGATTCTAATCGTATATTCGTTATCTTTACGTGGGTCCCTTGAGTCTTTAACTCTATCTTCATCATTTATAAGTTATAAGAAATGGGTCTTTGTGTTAACAATATCTCACTCGTATACGATTTTCTACTCAACTCGTCAGCTACCACTTTCGTTCTTCCACGATAATATTGAATGGTATGGTCATAATCTTCAACAGCTCGAGCCAACGTCTTTGGCACATGATACGTTCGCTTTAGTTGAAGAAATATTTAAGGGTTTAAGAAATGAGTTTTGTACTAGGATCAATACAAAATTCGATTTCACGCTCTGGGGTAGGCTAAGAAGTCTTCAAGTATACGTCAGGAACTTTATTAATAATAGAAATATCGTTCAAAACTGTGACCCTCATCCAAGACTTGGATAGCACGTCACATTGATACCTATCAACTTGTCATCGTCATTCACGACGTCGTCTACAGAAAGTCTGGCTTCGATGCATTCCACACAAGAAAGTCAACAACGAAAGGACCGGGGCTCTTTACTTATGGCTTGATATGACAATGATTGACTTTAGTAGTTTGGTTGTTTGAATTCGCATAACAGGTTGGTTAGGAGTATGAAAGTTAACAACCTTACGAAAAGTATGATGAGTAGTTAACCAATCGTTTCTAAAAATCACATCAAATACAAGTATTTTCAAAGAGATAAGATCGACAGGTAACGTGAAAGTGTTGATTTGAACAAGATTTATAAATAGTGGAGGTAACGAAGGTTTCTCCCAACTGAGTTTAAACAGATATATCAAAGTCTAATTTCTCCGGAGTTAACTTCAAACATTGAACACAACTAGGTGAAATAAAAGAGTGAGTAGAACCGGTATCTAACACGGTATAGACTTCACAAGAGTTTATGACTAACATACCCGTGATAATTTTATTCAGGTTCCTTGTCACGAAAGAAAACGCTCTCTCTTAAACTACCGGCTTTGACTTTTCTGGGACGGCCTTTGGTGCCTCCATCTTAGCTGAACTTGTCTTCGGTGAATGACAAAATCGGGCTAAGTGACATTCTCTTCCACAATTATAACATGTTTTGGACGGCATTGCGCAGTTTGGATTGATGTGTCCCTCCCCTCCGCATTTGAAGCATATGATAGGTGGCCGTTCTCCTTCCTTAACAACGGGTGTTGGTGCTGACATCTTTCCATCATTGTTGAATCTCCTCTTCTTAAAATGTCCATTCTTATTGTTTTGACCATGATTACTACCGAAGTAGTTATCATTTATGGCATGTTGATTCCCTTCATGTTTATTATCACCGCTTTGATGACTGTTATCACCGGTATTATCATTTTACCGTCTGCTCTCTTTTGGTTGCGTTGACTCGTTATCGCGCTCCACTAACTGAGCACTATTTACAATATCTGAATACAAACACAGTTTATGAGAAATAAGATATTGACGTATCTCCGGCTTCAAACCTCTTAAAAATATTCGCGTCATTCTCTCTTTATTATCAACCAAGTGGGACGCAAATCGGGACAACTCGATAAACTTGACTTCGTACTGCGACACGGTCATGTTGTTTTGCTCCAACTTGATAAATTCCACCTCCTTCATGTGACGAATACTTTTGAAAAAGTACTTGTCATTGAATAACTCTTGAAACTTCTCCCAAGACATCTTGAGTGCGTCAAGCTGGGTACGTTTTACAGATTCCCACTAGTGATCTGCCTCTTCACGCAACATAAAGGTGGCAAAGGAAACCTTTTGCTCCTCGGAGCATCTCAAGACATCAAATATCTTGGTGATCTGCTTTAACCACGTCTCCGCCTTAAATGGTTCTGACTTTTCCAAAAACTCTGGTGGTCCCAGCTCCTTGAATTTCTTAGCGGTGACCAACCGTGGGTTGCCATTGTTTCCTCCTGTATTATAAACAGGAGCCGCCTTCGCCTGATGTTGCATGAATTCTAAAAAACTCCTAAACGTACCGTCGTTCGTCAATTGATCAGTGTTGTTGTTTACATGAGGATTATTGTCTTCCTGTTACACATTGTCCTGATTATTGATCTGTGGAGACTCAACGGTCTCCTGTGCTCCATTGCTTATCCCAATATTTTCAGATGCCATTTTCAAATACTGCAACAAAATAAGGATTAATTAACATATCACATATTATCCCTATACTCTGACCGACCAATTAAATACCAAATAAACTTAGGTAGGTCATACTAGCGAAAGAATTCCCTCGTCTCTCCCCTCCAAGTTCTTGTCTCACATCTCAGCCAGGGATCATATCCCTAAACTTTGATACCAACTGTGACGCTCC
Organism: Panax notoginseng; assembly: GCA_016801055.1. NCBI lineage: Eukaryota > Viridiplantae > Streptophyta > Magnoliopsida > Apiales > Araliaceae > Panax > Panax notoginseng. Next base: position 9,179,189 of record CM029019.1, read on the forward strand.
CAAAATAGGTATACATCACCTATTCTGAGTCGCCAATACATGGTACAGAATACAAATACAATCTTTAATATATAACAAGAGAGCTGTGAGTTTTAATACAAATACTATTTTCTAGACAATATCCACTCTCAGAATAAGTCCTCATTACATTTATTGTCACATTATTTCATAGAATAGTGAAGACTACTAATGCTATCATCTGGACCGTCACTCCGTTTTCCGACTCGTCCCTGCTATATTCTCATTTCCTGAAGAGAACAGTGAAAAAAATGGTGAGCTCAACTAGCTCAGTAAGAAATATTATGACTAAGATAATGCAGAATAAATTATCATTAGCCTTAAACAGTGTTAAAGTGATACAATATAACAAACATCAAGTTTAACTGCAACGGAACAAGCAACCCATTAGAAGAGTCAAGTAGAGAATAAAATCTACTATCTTCTATGATTTAAAAAGTTTTTTATGACTTTTATCGCTGGGACTCAGCTTAATAAATAATCCACATCATCGAATCACCCCTGCACTACGGTCAAGGATATTCTTTAGTATCACGACCACAATTATTCATGCACTACAGGCTAAAAATATTTGTGTATTCATTAATGGTCATGATCATGCCAACCACTGTCCATCAATGCACTACGGGTCAATGAGGACTTTTATCACATCATTTGTAACATTACGGTCATGATTATACCGAATAATCCATGGTCATAATCATACCAAATCCATCTATGCACTACAGGCCACATATGACTTTCAACATAATATAAACATGAGGATGATGACAATGATATAAGAATTCAATAAAACAAGTTCAAGAATTAATTTATCCAGGAACCAACAACGTCCAAATTGTCAACATGATGCTGCTTTGTAGAGTAAAATTTAAGAATGCTCAGAATAATATTTTCATGAAAAGATAATAGATGAAGTGCAAATATCAAGGATATTCCACTAATTTCATGGAGTATAGAAGTCAAAACTTTAACCAACTGAGTATAATAAAGAATGGAATAACAAAAGAAATCATCATGCATGCGGTACTTCGCATAGACAAGTTATTCCAACAGAATAATAATAACGGAACCAGGTCAGGCGAAATTCGCACCGACAGGATGTTTCAACAGAATAATAAAGAATGAAATAACAACAGAAATCACCATGCATGCGGTACTTCGCATAGACAGGTTATTCCAACATAATACTAAATAACGGAACCAGGTCAGGCGTAATACGCACCGACAGGATGTTCCAACAGAATAATAAAGACGGAACTAGGTCCGGTGTAAAACGCACAGACATGATATTCCAACAGAATAATAAAGAATGGAATAACAGAAGAATTTCACCAAGTATAGGGTAGCCCGCGTATACAAGTGATTCCAACAGAATAATAAAGAATGGAATAACAGAATAATTTCACCAAGTATAGGGTAACTCGCGTATACAGATTATTCCAACAGAATAATATAGAATGGAATAATAGAAGTTCTCTTCATGAATACAAAATAAATAATACCCCTTACGAGTACCACAAATAATATCCCTTACTGTAAAAGAAACGAATAATATTCAAAAAAACGAATATTCCCCGACCAATCGAATATTATATAACAACTTGCGTACTTTACAAAATTTATAAATATTACCCACAACTATAACATTATATCAAATCCATACCATAATATTCAAAAAAATATTTCGAGAAATTTAAATATTTATTCATAAAATCTGGGATCTCACAATTTTAGAGTATAGTTACGCGATTGTAACAATTTTTTTTTTGAATAACCACAATAAAAATCGGGCCCTAATACAGTGACAAAAATTTTTATTATCCCCGTTTATTATTCATTATGTTCAACTTTATGTGTGCACCCATCCCTTTATAGATTTCCTAGAATATTGTTCTTAAATTTTAATTTATTCACAAAATATAAAAAGTAAGATCGGTTAACATGAAATTTATTTATTGATAAATTGATAAATTAACGAATAGAATGTTAACCAAATATAACATCAGCTGCGTGAGTAATCTATCGGTAAATTAACCAACTTACCCAAAAATAAGTGTCTTTCCTAAAAAGTTTGTTTGGTGTTCATTTCTTCTTACATTACAGATCTCCCTCTTCAATTCCAGATAAACCCTAGAAAAAAATTTATTCCCGTAGTATTTTATGTAGCTGGACGCTTTATTCATTACGTTTCTCAAGTTTTAAATCTCGAATTCATCAATTCTGCTCCCACTCCAGTCGATGCAATGGTTGTCTGCAAATGCCGCAAGGTAATCTATCTCTTATAGATCAGTCCAGATTTTTTACTTAGTTTGATCGAAGACATAGAAATTAAACTCCAGGGTTCAATTTTGTTAGTGAGAGAAATTTTAAATCAGATCGAGATTTATGAATCATTAAATTTGCTGCAATTTTTTACCTAGACGGTAGAATCGTTGCCCATTTTTTTGTTATTTTTCCAATCTACATTCAAATTATTAGGATGAATACCTGTTTTAGATGCATAAATGGAAACAAAATGAATAGATTAAAAAAAGAGTCTTTTTTAACCTTTGGATTAGAATTCATCTGTTGGCTGAATCCATTCCATGTTTATTTATTTACTATATTTTGTTCATTTTAGCTGTTTATTGGTAATTTGGTGCACTTTAATTTAGGCCTCCTTTGGGAATAGAAGACATTGCTTTAAAAAGTTGTTTTATCATATATATTATACTCCCTCTCTTCCACAAAAAGAGTACCATTTGCCAATTTTATTTTTTTGGTTTCATAATAAGAGTCCCATTTTATTTGATGGTAGTATAAAATGATACATTGTCATCAAGTTTAATATCACAATTTCATTATCACATCACTATTACTAACTAGTTTAATCATTTTATTTAGGAGTATCTATTGAACAAAAATTGTATACTTAGATTTTGCAAAGTTTGTAAATGGACTCCTTTGGAACGGGGAGAGTAATAAATTTAAAGACATAAAGAGTGAAAAGGCAAAATGGTAAGAGTAGATGAGAAACCCTTTTCCACTGAGGTTATAGAGAATGAGACTTCACTGGACCATGAGTTCCATCTTCTATGCCAACACCTCCATCTTATAACTGAAATCGTAAAGGTAAAACTTGTTTCTTATAAAAGTAAAAAATTGGTTTTTTTCGTAAAGAAAATTGAAAGTGACTATAGTGAAGAAACACAAATTAACAAGGATGCATTATAATATTGGGCATTTTGGACATCCATGCGCATATAACATTATAATCAAAAGTTCCATTGAAATGATCTTTTCTCTGCTGCTTCATCTGAAGACTAACATGTGGACTTTTTGTGCTTCAGGCGACTAAGTTGTACTGTTTTGTGCACAAGGTCCCTGTTTGTGGAGAATGCATATGTTTTCCTGAGCACCAAATATGCGTGGTATGCTTATATTATCATGTTATTTTATCATATTGTTTTTGTAATTATCTCGTGCTGGTTACTGGAATGAAATTTTTAGTTACTGGTCGTGTACTAAGTCGTTATATGATTAACTTTGTATTTTCATTGCATAGTTGTTATTGTTCTCCCAGCATGCCATCCTATCCGGACTGTTGAATTAGTTTTGACTTTTGGTTTCATGGAGTTGGATTTGTTGTTCTCTGTTGCCTCAGTGATTGTACACCTCCACTGATGTGGAAGTTGGAGTGTAATGGTAATGGGTTTCATCTATATGTTCTCTAGAGATAGTTGTTTCTATTTGATGAAGACTGAGACCTAAGCTCTTTTGAAAGACATCAAAGGAAGTGTCTTAACTGTAGAGGAATTTTTGTGCATTGCAATATAGCCAATATGTAGTAGTCTATTTTTTTAAGTGAAACAGAGAACAATTTTGCTGGTAATAAGAAAAAGAGGGGTCCATGAGACCCTGATGTGAAATTATTTTGCAGTAGCAAGCTCAGATTGATGTTGGTTACTCTTATCGGTAAAAGTACAGTGTACTTGCACTTATCAATAAAAAAAGAAGTTCAGTCTACTTACATTTTTAGCAGAAATCAAGTTCTATTTACTTTAAAGTTTTGTGACTGGTTAGTATCTTTCTAGGAGTAAAGGAAATATGCATTTTATATTGTTTCTTAAGGTATTTGTTGGTATGTGTCCCTGTATCTAAGGACTAAGGGGGGTGTATTCAATTAAAATTTTTAAAGACTTTTAAAGATTTTAAAAGTTTGGTTGTATTCAATCAAGACATTTAAAGAGTTTATAAAAGTTTACTGGTATTCAATTACAAATTTTTTAATATATTTAAAAGTTTGGTGGTATTGAATTAAGATTTTTACAAAATCTATAAAAGTATTTTAGTATTCAAAAAGTCATAGATTTTTCAGATTTCTATCAAATGGTAGAGTTTGACAGACTTTAAAAGAAGAATTATAGCTATCAACTCATATCCAAAGTCTGACCTTATCTCTAAAGACTTTCAAATATTAAACACAAAGGTGGAAATTCGGATCGCCAGTAAAGAGGGAACCCAGAAATTTGCGGTGTAAATACAAATTCGCTGTGTAATATCCAGAAAAAAATAATAATAAAGAAAATAAAATAAATAAATAACATTTAAATTTATATTTTAAATAATTTAATTGGACTTTGTCTTTTAATTGGACTTTGTCTTTTATATATATATATATATATATATATATATATATATAGTAGTTGTAAAGCAATATAAGCTTAGTTCACACGCTCACACAAGAGTGTGAATTTCGTGTTCTGCGAAGAAAAAAAAATAAAATCATGGAGCCAATAATTGAATGATCAGAAGCCATGTAATAAATATATTATAATATATATGTATTCTAATGCTTAGATAAAATAATATTGTCAGAACTTGTAATTTTTGTATAATATGTTTTCTAAAAATTGTTATCATAAGCATGGATTATTATTTATAATATATGCACTAAAAAAATATAATAAATAATTTAACTGTGTAGCAAAGTTTTAATCTTAAATATAAAAATTTTGAATTATTTTGAGTTTATTTTGGTGATTACAAAGATGGGTGATTTTTGGTACCCAATTGTGGTAAATTTTCTATAACTTGGTGGGCAATTTACTCACATGTATGAAGTTTTGCGACTTTTGATCATATAGATTTTTATTGTCATATTATTTTGTGAAAAATAAAGTTTGGTATTCCTACTAAAAAAACGTACGCATATGCATAAAGTATATATAGCTCAATGAAAAGTGAGTTTAATTTTTGTGTTGCGTCTATAGTTTCTAAAGTTTTATTGGTATCCGAGTATCCAAATGTATCATGAAATGAGTAGAATAATATGAAGGCTTTCAACATATATAAAATTTCATGACACAATAATTTAATGAAATAATGAGATTTATTATAGTTCATGAAAAAAGAGAGAGAGGTTGTACACATGGGCTAATTAACAATTAATATAAGTTGCAAGATATATTATAAGTGTCTTGATAAAAAGTTTATAAAAGTTTGTTATTTATTTCATAGAGTTTATAAAAGTCATTTTAAAAGTCTTTAAAGTCTTTAAAAGTCATTAAAATTCACAAATTCTACAAAAGTCTGTCACTTAAAAAAAGTCTTTAAAAATCTTAATTGAATACACCCCCTAAAGCATTAGAAAATTGGTGATATGTTGACCAATGATCAGGTAGGAAATAAATATATTTCAGGCTTTATCCTTTTCATACACTGTCATGTATTTCAAATTTTATACTCTGCATTTTTGTTTTTTGTAGATCCGTACTTACTCAGAATGGGTAATAGATGGAGAGTATGATTGGCCTTCTAAATGCTGCAAGTGTCATGATGTTCTTGAAGAGGGAACTGATTCTCAAACTACGCGACTGGGCTGCTTGCGTATGTGATCCTAAAGACATACTTGACCTTCCTCATGCACTTTTATGTTTAGAAGAAAGTTTGTTGGACTCGTACAGAGTTACTTATACTTCTTTTTACTCGTTTTAGATGTAACACACACAAGTTGCTTGTCTTCACATATTAAAGGTTTCCCTCCGCACACTGCTCCAGCTGGATATGTTTGTCCAGCCTGTTCAACTTCGGTGAGATCTTCTTCCAGGAGCTCTACAAAGTTTCATTAGAACTAGTTATTTTACTCCTAGGATGAGTATGTAGGTAGTTAGTTTGCTAAAACATTTTAGTTTTCATAACTTCTGGAAAATGATAATTTCTGATTTTTATTGGTGGTATGTGGCAAATAAGGAATTAAAAGAAATAGCTAGAAAAGTTAAAAATTAATGTGTTGTTTTATAAACAGAAACAGAACAGGTTATAGTTGCATAAAACTGAAGCGCAACACAATCTCTTTGGAAAAGACGTGATCAATTGAGGAGTTGAAGTTACCCCTGTAACCAATTTGTTTTTGTTGCAAGCTCTTTTAATAGGACATACTTGTTACTGAACACTTGGTAACTGGTAAGGGCTACGGCTTTGATGAATGGGGTTTCTGAACATATAATGAAGAAATCATGACATCTTTTTTACATCTATTACTTAGCAAAGGGCAAAAGGGGAAGCCTTTTTCTTTCGATAAGTGAGAATAGTGGAAAGTTAAATAACAATTTATTAGGGAAATTGGAATCAATTGCAAAGACATAAAATTCTTGTTCATTTTAATTTGTATCGATTCATATCTTCTTCTGCCTCATCGACAATGGCTTTGCAGATATGGCCTCCAAAAATGGTCAAAGATTCAGGATCTCGTCTTCATTCAAAGCTGAAGGAAGCGATTTTGCAGGTAAATGTCATACTTGGCTCTTAATTTTATGAAAGTTGTTTGCTTCTTGGCCCTCTGGTGATCACTATTTGTTTTATTGACCTGTGGAGCTTTGTCCAATCATCATGATCAAGTGATTATGATTGATAAGTATGATAAACTTATTATTAATGCCTGCATTTGAAGTAGTCATATTTTTTGTCGTTGTATCTTATTTTGTGCTTTTTTCGTTCCAAGGTGATCATAATCTCTGGTTTTCTAATACCAGATGGATGCACGAGCTAGAGTCTTGACAGTGTCCTTGTGGACATTATAACATGCTAATTCTACTTTTTTGTCACGCAGACTGGCATTGAGAAGAACTTGTTTGGAAATCATCCAGTTTCATTGCCAGAAACAAATTCTAGAGGTCCACCTCCTGCTTTTGCCTCTGATCCATTGATTGTTTCTGGTAGTGGAGGCAGAGAGTATAATGGGAACATTTCTCCTTCAGTAGGAAAAGATGCTGAAGGATTCTTGACTACAATTGGAAGTAGTTATACTAAACCTTCAAGCATAGATATCGAGGAGATAGATGGTCCTAATGCAGTGAACCAATCGTTATCTAATAACGAGCCCAATTTCATGAGAAGTGCAAGTCCTGCTGGTGTGAGTATATTTTTGCTGTTAATATTGCACTTACATTGTAGTATGTTAGTGAAGATTTTCTTTGCCAGCATTTTGCAATGGTCCAGTTTGTTTGTATTCGCTACTGTGGTTGGCCTCAGCATGTCGTGTTATTTTGTAGTTAGTTGGTAATCTTTTACTCCCTCTGCTTTGTTTGCCAAGTCCTCTTCATATTCTCCAACATGTAAGAGGACATAAATTTAATGTTTCACTTGGTGGATAAAAGTGAGTGTGTGTGTGTGCCAGTGCGTGTGTCCAAACTGACCCTCTACACCAAGTACTTCATAAGATTATGCTTACTTTCCTGCAGAAGAGTGATTTTTTTTGAATTTTAGTCCAGAAGAGCTTGAAGACAACCCTAAATTTGGGATATTTTGTTAAAAGTAAGAGGGACTCTACATTTAGGATGGAGTTGTCATAAATTTTGTTCACTATGCACATGGTGTATTTCTTGCATTTAGTTTGGTTATTTTTTTGTAATTCTGTTTATGATTGCAACACAACATAGCCTGGTGCTACCACACGGAAGAGTGCATTACAAGTTGAACGGCAGAACTCTGAAGCCTCATACTACGCTGATGACGAAGATGCAAATCGGAAAAAGTACACACGAAGGGGTGAGTATAAAATTTTCTTTTGTTTCTGAATTGCTATATCTTGTTTATAGGCCCCTTTTGTTGACTGACGATGTTATGTAGTTGGTGATAGGATGAATGAAACCACCATCCACACATAACTTGTCAAATTTGTTCAATTTTTTCTGCATGCTTCATTTTTATGCTCTTCTAGCTGAATATTGCATGGATTGAATACACATTGCCAAAGTTTTGTAACCAAAGGTGTTTCTTAATATCGGAAAGGGGAAAAAAAGTATGTTTGATTTCATTATGGCTACCTTACCCATTTCTGTTTATTTATTACTGTGATGTTGCCATATCGTGACACAAACATTCTATTTATAGTTTAGACTCAAACTAACAAAGCTCTCAATTGTAGGTACATTCCGTAATAAGTTTCTTAGATTGTTGCTACCCTTTTGGTCAAGCGCATTGCCAACTCTACCTGTGACTGCGCCGCCCCGAAAAGATGCTTCACATGCAGATGATGCTCCAGAAGGCCGTACGCGGCATCATAGATCTTCAAGGATGGATCCAAGAAAAATCCTTCTGATCATAGCAATCATGTATGACTTCTCATCTACCTTTAGCTTTATTTGGCTGTGTATATCTGTATGGCCTGTTTTACTATCAATCGTATTAAAGAAAGTGTATCTTTAGGCTCTGTAGCAGATGAGGGATAAAATAAGAAGTTAATAACGAACTATAAGATTATTGCAGAAGCATATCTTAGTGGCCCACTGATCAGTGTGATTGGGTTTTTCTTTGCAATGGATAGATAATGTATTTCACCCTGGTTAATGTTGATGAAGTGCTGCAGCCTTTGCTAACGCTGTAGTATAGAATCTCCTTTGATGCTAGTGATCTTTTAGCACAACTGAAAATATGCTGTAGTGTAAACTTGTCTCCATCAGAATATCTCGATCACTTGATCTGAAAATTTTTCTTCTGAATCTTCACTCATCCTGTACCTGGCTTTCCCCTTCTCTGTCAGTTAAGATTAATGCAATTAAACTAGAAGGAAGAAAGAAAAAGAATATTTTAATGCAATCGTTAACATCAGCTACCGGTAGTGGGTTCTCTGAGAATGATTGAACACCTAGTCATTTAGTAAAGTAGAAATGAACAAGAAGCGATGTGGGTTATATTTATTTGAGCCTTGAGCACAATGAACAAACAGGGATTGGGAAAATGATCAAATGGAACAAAAAATATTTTCACTCTTATTCTCCGGTGGGCAACAAATAATCAGCATCTTTCTCCAACCATTCATTACACTTGTATGGTATATTAATGCAACTATTATATGACTTGCATGCAGGGCTTGCATGGCAACAATGGGTATTCTGTATTACAGAATTGCTCAACGTGGTTTTGGTGAGGACGTGCCTGAAGATGAACAGCAACAGTGATATAACTTCTCATCTGCTTTTTGTTCAGCCGCCTCCCGCATGGAACCATGCATGGTCCACAGTGGAACATGCATACCGATGATAGTGAAAAAGTTACGTATCCTTTCTTTCCCCAACTGCCTCTGCGCGCTTTTGTTCAGAATTGATTTTTTTTCAAATTTACAAAAGAATTATTTCCTGTTATAATTTGGTTGTAATTATCAATTCCAGTTAATATACTTTTAGTAACCAGAGCAATGAGGATCCAGTTCAATTAACCATCACATTCTGTATACCATTAAGAGCGTAAACTTTATTTGACCTTAGAATGTGTGCTTTGCTGAATATATGAAGGTTTATTCATTATGGAAACATATTAATGTTGCTCGTTATATATATACTAGCAACAGTCATGTGCCTCTGACATTATGGACGGTGGAATTTATTCAGTCATGTGCCTCTGGCATTATGGACGGTGGGATTTATCCTAAACTTTGGAAGGCTCAGATGATTTATTAGGGTGAGCGAAAAATTCAAAATCATTTGTATTTTGTTATATATATATATAATTACTTTTTTCAGTAAAGAATAAATTCTTTTTTCCCTTTTGGTGTAAACTTCATTTTAGTATTGTTGTTGGATAAAAGTTTATTTTCTCGTCTACTCATATTTAATATTTATTAGTAATTTTTAGGTCTACATGTAGTTGGTACACTAGAAACAATTCAAAAAAAAGTAATGGAGGAGCTTATAAAATGGTCTTTATTTGTGGGGGGAAATTAAATAGTGAAAGCATGGTCTTCTGTTCAGCTCCCCAAAAGGATAATTAAGAGTATATCCCTAATTACATTGGCTTAGTGCTAATCATGATCCACAATAAAACTATATATTAGTGGAAATTAAAATACCAGATACAGCATTATTAGACTTTCTTGTTATTATAATAATATAAAATCACATCTACAATCTACAAGCATCACTCTTCTTCATTGTGTGTATATACATAATTATACTTTATTTATTAGACAATGAAAAATAAAACATTTCTGTTACTTGACCAACCATCAACGGGTACGCTTATTAATAAGATTGATTACGTAACAATTAATGCAAAAACAACTAATTGGATAGCATGAGTCATAATTTTAATCCTCTAAGATATCAAAAAAAGAATTTTAAATAAATGATCAATTATATTTTTTGTGTATAACTTGTGCATTTATAATTTTGTTGCTCTATTTAATATACATGGTACAAGTAATTATCCGCAAAAGGAGCCAGCCATATCAGAAGGAGAATGGGGTTGTTTCAGTGCCATGTACTCCAATGAGGAGTCTGAGTTGATGGCACAGTTGCTCAACAACTGTCCCATTCCAAATGACTCAAATGGGTCAAAATCCCCTCTACTACAAATAATAATAACTATCATCTTTCACTAGGAATTAAGTACAGATTACAGCAGTTACTTTTTTCCCACTTCAAGTCATGATCAAAGCTACAACGCAAGCAATTCCAAACAATGATTCCGCGTTGGATTACTACATGGTAGAAGCTAATTATAAATCCACTTGAAGGCGAAAACTTTCTAAACCAAGAAATGAGGAGTGTATGGAGGAGTTCAGTGGAAAAGAAACTCATTTTCCAGAGCTTGAACTATCTAACCAAGTTGAATTGAACAAACTTGCGCAGAAATCTAAGAAAAGATGCAAGTATATATAATAATATTCGCTTACATGGATTTTAAACTTGTTTTGTAGTTTTGTTTATTGGTGTTCCATAATGTAGGTTGAAGAGAACAAGAGGAATGTGAAGTCGAGGAAGAATCAGAAGCTCATATTGACAAGCAGGAATGAGGAACAGAACAATGCTGCTATCTGCAGGCAATGCTCGAGTAGCTACTGCTCTGAGGATGACTCCAATGCTTCTCGTGAGCTAAATGCAGGGGTTGCTTCAGCTTCAGACTCGAAAGGGGCTTCAGTTCTCAACTCAAATGGCAAAACACGCGCCATTAGGGGGGTCAGCCACTGATCCTCAAACCATCTATGCAAGGGTAAGTATGTATATATATATATTTTCATTACACAGTAGTAGTTCAATTTCAGTGAATGTGGTGCGAGTAAGATGTGCAGTTGATTAACTGACCGCGTTTAAATCTTGTAGAAACGAAGAGATAGAATAAATGAGCGGTTGAGGACATTACAGAACCTTGTGCCTAGGCAGTAGCCATTGCTTGCAACTACAAAAATGGTTTCCCAAGTTGAAATTGGGGCTTGGAACCTCAGAACAAAATTTTGGTTTTCATATGGCAGGTTGACATTAGTACAATGCTTGAAGAGGCTGTTCAGTTCTTGCTACTCCAAAAGAGCCTACGTACATTTCAATCAAACTTGAATTTTTTGAAACATAATTAAGACTGCATTTCTAATGAAGCGGGAATTTAAGACGATTTAATCTAACAGCTGGTTGTTATTCAACAATTAGCAGAATGCAGAAGGTTAACCGGAAGATGAAAATATCTAAGCACTGGTAATGTTTTCTGTATGTATCTCTGATGATATGTGGATGTATGCTCCCCTTGCCTACAATGGAATGGACCTTGGACTAGATTTAAACAACAGCCGGAGTTGATGATGATTTAGAAACATCCAATCCAATATAACCAATGAAATGAATATGTTTGTTTGTTGCATTGTACTCGCACAATCAACATGAAAAATCCAAGTTTCCAGCAGGACCACTAAAAATCCTCTCTTAATTTTACCAGTAAAGATCTGCATGGTAAGGTGAAGGTGAAAACAGAGGAAACATAAATAGAAACTAAATGCAATCTAAATTGAATGTAAACAATAATAAAAATCATAATCAATTAAGCATCCCAATCATATTTTATAGAGAGAGGGAGAGGGAGAGGGATCAACTTGATAAAATGATTGACAGTGTGAGATTTTGTGACTTCTCCAATCAATACCATAGTAGTTGTACGGGCATGCCAATCACACATAAATGCAGTTTTTAGGCAACAATTACTTGCAGTAGAATATGTAAAAATTTCAATGAACCTGTGCTACACAGAGTTTACAATGCTATTGCTATTAAAAATATTACGAAATGAATTTGTCGAAAATTATTATTTTTGAGTATATACTGATACCGACTTTGCTTACAAGAGAAACTATCCTAGCATCAATAAAATACGAAGAGCGAAGCCAAACAAAAAGTATACTTGCACTAACTATATTGGGATGAATTATTGTTTGCAACTTTCATTGCCCAACAAATGCTACAAAGGGACACGATTTCTTCGGATCCTTCTCAGGATCTCTGTCCAAATTTTTGAGAAAAATAATGATTCGAGTTCTTTCCATTTATAGTTTCCTTCACGCTCGATCGTCACTGACATGATTTGGAACTTCACTTTGACTGTCTAGAGGCATGTATTGTGCCATTATGGCTCTGATCTCTGAGTCCATGTATGACTGAAACGCAGACATCCAAACAAAAAATTATTAGCATGAATCCCACACAAATTTCAATTTGTATATCAATAATAAAATGAAGTAACACTACACACTAGAGAAGTAGTTAACAAATGTTGCAAGTTAAGATGCAAAATGAGTTCTACTTGTATGTTGCACATCTTTTCTCTTCCAATGCAAAGCTAAGATCATTAATCTATAACATTCCTCTAAAATATCTAGGATATCTACAAGTTTAGATATCATAATAGATAAATCTAGAATGCCCTATCAGAGATCCAAATATTTATTTTAAAAAAAAAACTCCAGAAAACATCAACTAGTGAGTGTCTTGTGGCTGCCCAATATGAAAATGTGTTGCAACACTAACTTTATCAGATTTAACTGTATCTTTTAAGAAAGTTATCTTAGTGTACCATGTTTCGGATAGACGTATTTCGTACCAATTAAACGACCCGAAAAAATCTACCCCTACCATACTTTGTACAACGGAATGTGACGTATTTTGTTCCCATTCTCATTCCATATACTATATTGAACAGCAATAGAAGTAACACTGGTTGGGAGTTGAACTTATGGGCTATGGCTTTGCTAGTATAAAAAAAGAAATATTTGTGTTCCACATTAGTCGGGAAGGGGGTGAGTTAAAATTAGAAGCCTACACTCCTTTTAAAAGTTAGGTTGCCTAACAAAGTTAGCGTTTTAGCTTAACTAATGCATTATTACGTACTAGTATAAAAAAACAATAAAGAGTTGCCAATGTCAACGATGAAAACACCATGCACGAAACATACCCTCAATCTATATTTGTACACGAGATATGCCCCACCACCAGCCATAGCCAAACCTATCAAAATGACCCAAATAGCAGCCCAAGCAGATTTCACTTCAGTTGCCGTCTTACCTGCAGAAATTATTCAGACAACATTTAAGAACTATGCCTCGTGCCCTCAGGTTTATAGACATAAGGAGTATACAATAGGTGGTCAGTGAACTCACTAATGCAGGTATCATGTTCCCTGATGTACAGAAGGTCAGCAGAACATGTGCATTCGTAGCTGCCCCAAGTATTTTTACAGCTGCATTCAGGGCAGTGACACACTTTCTTCTCTTTGCATTCATTAATATCTGTGTGGAGAGTAAATCATGAAATAACAGCTGTCAAATCAGAAATTTTGCTATGTAACTGAGACTACGCTCGTAATTGCAAACACGAATTCTATGTTGGATCAGAGAGTTAATTGATAGGAATGAACATTTTATCACTACTCCCACCTACCCAAATTTTGAAAATTATGACTTCGGGAAAGATTTTAAGGCCTTCAAAGCATAGAATTGACATTTGAGTGCAACATAAAAATAAAAAACAAACATGAATAAAAACAAAATCTCCTCAGATAAAAAAATATATTTTTTTTCACCTCGGATAAAAAGTATGAAGAACATTATATTTAAATGTGCCATAGGTATTTACTAATGCTTATAATCTGTGCACACAAGGCTATGAAACTGGGACAGGCAGAGTACACTGTATACATAAAACTGAGTTAATGAAGAAACATCAATTAATTCTATTTAACTTGAGATCAGTTTCCTACATGGAGGAACCAAAGAAGTTATACATATACCACAACCATCAGGTCATCAGAATACTGCAGAATATGGTTTATGTAACTAGAATACTGCTGATTTAATGCTGCATATGTGAAAATGAGATCAAGATTCTAAAAGAATCCAGAACATACAGAATAAATGGGGCCCACTGACTAGTAAATTTTCCCAGGTGAAGGTCTATTTTATGGAGCCTGATTCCAAGCAGTTGTTTTTGGGCAGTGCTATAGGAATGAGTTGCATTTGTATAACTTGAGAGTTGCAATTATATATTACTTGTATATAAAGGCCACCGGAATGCAACTCTCTAGCTATATGAATGCTACTAATTTCTATAGGACTGCACAAATAAATTGTCCAAAGCACACTGCCTGGAATCCAAATCCCTATTTTTTGGATCACTCTTTAATGTATGATCACCACTCTTCAGACATAGCTGAGCAATAAGAAAAGCAAGTCCCTTACCTTCACAACTTTTCACACCATCACCTTTAAATCCTGGAGGACACACACATTTACCATCTCCGTTATCCTGTTGTCATCACAATTAGGAATTAGTTTAAATTTAATTGTATAGTGGGAACTACAATTCAAAGTCTAGATATTTTCACCAACCGAACAAGCAGAGAAGGTGTGCCCTTCCCTGGTCTCATGCCAACAACCTCCATTATTGACGTTGCAGTGGCCTGGCCCACTTGCTGCAAATGAGAAGTTACATGAATCAAAGTCCATCAACATGTCTAGAACATGTTGAAGCCATAAACATTCTATTCTAGAATTGTATCAAGTATAAAGAAGATAAAATCTGAAATTTAAAAGAGTAAGCACACGAATTGCCTATTTAGTTTGTGTACAGAATGAGCAGTTGCTTCGAGAGTTTAAGAGATGAAAGGTCAAATTATGACGCCGAATGATTTTCAAATGGTCAAATATAACTTGTGCACACAATGAGCATCAAGGAAGAGCTTAGCGATTTAACTGCTTTATTATCTCCATGGAAGCCAAGTTTCTCAACTTTTTACATGCATACTTAGTTTTTCTATTTTAAAGATGAAGGCAATGAAAGTCCCTTAATCCATGGGAGATGTTAAAACATTGTGTAATCTAGTGCTTCTGATATTTCTCTATGCAATTTTTAGTTTGACTTGGAGATGATACCAATTGTCTGCACAATAAATTGTTTTGTTAAAACATTCCTGCCAGAAGACTAAGAAAAAATGTCATTTCTTCTTGGGTCTATTTTCTATTTTATATGACAAAACATAAAGCAATTGTTTGTTTTACTTGTTTTTTCCCCTTTTCTAGTATGTTTCTTTCTTTTTCTTATTTTCTAGGTTTCTGGGAGGGGGAGGAGGCTGCCTGTAATATAGGCCAGAAGTCGCTTCTTAGAATAAGAAGGTACCATAGATTTTAATAATTAAAACAAACCAAAATTACAGTTTTGAATCATGCAAAAAGCAGTGGGGAAGCACTTGCTGGACATGGCATAGTTGATGGACTACTCTTAAATGCTTATGGATTTAAGTGTAATGAACCAGTTATTATGAAAAGGAAATAACTAATATAGGCTCGCAATAGTAAAATATGCAATTTGTGCAGTATGAAGACGTATATTATCTCAACATCCTATAATCTACATACACAACTGTTTCTCAATATAGTTTATTAATTAAAATGAGAGAAAAATATAATAAAGTGAAACAACACAGATAACACCAAATGACATCCGGCAAGAAAGGAAGGCAGGTGCAACTGAGTGTCTATAGTTCACACAAACAAGAACCAAAGAGATCACTATCATAATTTATACCAAAAAACAGCTAAGGAGACGTCAAGGTAGCTGAATAAAGCCACCTTGTATTTCCTCCTGGAAGAAACAAGGGTCGAGCTTTGAGGAGAATATTTGATAAATTAAGAGGGGGGAGGGGGGAGGGGGGAGGGGGGAGGGGGAGGGGAAAGGAATTAAGTGGTAAGATGACCTTTTTAACTTCAAAACAACAAACAAGGTCTCCAATCTAAGAAATAATAAAATTCCAACGGTCACACTGTCTGTTTTCAGAAATAGATACAGCATCAAAGTTCAATAACTTCAGAAAATTTGAGCCTTGGGACACAGAAGATTATATAATGTCATTCTCAACCCAAAAGTCATGTATCTTTAAGCACAAGTATTCCACACCTCTTAGACCGGTCATTAGCTCAAAAAAAAAAAGGTATACAATCAGATTCAAGAACCTATTAAGTTATCTATTTGGGTTTCATTTAGAAGAGAATAAACAGTTCCTCCTAGAGAGTGGTCTTAGTAATCAATATAGACGCACTACATACGTGTCATATTTATGTGCACAATCACATGTTTCGCAAACATTTGTTACATCATTGAGCAGCTACATCTTAATTATGAATGATTCTTGCAGGAGATCCACTTTTCCAACAGGAAATAGATCAAGCTGACTACTTTACCTACACAGGAGCTGTAACCATCTCCCTTAAACTGCACGCTATCAACCAAGGGGCATTCACATACTCTCCCACGAAATGTATCCTGAGTCCATAAATAATGTTAGGAACTTCAATAACTAACAGAATAAACTAAAAAATCATTACAGGTACCTTGCAGGCAGTGATGTTGGATGATTTATCTTGCCAGCAGCCACCATTTTTATCCATGCACTCATTTGTCTCTACATCTGAGTAAAGAAAACTCATGAATGAGTAAGCACATTATCCATGAAAAGTTCAAAATTGAGGTCTAGCTCCAAAACAAAACAAGAACTTACCACCACTCAAACACACAGATGGCTCGGTAGTTTCCTCAAAACCAGAACATATGGCTTTCAAAACAGCACCTTTTGCCAATTTTCCTGCAACAACAAATCCTAGAGAATAAAATTCCTGATTGTTTTTAAAAAAAAATACAAAAGCACACAAACTGACCTCGGTACTGCCGGTTATTGACAACAAGGGTTGGCAATATGGTTACATCACCTCTTGATCCTTTTCCAACCTAAATAAGTATACTTGTCGATTAGTTTACATGACTAAAATGTTATCACTTTTTACAACAAATTACCAGCCGCAGCACAGTTGCTGAAAACAGATCAGTCAGAGACACTTACTTGAGCATCTTGCTCTTCTTTCAAAACAGGATTGTCAGAATCAGCATTTGGATCCCCCATGCACTTTTCAATCTTTTTTGAATCAAGCCCTGTGCAGAAGAAAGACATTAAGTCAAGGCATCAACCAAAACTGCTATCCTTACTAAAAGGAGATTAATTTGACAATTTATCACCTAGAGATTTGATAACACTGTCAGCACATTCCTTCTTGTACTTTTTCTCCCTCATGGGACATCTAATTTGGAAATCAGTAACGTAGTCCCACCAGACCCATGGCTTTTGGCTCTCATTTGCCACTTTGAACACACATAGCTGTCTTAAGTTTTCAAGGACCACGTCTTTTCCTTCATAACCAGAGCTAAAATCCTGTTCAGGATCAGGAGCACAATATCTACCCTGATTAATGCATTGCGACTTGCACTGCTTGCTTACTGTGAATGCCATAGGACAATACCAGGTTATATAATGGGGAGTGAATTGAGTATAGCCACCTTTTTCAAGAACTTGTGCAGCACCTTTAAAATCTTTTACAAACTCCATCAAAATATCACATTTAATGCCACACTCATCGTTACTGTTAGTCCATAGCTCATACTCCACACGATCATCTGGGTGAGGAACGGATTCTCTCCAATCAAGATTCACATTTACCATGTCCCCGTTACTAAGTGCCTGCTTCAATTTTTCACCAAATGTTTTATCAAGTAGTGCAGAAGGTATCGTTATGTTCTGGATATATTTTGCAGATTGAATATCCTCTTCAGGTGTGTCCATGGTTATTAATGCTTCCTCAACGTCATCTGCTACAAGAACAGCAGAAGCACCAGCATTTTGGACATTCCACACTTTCAGGGCAAAAAAACAATCTGTAAACAAATGAATGTAGCACCAAATTTATTGGAGGACAAAAGATTTGTTCTTTTGTCCAACTTAGAAACAATGATGAAGCGTATATATATTAGATTCTCAAAGTAATGGAAAGCGCGCAATTGGAAGAGTATTTTGCGCATACTTTCTGGAAACTTCATTTTCTGATATCAACAAACAACTCACCAAATTCATCAAGATAATACCAACGAACCAAATTAAATATGTTTCAGCACTTTACAATAGATGCAGAATATTGACCCCAGCATGCACATTTGTACTTCGTATCTCACTTTCACAGCTCAACATAACTTTCAAAAAATGACACTACTACTAACCGGAAAAAGATAACAGTCCATCCAAAACAAAATAGGTTCCACCTCAACTAAGAAAGCAGTAAAAATACAACATAGGAAGAGCAAAATTAGCTAAGGCTACAAATAAGAAAAAAGGGTATCTCCAAAGCGAATATACGAACCATTTCAAAGCTTAAAGATAAACAGTGAGAGCTAAGAGTAGCACCATTAAACAAACTAACAAAAGGGTACCTCCAAAAGCACCAATTTACATCTCAAACAAAGAAATCAGCTAAACAATCAACCCACCCACCCACCCACCCACCCAAAAAAAAAGTACTTCCTGGAATCGACCAATTTACCTCAGAACATCAAATTAAAGTAGCAAAAGTAACATACTTTTTAAGCTAATGAAATGGGTAGCCCCAAAAATCAATTAATCAACCTCAAACATCAGCTAAAGCAGCTAATTTAAACAAAAATAAAAAAATTTAGAAAAGGGTATTTACCTCCACGATCAACCAAAACAAAAGTGGGCAAGGCTCCAGGCTTGGACTTGAAAGAAATCCCAAAATCATCAAAGCTCTTACACCCTTTTCTGTTATCTTTAGGGTAAACCACAGTCCCAGCCATGCTGCCTCCATACTGGGGAATACCAAAGTTGCCAATGGCACTGTCATGGGTCCCTTTCAAACTATCCGGTGACGTCACCCTGAAGCTGTTCTTCTCCACCACGAACCTACCCATTACTAATTGATACAAATTCAGCAGCATAAACCCTACTAATAGTGTATTTCTTGATCTTTGACACCCCATTTTTCAGAAATTGGAGAGAGGAATAGCGTTTTCGTGGTGGTATTTATGCTGTGTATTTTGTTTTTTTAGTATTGAGAGTGACTGTGATCTGAGTTTTGAGTATTCAACCTACAAAATTAAAGAAATCTTTAATATGGACATTATATTAAATTCTAATTTTGATTGCAGACACTTTAGACTGGTTAGACTTGTTTCAACGTGTTATATTAAATGCCACCAAGAAAAGGGAGAAAAAAACATAAGTGAATAACGTGTCTTGTGATGCATTTTAGTGAGTTTATTTTGTTATGTAAAATATTGATATTCGGTTATAATGAATTTAATTTTATAATATATTGATCAATTGATCAATACAGTATTAATATGTAAAAAAAGAAATCATGTCAAGAAATTATATTGATCAATTGACTAAAATTAACTCTATACTAATCACTCCCAAAATATTATTATTCTGTATACTTGTGTTTAAAGGGTAATATTTATAATAAAAATATAAGATTTAGAACTGTTATTATAATAACTCCAGCAAAATGACATTATTTTGGGTGGTTATTAAATCTCAAACTATTCTTTTTGGTCACATGAAACATTCAATGTGTCAATTATAACGTTATTTTTATATTTTCTTTCGAGATATTATTATTTATTAAAATTACTAAGTATAAAACAATTGGTAATATTAACTATAAGATTTAAATAAATATTATTGACAAGAAAAAGAATATTAAGATATTAAGTATATAGCCATTCTTAGTTTTCCATTCTTGTAAATAATAATTTAAGAAGGTTTTTCATAAAAATTATTGATCATGAAGTATTAAATTGTACTCCATAACACAGAGGAACAAAATTGGTTTTTATAAAAGTTATTAACTATTAAAAATTATATTAAATATAAGAATATTAATTAGTGATGAGTCAAGTGTATATATGTGTGTATATATAAACTTAAAAACTAAAACTGCCAGAACTTAGGACGAATGCTTATACCTTTTGTATAGTAAAGATTGTAAATGGGACAAGTGAAAGAATATATTCACTGATTGCATCTCATCTCTGTATCAGGTAAAAATAATGGTAAAAACAAAAAAACAGAAAACATATGTGCAGCACATTACAAACATTGATCATCTTGAAGTGATGGGAAATTTTCACATTGTTGACCTACTCCATACTCAGAAAAATCTAGTTTATAGGAGTTTTTAAAACTCCCCTGCAGACAATCTCAAGCAGATGTATTCACATGTTCCAAAGCCATGGCAGTCCTCTCAACATTCTTTAACAGGATCCTATATATCTTTTTTTTCAACCTTCCACAAGTTTCTCTTTCGGAACCATCAAGACTGGAGCTCTCTTTGCACTCGCCCTTCAAAAAAGAATTGGTGTCTTTACTGACAATCACGTCTAACCAGTCATTTATTCTCTTGATCTTAAACATTATCCCAGCTATCTGGCTATCTGATTGAATTGACGAGACTTTATTCTCTACCTCCTCCAAATATTTATCTATGAAACTCAAAAACCATTTATGGCATTCATCCTGCAAAGAAGCAGCCAGGTCAGAAGTGGCGCAAAGACTACTTCCCCTCGCCCATTCCAGCTGGTCCTCCTTGTTGGCTGCTAAAATGATTGATACGTCATCATTCTTCCGCTGCTTTGGGACAATGTAGGGTCCTTTTGGCTTAGTTCCACAACATTGTGTATTTGATTTCTTCACTATGTTTGAAGCATTTCTAGATTTAAGCGAGTTGGAGATTGGGAGAAGATCAGATGCCACAGCCGATTTAACCCATGAATTTGCATTTCGCTTTCTTTCAAGTGCTAGATTCAGCACCTCCTTGACTGTACCTGTGCTGCTAGTATCTGATGTTGTTAGTGGACTTATGTTCGTTAGTGACTGCATTATTAGTCTGGTGTGAGATAAATCATCTTGGAGTTTGAAAAACTTGTCAATGTTTGGCTGCAGATCATCTCCTTCAATTGACTGGAACTCCGAGTATGTGCTAAAGAAACGGCCAAGAAGAGCATGTATTAGCAGCTCCAAATGAAACTCCAATGCATATATATATGCAATAGTTAAGTATCCAGATTCCAGACAAAAGTAATACTTGAAAAACCTAGGGCCTTGGCCCAATGGTTATCCCCACCCATCTTGTACCAAGAGGGTGGGAGTTCAAGCTTTTACAGTGGCAAAATAGTGCGTGAGTTTAAATTCTGTCATAAAATAGCAAAAAAAATAATACTGGAAAATTATCATAGGTTGGCAACAAATGAGACTTTCTGGTGTGAATAACGAATAAAACAAAGTATAAAAGGGAATAATTAATAGGGGAAGTATATATAAGCTACACTTCACTAGTAACTGATTCAGTATCCCTAAGTTGGGTGTCTCTCCCGGCAACACGCACACATACACACACAGAGTTCAGTTTCGTTTCCTGCCAGTCAATTTTTTCTTCATAGCTAACTATATATATTTTCTATAATGGATTATTAACTGGTTTTTTACGGGGTAGCCTAAAATGTCTAATGACAACTTACAAGAGTGACAGCCAAATTGCAGGGATATTTGGGGGATGCTGAGAAGCATATAATTATAGTAGCTAGTGTAATAGCTAGTAACTGTAGCTAAAAAGGTCTTGTACCAACAACTTGGATTGATTCCTGTTTTAGTAAACTTCATTTAGGGAAGTATCTATTTTGGTCTTCCTCGTGGCCTTGCCAGACCAGTATTGCAAATGGTGCAGTCAATCCTACTCTCAACTCGGAATTAATCTTTCTACTGTTTCAACAAAGGCTTGAAGCAGGATGTATAATCTAAGGACTACACTCAATTTCTAATATAAACCAAACATTAAATATTAGACAGTATGGCTATACAGAACAAGTTACACACTATGCAATTCTCAATTTCAGTTGAACAAAGAAAGCCACTTCATCCATTCAGGATTAACTCTCTAGATTTGGAATACTATGTGGTGATGTTACCTCGGACCGACCGTATGAAATGTTGACATTTAAGTGTCTTCTTGGTTCTGATCAGTCTCCTCCACAACAGTAATTTAGGTCCTTTCTTATACAAGAAGACATTTTAACTAGTGGTACTATGCTGCATTTGCTTAAACCAGTAATGATATTATTGGATAACTATAATTTAGTTGAGGAAATTGTAGGCTTTTATCATTTAAATTCTTTTGATCAATTAAATCACACGGGTTTGTTATTTCTGCAGAAATATCTACTGGTCATTTAATAAGAGAGCAAAACAGAAAACCTAAAATAGGCCTGTCATACAATATATTGCAAATTCAAATTTCATATTGAATGGAATTGTTTCCTTTACTTGAGAAACATTTCAACAACTAAAGTCCTAAATTCCATTTAACTGATTTAAGAGTTAGATACATGGAAAAACATTATGTGCAGGTCAGAGCAATTAGCGAAGTGGACAAGCATTACACAACACTGTTATGACAGAGTTGCTACATGTCCTATAAAACTTTCAGACAGCATTAAAGATAAGGAGTGCACACACATATGTTAAATTCATCTGTCCAAAAAAATGAATATTAGAACCAGAAGTTGAATGCACTAAACAAAGAAGTATAATCTCAATTCTGCAATAATGGTTATCATACTTTTTGGATTATATGCGAGTCCTATGTACACATTCAATACCCTTTACAGGCCACGAGTTGCTAGGCTTATTTGATTTTGTTTTATTGCACTCAACTCGAATTCTGTATCCACAATTCAAATTTCATATACAAGGGTAAATCACAGCAGAAGTGATTTAATAATTCTAAAAATGCATTCAAAGTTTAAACGAATAATAACTTCCAAACAAACTTGCCAAAAGATATCAATATTCATACATTTCCACACCTTAGGCATCTGATCAATCTCTCAGCAGCACAAGCCTCTTGCAAAGCCTCAACTGCACCAAGCAGAGCAACATCTCTTCGCCATATCACCTCCTGCAGTGCAGACGACAGAGAGCTTAACTACTAAAATCTTAATATTGCAAAAGAAGTCGAATGGAAGATGTAATAAAAGCTTTGTACCTTGCCAAACATCACCAGGCTTGAGGGAAGAGAGGCCCATGAAACTCTAGTTTCTGCTCCTTTCGTATCATCGAATGAGAGGCATATCTCTGGATGTGAGTTCTCACAATCTGTTTTTAAAACAGGAGTCTTGTTTTTGTCAGAACTTTTAATTGATCTCTTAGCTGGAAAACTAGTTCTTCTTCTTCTTGTAGAATTTATATTGTCATCAGAGCTATCATATCTCGCAGAACGAACAGGTGAAACCTGTCTATACAAAAGGAAAAGGGATGACTTTTACAGTTTTACCATGGTACAAATTTGCTTATATCTAATTTAATTGGCTTCCACATAATTAAGTATGATTGATGCATAACTGAATAAAAGAAAATTACTGGCCTATTAAGTCTACACCGAGCAAGTGTAGATGCATGATTAATAAATACTGCTTGAAACATTCATCACCAATCAACTCCATAACACATACACACACATACAAACATAAATATATATTAACTCACTGCAGTCATAGATGACACTACTAGCCTTAATATTTGAACCTTCCCATATTTCCCAAATTCAGCCAGACCTTGGACAGGACAAAGTACAAATATTATGATTATTTGATCATATTTAACTATGCTCACAAGTTATTTACTGCCTGTTATACTAAATTTATAAAAGCACTCATCCCTTCCAGCTTGTTGAAATTACATTGAAAATTTTAATATTACTTTGAAATTTTCATACTTACAGCTGTGTCCTTTGCTACTATCAATTTTAACTTTTTTCCATTTCAGGTGCTTGTCTAATGCCATAGAACAGTAATTCAAAATTATGATCAAATTCGAAAAAAAAATTATAAGGGAAAAAAAGGAGGCACACTCACATTTGCGCTGCGACTATGAGCCACTGGGCTCCTCCTCCTCTCAGGCTTGACAATTGAAGAGTCAAACATTTCTTTAACACCTAAAAGTTCAGACTGAGTCCAGCTTCTTCTCTTTGACATCTGTGTTGACGAAACAGATGATAAAGTACTATGATCAGAATCACTATCATTGTCGATAGAACTTGTTCTTCTTTTCTGAAGGCACCCCCAAACATCAAAGACTATCTTCTCAGCTTCACCATTTTTTGTATAGTAATTCAATCCTATTTTGTCCTCAGAATGACCAATTTTCGAAGCACTCAAAGAACGCACCTTTTCTTGATTCGCTTCCTTCAGAGAAACAGTGTCTTTATCTAATGCCTCCGAATCAGAAAACCCACGAAATAGTTTTCTCAAATCTGACGAATTTTGGGTTATCTTTTTCTCCGAAATTACACCCTTTTCGACTATTGACTCTGTAACAGAAGCCTCAAGATACCTCATCAGATTTGTTCCGGGAAAGATGTCTTCTGGAGTCCCTTCACATGGCCGCCTACCTGGGACAGGTGTTATACCTCTGAGGATTGGAACCGGGCGTGCTTTCTCCAATTTCTGTACATATAAGAATTGCCCAAGTTTTAATTTGTTGCTCAAAATCATCTCATTTTGTTCTTCTGCCAAAGAGACATACATGGCATGTGAAACATCAGAAACCTTCAGGTAAAACCCTCTATTAGGCCAAAGATCACCTTCTTCCAACACAGGAACTATGCTTCTAATTTGCAACAACACGGGTTTGTGATCATTTTGTGACCCATTTTCATCAACATTCATGTCTTCAAGAAGCTTCACAAGAACCCCAGATTTCAAAAAAGCCATTTTTTTCACAGGCAAAAAAACAAACAATGAATGAAGATGCTATTTTCTTGGAAATGTAAATTATATACAAACCACACTACATAACAGCAGCTTTATCCAAAATAACCAAGAAATATCCAAGATTCTAAAATGGGCATATCTGAAATGGATATTTACAGTTCAAAAAGACCCTATACAGACTGCTCCAGATCAAAATATCAAATCAGCAAAATGCTCCTCACGAGTTCCCATGAAAAGGGGTTGAAAATTGTCAATAGGAACTGAAACAAGAAGACAAGTTAATTGGGTGTTTGTGATTCGAAAGAAACCTGAGGAGAAATGAATGGTTTGTAATTGTACCTGCGCTTTTGTTTGTTCTTGAGTTAGGGTTTGGAATCTGAGAAAAATTAGGAATGCAAATAGGAAGGTAGTTAAAACGGTTAAATGTGAGGGCCCATATAGCTATGCACCCAGAGAATCATCTTTGTTGCAAAACTAGTCAACCGTTCTGGTTAATTAATAAATAATTCTTATTTATTTATAAAGTTCAACAATAATTAAGTGAATAAATAACACGTAGATGGGATATAAAATGAGACATAACTTATCTCTTACAACCTTTGTTTTTTGCTAAGAAATTAATATTTTTATGTAAACGAAAATCGATCCTACCGTCACAATATATTTATAATGATACTTTTCATGTCAAAGTATCAAAAAATTACGTAAAAATACCAATTTTCTAACTATTACTCGGTCTTTCATTTTGTAAAATTTATAAATTTGAAGGATACAATTATATCTTAAAAATAACATTTTGCTAGTTTAGCAATAATGATATGATAAAGTATATTATGATGTAAAATTTGAGTAAAGAAATAAATGAAACTCTTTTTACTTTTATTTTGGCTTCGTGAAATAGATATGTAAATTATTAAGAATACAATATAAAATAAACAATTATAATTTCAATAATCAATAAACTTTTATTAACCATGATAAATTACATTATTTCAATGACACTAACCTTGCATAAAGGAGAAAATAAGTCTTACATGAAAAACAAATCAATAAATAAACTTGCAAAAAGATCAAAGATGTGTCCACTACACATGAAGTCCTTTAATAAAAATTTTAATAACAAATATCTAAAAATATCATTGGCCATGGCATTAATTAAGGCAACACGGTTGATCAAATTGTGCCAAACCAAATGTGTTTTCTCATATTGATCTGAATTCATCCAGAAAAGAGTTCAATTGCAAAAATAATCTAGAATTCATATATTGTTAGAATAAAGAATAAAAAGAAGATATAAATTATACGGTCAAAGAATAAAATTAATCTGTCCACCAAAATGCCCTTTGTTTGCCTTTTGTCCGCAAACGCAAAGCGCCACCACACAATCTTCTTCATGCGCATAGCCATAACATCAATCACATAATGCCGAGAGCTCCTTCCCTGCATATAGTATCAGGGAAACTATAATCAAATGAACAATATCTATCACAAAATACCCATCAAAAATATGAATTTACTGGACATATCTACACGTACAAGTTTAGTTCCATCTACTTTCACCAAACTTCCAAGAAAAGGGTTCACTAATCGTGTTTCGTTCTCTTATTTTATTTTTTTTAGTTTATTTCTCGTGATAAAAAGTATTCTTTCATGTATATATATATATAGTGGAAGGTAGATGACAAAAGCTACCTCTGATATCACGTTGCTTGTTTAATAATTGAGTCCTTGCCTTGCGGAAGACAGAGTTGTGTGACTTGTAAATTCTCTGCAGTTAAAAACAAATGGATGAAACTTAGTAATTTGAACTTTTTCTTGAAAGCAACTAATACAAACGGCAATCTGAGCAAACTGTCGTCCCTTATCTGTTTACGAGTTTTTCTGGGACTAGGATTCCCAAAGCAAATGAAGTCATTACACTCAAACTCTTAGGTGATGATCGCTCACATGTCTCTGTTCGGCCCAAGGATTTTTAACTCAAAAAATGATAGGAAAGTAACTTTTCGTTCTGTTTGTGAGTTTAGTACGGAAAATATAACAATTTTCCTATCTTATGTTTATGAGTTGGTAAGTAAAACAAAGGAATTTTATTTTGTGATATATTATTACTATTGTATCCTTATATATTGAATATAACATGCTTAAATGTATTACAAGTTAGGATAATTAAGGAATTAAAATAAATTCATTAAACTCATTTTCCTTTCCTTAGCTTTCCTACCGTTTTGGTCAGCAAAATATTTAGGAAAATTGGGCTCAAATTTCCTTTGCTTTGCTTACCTTTCTTAACTTAAAAAACTCGCAAACATGGGATTTCTAAGGAAATTTACAATTTTCCTTAGCTTTCCTCTCCTTTCCTTGGTTTTAAAAACTCACAAACATAGATAATCCAACTAGAAAAACAAATGCTTTTTTATAAAAGTTGGAGCAAGATCTCTAAGCATGAAAAAGTAGAGCAAGCATTATTTATAAATAACAAACAAAATGAAAATGTAGAACATAATATATGGCTACTGAAGTACACTTGCAACAGAAATGAATAGGGTAAAGTACCTCCTTACAATCTTTTCTCCGAGCCTCGGGCACAAAAAAACGGACAGTTACCTATAGATTCAACCACAAGTTAGGCACAAAGTATGGATAAAAGGTGAAACAATAATTCTTGTTAGGGTTTATCAAAGTAAACCAATAAAAGATATTCAAGGCCCAACACAAGAATGTACAGAGACAAAGACTCTCCTACTTTCTCTTTCTCACATAGATTATATCAGAAAAAGATTTTATCAGAATCAGAAACTAACCTCTTCTCTTTCAGATACATACAGTTTAATGCCCGACTGTTGCGTTTTTGGTGTGAAATTGAAGACATCATGAAGAAATTCATTTTCCTGTTAAACCAATCGTTAATATTTATCCAGTACGCAATAAAAAACATAAATAAAAAAAGTGATGGGAAAACCAACCATCATATGTCTGACAAATCCATTTCCTAGAAGACGTTTTAGAAATTTGACCTAAAAGATATAAAATGCATTAGTCTTTAGAGGTATGTAAAGATGGAGCTTAAAGAATAAGGAGGATGATAAAGGAAATACCTGTAGAAACTGAGACCATGTATACAATTTTAAATTTTGTTTGCCAATCTTAGCAGAGGTTTCAGGGTAACAACCATCCTGAGATTTAGAAGTTCTAAGGTCATATACCAACCTAAGTTGTCAATTATGCACAAAGGATAAAATATAAAGCAGTACCTCCAAAACTTTCATGAATTTCCATTTAGGGTTGCAATTTTCATCCATGGGGTTATCAACCGAACTTTCGCCTTTTGATTGCAGAGAGATGCTCATGCTCCTTGCTTGATTTAGCATTTTTTCCTTCAATTCTTGTATGGATGAGTATCCGTTCAGCGAATCATTTCTTTTGCATATTGAACTCTTACAAGTTCCAATAGTGTCACTCGCAAACTTCTCAAGACACCCCCCTTCTAATATTAGAGTTAAAGCTTCATCTGCAGCAACACGAACTGATTCTTCATTAGACTCTAGTAAATCCAAAAAGAATGAAATTGCCCTGTATCAATTTAACATAACACGTTTTATTTCAAAACACAGTTCCAGAAAAGTCGATACACAAAAAAGTAAAATTAGTGCTCAGGATTCAAGTAAAGCATCAAAGATGAAGCAATAAGCCAGTTATCACAACACATTTGACTAGCATGTCTGAAGTAATCAGTAACAAATAATCAACAATACAATAGAATTGAGTGTTTGGAAACCATTATTTAGTAAGAGTAGAACACCAAGAAACGTTCATTTCTTCATATTGAAAAACCTATCATAACTTGGATTCTTTTTTCACATTAAATGTGACTAGTAAGATCATATGGATTCGTAACTCATATTTCAGTACAAAGAAAAATTGTCATTGAATTGTGGAGAATATACATTTCTACATTACCCTTGCCAATAAGTGTAGTTAAGTGTCCAGTTATCCATGGATGTAAGAAGAAGTGACCAAGCAGAAATTGCAGTAGCTTGAACTGCGGTCAAATGCTTTCTTGCAATAACCTAGAGAAAAAAAGGTACGACTTTTAGCTTCTAATACAGAATAAGAACACCAATAGCAACAATCACACAATGAGTATATTTCCTGTACAGAGTACGTTATACAGTACTATTATATGACTTTGGACATTTTAAGAAGTTCAAACCTAAAACATATTCTGAGACCTCAAATAGTTGCAAAGTTTATGAAATATGATGAGTTGTTCAGAAACATGTCTACAACTAAATTACAGGAGCAGCTGCAAAAGCAATATTTCCAGTACTTTATAGATTGTTACACATATTAGAACTTTCACCAACATTTATTTGATAATATGTCAAGTTCTCACAAGTCACAACTAATGACCTTCATAGATAATGTAATAGGATAGGGCAACTATCTGCGTATACATAGGCATGTCAATTGGGTTATGTGAGCACGGTTAAAGGTTGTAAGCTCAGCCCATTTTAAAATTATCGAGCTCGAGTTTGGACTTGGCCCATTCGGACTATAATAACTCGGTCCAAATAAGATCACGAGCTTCGGGTTTTTTTCCGCTCAGGCTCGTACTAGAATATAGTATTATTAAGATCGACTTCTAGACCCAAAAAATATAATTTAAAGTAATTCATTTAAAGTCATTTTTTTACTAATCCAATAGATGTTTAAAGTAACATAAATGAGTTAATTTATAAATACTCTAGTATTTATTATTTATTATTTTTAATATTTAATCTTAATCTTTTTTCATGTAATTAGTAATTACTAGATTTTATTATGAAAATGATAGAAGGCGACCACTTTAAACAAAACATAGTACTCACCTTTTAGTTAAACATACGATATATAAATATAAATAGAGTGTAAATACGTAAAAATTAGGATAAATTACATATAGTAGTACATTTTAAAAATAATTATAAAAATCATACACCTATAAAATAATTACAAAAGTATTACACTTTTTTGTTTTTATTTTCAATCTTAACATAATTAAAGATCCTTAAATTAAGGGATTAATATGTAATGACTGACATGACAATATCAGTGTAATTAGGATTCCTTAATTTAGGGGATTAGTTTTGGTAGGTGCCATTTTCTCTCTCATCTCCTCCTACTGTCATTTTATGTACACCACTGCAATTCTATTCTTCTATTTTCATATTTAAAAACAAAAGCTGAAGAGTGAAGAGAGAAGACGAAGACGCCAGTGAAGAGAGAAGATGAAGACGCCATTTTGTCATTTTCTCTCTCATTTTCTTCTATTCTGCCATTTTTTCTTCAAAAGATGAAGATGCCATTTTTGCCATTTTTGTATAAAAGATGAAGACGCCATTTCTGCCATTTTTATATAAAAGATGAAGACGCCATTTCTTCCATTTTCTTTTATTCTGCCATTTTTTTCTCTCTCTTTCATTCTTCCAATTGTTCTTCATATTTCTTTGTACTCTGTTTTTGTAAGTACTTCTATTTTACCTCTCTCTCTCTCGAGCACCAGTTTTTAAGGTTTTCTCTTTAATTTCATTCATATGGGGTTTATGATCTTAATTTTATGCAAAATGTGCGTTTGATTATGAATTTATGATCACTTTTTTTGTTGATTGGTGTTGATTGGTGTTTACCTTAGTATAAAAGTTTGGTTACCTCAGTATAAAAGATTGGTAACCAAACTTTTATACTAAGGTAACCAAACTTTTATACCAAGGTAACCAAACTGTCATACCAAGGTAACCAATCCACCTCCACACCATCAGTTTTTTCATAGTGCAGTTGGTAACCAAACCTTCACACCAAGGTAACCAAACCTTCATACCAAGGTAACCTTGGTATAAATGTTTGGTTACCTTAGTATGACAGTTTGGTTACCTTGGTATAAAAGTTTGGTTACCTTAGTATAAAAGTTTGGTTACCTTAGTATAAAAGTTTTGGTTACCTTGGTATAAAAGTTTGGTTACCTCAGTATAAAAGTTTGGTTACCTTGGTATAAAAGTTTGGTTACCTTAGTATAAAAGTTTTGGTTACCTTGTTATAAAAGTTTGGTTACCATGACATTACTAACGATCTTCTCCTCTACAGTATCTTGAGAATTTTCTTTTACTACCAGAAAATGGTTGCTCCCGCCACTACCGCCCCAGCCTCCACCTCCACCGTCTCTGTAACCACCACTTGAGCCACCGCCGCCATCTCCGCCACCACCGCCATTGTTACCTCCTCCATAGCTATCACCGCCGCCTCTGAAGCCACCATTACCACCTCCTCCGACGCTGTCACCTCTTTCAAAACTTCCACCTCCTCTGAAAATTGCCTCCGCCACCTCCTGCAAAGTACAAAATTTGTGCAGTCTTTCCTATGAAATTTGAATTTGAATATTTGAGTTTGAATTTGTTTTTGTGATTAGATCCCAGATATTTGAATTTGAATGATTAGTTATGGCAGATATTTCTCCATAATTTTAGGTTTCCTTATTAATATGAATTGCGTTATTTTTGTAATTATTTTGTGTATGTTTTATTTTTGTAATTACTTTCTAATTGTTGTATATTAATGTTAAGGACCCTAAAAATTAATATAAATAGTCTATATGTTTTAGCACTATAATTTGGTCCGGCCTATAACGGCACGAACGACATATTGACCAAGCTTGGCCCGAATTTCACTTCGAACTTGAATTTTTGTCCAAACTCAGTTCGACTCACTCCCAAACAAAATTCGAGCAAGCTTTTAATGGGCTGAACGATTGGGCTTTGGGGTTGATCGACCCAATTGACAATCCTACCTATACATAGTCAATAAATTGTGCACTATTATAACTACTCTTAAAACTTTGAAAAAGATCAGCTACAAATCACAATACAAGACATCTAGTAAACAGATTGACATCAGACTGAGTTAATACATTAGATTCTGATTCTGATTCTGAATGAATGAACTTCCATATAATTTGCATAGATCTTTCAGTCTCTTCTGAATCATTTCCACCAACAAAAGCGACAATGGCCATACAATCCAGGATCTATGACAGAAGATTGTTAAGAAACCACATATTAGTCTTATTCTATCAGATAAAATCTAATAACGTCAAAACTATAGAATATGTTATTTCTTTCAGAGAAATATCCATACAGATGTTAACTTCACTGGTTCAGACCCAGGTTTCAGAGCTTGTGAAAGTGGGGCCAGTGACTCTTCATACAATTCATGAGCATTGTCTCCACAGCCTATGGTGATTGCAAGCAATCCTAGCAATACATTAAAATTAGCAAGGGAAATACTAAATAAAGAAGGGAGGAGATATGTCATTTAGAAGAAATAACTACCAAGAACACGAGCAGCCAAACAGCTCTCTTTTGAAGACCCCTTTTTAAAGGAATTCAAGCAACGATAAAGAATTGTTGCAAAACTGCAAGATTAAGCATAACATAGAGAGTTGGTAAAAAGATCAACAAAGTTATACTTTAAGGTAAAAAAAATACAAAATCCAGCTTGATGTTATCATGTGATAACCACATACATGCATATGCAGGGAAGGTGTGCAAGAGGAGGATATTCAAGGTGAGACATTTTCAAATATTACAGCCAGAGATATTTATACCATTTTGCACCCTCAAAAAAAAGAAGAGGAAAAACAATTACATGTGGCAGAATGGCCCTTAAAACTCTTCATAGAAAGGCATTAGCTTTTGGAGGAAAACACAAAAAGAACAACATACCACAAGGTTGCTATATGAAATGGGGAACAAACATATGAGAAATGAACTCAAGACCTCAAGGAACCAAAGATCAATCATGCAGACTAACAATAACCAATTTTTTTATCTGTTGAATAAGCCAAACAATCTATATCAAGCTCGTAAAATTTACTATTTTGGCAGAACTACTTGTAAATCCTACATATGCATAAAATTAAATGTGCCAATAACAACTTGACTGAGTGGTATAATTATAGATGCACACAAGTTCCGACATCACTATTTAGCTAGTTTACGTCTAGATTATGTGATGCATCTTATCCTAAAATCCCTTCACGGAGAAGTAGAATTTGCCTCTAAAAACA
The DNA here is from genome assembly GCA_016801055.1 of Panax notoginseng. Taxonomy (NCBI): domain Eukaryota; kingdom Viridiplantae; phylum Streptophyta; class Magnoliopsida; order Apiales; family Araliaceae; genus Panax; species Panax notoginseng. The sequence continues at coordinate 9,212,702 of CM029019.1, forward strand.
CAATGTCAACCAGCATGAGCTACAAAAATTCAAAAAATATAACAGAATTGATTACTTCTTTTCAGCAAACTGATGCCGATAGTTGCCCATAAAACCCTCACTAATGGAAGATAGAGCACTCTCCCTTGTCGAACACCTGGAAAAACATTTCCAGTAAACTCAAATCAAACTCATGAAACATAATTAAGTAACTAAAAGAAACCAACTCTAAAAGATAAAGTCAAACTATAAGAAGCTGAAAAGGTAGAATATAAGAAAGCATTACCTTTTTTGGAATAGAGTATCCAAAAACTGATCCATAGTCTGTGTTCCCCCACATCAACTCAGAGAACCATCATTAATATCAAAATCATGTACTACAATTCAATGGTTATTACCAGAACCTGCATAAACAAGTACACCATATGTTAATGCATACTACAACAATGGATAGGGAAGCAATCCTTAAACCCCTGGACAGTTAAACATATACTTGTTCCATTATTGTTAAATTAACACCAAACTTCACAAACATGGAGTTCAATCATGTAAGTTATTAAAATAGTAACCACAACCAACTTCGATGTTCCTAAGAAACAGCAACCCTCATGTATCATATGCAACCGTACTAGATGAAATATTAAATCATACCAAAGTTGATGCTTCATCCAAATCAGAAAAGAAACAAGAAAAGATAGTCCTCACTTAAAAGTTCTTTACTGAATTTTTAACAAACAATCATAAAATTACTAAGATTAAACGATTCAAGTAACAAAGGAGATGAGTGAAACATGAAAGATTCAACATAACAGATGAACTTGTATGATGTAGGACAGATTTAGGATGAAGAAATAATGAAAAATAAACTAGGATTTAAACTCCACGTTTAAATCACTAGAATCTCTCTGGTGTATCAACTCCACATATGATGGATAAAATACCTCTATGGTATAAATAAAATACCTCTATGGTATGGATGGTAGTAAACTTCAATATCAATAGTTTGTAGTCAAAAAGACTTGTGGGATTATATCACTATTTAAAGAGACTCAAAACTCTAATATTATTTGAGTAATAATAAAAGTACTAAACGACTAAAATACCCTTATTAATAATTCATAATCACTAATTAATGTCCTAAATCCCCACTAATAAAATACATAAATCCCATCAACTACTTTTATATTAAATATAATAAAAACTCCAAATAATAAATATAAAAAATCCCTTCAGTTCAGCCAATCACAAAGTCTAACGCAAAAGAGTTCTAAAGATTTCATTCTGAGTTAGAACAACCTGTTTTTTCACAGTTAAATAACATTTTCAATATATTTGGTTGGAATTCTTGCTTATTCTCCCACACCATTAATCTTTGACATCTGCAGTTGTAAATTTGTAGGTTGAACATCACGCCATGCCTATTATATTTTTTTGATAAATATAGAATTTCAAATTACAAGATTGATGTCGTGCCTATTGTTAATAATTGAACCATTTTAAAAAAAATTGCAAGGTTAACCCAAAATAATAAAACTTAAAACATTACTAATACCATACAATCTTTCAAACAAGTAATCTACTTTATGATAATAATAATAATAATAAAAGCCAGTGCTTCTTAAATTCCATCATCTGGTCCAAATTGGGTTCTTGACACCAATACGAGGGTACTTGATTACAAAAAAAGTATACATTATGTTCACATTTTACAATATAAGATGTCAAGAATATTAAATAATTATAGGACAAAATCTTAAATAAATAGTGTGGATTCAAGTTTTTCATGAATATTAGTACTCTTTACGAGAGTTATATAATCATGCTTTAATCGCATTTTAGCAACAGAAATTTCCTTACAAAAATATCATCTTTGTAAGATGATATTAATTCCTATAATAGTTTTGCTATTCAGTAATTCAGTAAAGGGACCCTCTAAAGATTTGATTTTGAGAATGAATATAAAACCTCGTAAAATCGATACGTGATAATCACTGTATCTATAATGATACAATAGAATTCAATCTTGAAAAGTCAATTTCAAAATTAAAGCGAAAAGAACAAAAAGTATAACTTTATAGCGTTAAACCTGATGCATGTAAAAATAACCTACCAATGACGAGTTGTCACGTGTTATTTGTAGATCCCTATTAATGAAGGGCAATATAATTATTTTGTTCGCTGAGTACATTAGAAGTATATTAAATCTAATAAAAATAGAATTCTCATGAAATTTAACTAAGTATTGGCAATTAGGATTCTAATTCCCAACTCCTTAAGGAGAGGACGCTAATGCTATAAATAAGGGGTGTTCCAACATATTCAAGGTACACGATTTGAAATCCCATAATAATTCTCTCTCCCCATATCAGTGTTCTGACTTGAGCATTTGAGAGTCTTCCCAAAGCCCCCAATTCCAGTGGACTTTTTACAGGATTTCCGACGAGATCAAGGTGATCAAGCGGTAGTCAAAGTCAAAATTCATGGGTTAACCAAAACCCTAATTTGGAGATGCTGATTAACGCATCAGATTGGCGCCATTTATGGGAAACGAATAAAAAGTCATATTCTTTTTCTCACGATTCAAAAAATCATGGTGAATTCTCGTGCTACAACACCAAATCAATCCACCACTATGATCACTTTTTTAGTTGTGAAAGCCCTTTCATCATACAATATAATTCTTGGTAGGATATGACTGAATAAATTTAAAGTTATCCCCTCTACATATCATATGAAATTAAAGTTTCCAACAGCAAGTGGAATAGAAGAAGTCAAGGATATTAGAAAGTGGCTGGGGGCAAGTTTTGCCTATTGATTCTTTACATGTGAAGGAGAATGATAAAGAGTAAATAGGAGAACCTGCAGAAGAATTAGTCTCAATTTTATTGGAACATGTAGACCCGAAAAGGAGACCTATAATACAAAAAAAAGGGAGTTTTGCATAGGAAAAAACAAGAAGTCATCAATAAAGAAGTGGAGAACCTGTTTAAGGCCATAATTAAGGTCATAAAGCCCAGAATTAAGGTCATTAAGGCCCAAAATTAAAATCATGGAGGCCAAAAATTAAGGCTATGGAGATCGAGAATCAAGGTCATGGAGACACATAATCAAGGCCATAAAGATCCAAAATCAAGGCCATGAAGGTCCAGAATTAAGGCATTGGAGCCCATAATCAAGGAAATGAAGGCCCATAATTAAAATATGGAGACCAGAATCAAGACCATGTAACCCAAAATCAAGGTCATGAAGGCTTAGAATTAAGCCCATGAAGGCCAAAAATTAAGACCATAGAGACACATAATTAGTGGCGTCAAGTATTAAGGCCATAGAGGCCCAGAATTCACGTAGCCCATATTTAAGGCCATTGAGGCCCAGAATCAAGGATTTGGAGCCCAAAATCAAGGTCATGATGGCCCATAATTAAAGTTTAGATCCCATAATCAAGGTTATGATGGCCTGAAATTAAGACCATGGAGCCAAAAATTAAGGCCATAGAGCCCAAAATTAGCGTCACGGTCACCGAGGATTAAGGCCATAGAGCTCAAGAATTAGGTTTATGGGCGTCAAAAATTAAGGTCATCGAGCCCATATTAAAGGCCGTGGAGGGCAAAAGTTAGCGTCATGAGCACAAAAAATTAGCGCATAAATTTTTTATTATTATTCAATTACTCCTTCAAAAATATATTTTAAAAGGAGTAGGGAGAATTGAGTTCGTATAGGCATTTTAGACGATGTTATTGAAATAGTCTTTCTGGTAATATTTTTTGTTACTCCACCCTCTATTCAATCATTTTCCTTCTTGTTACGGGATATCTCGTTTGTACACATCTTCTCTTTGTTTCCCTTAAAGAAAGTTCCTTGTGCGTACTATATACAATACGGGTTTCGGCCCTCTCCGATTCGAACCAACCTATTTTTTCTGAATCCCCTTTTTGTAAATTCTTCTCTCCCTACTAAGCATGTAATGCATTCAACAAAGGTTGCCCTTCAAGCCCTCTTCCAGATGAATAAAAGGTACCCCAGCCCCAAGTTCAGTTAGTGAGCCGTGTAATAGGCTCCCATTTCGCGCGGTTCATGGGGCACTTGAGTCAGCCTCCTGCGCCCAACAGGGTCAAATAATCCACCAATGGCGAGTTGCCACATCTTATTTGTATATCCCTATTAATGAATGGCAATATAATAATTTTGTTCGCAGAGTATTCTAAAAGTATATTAAATCCAATAAATGATAGAATTATCATGAAGTTTAACCAACTAAAAATTGACAACATGGAAGGTCTCCATATCAGTGTTAGTCCTCCCGGAGCCCCCAACTCCAATGGACTTTTTGCAGAATTTTCGGCGCGGTCAATCAGTGGTCAAAATCAAAGTTCGTGGGTTAACCAAAATTCTAATTTGGAGCTGCTGATTGACCCATCAAAACCTAACAATTACTCCATTAAATTCATAAATCAGTAACAAGCTGACACGCTAAGCTTAAACTGAAAAAACTTTAAAGAAAATTTACATGCAACAGCTGCATTTGAAGATGACATAATGACATAAGCTATACAGAGAAGAACGTATATGGGTACAATTTAAAGCATACATATATATATATAGAGAGAGAGAGAGAGAGAGAAAGATAAACTCAAAGAAGCATACCTCGGAGGCACAGAAGAACGTTTAATTTGAATGTGTTCAACTGTTTATGGACTGTGGCGTTGGATATTTAGTAGTGAACAGTGATGAAGACAAATTCTGTGGGAGATTTTGTAGGTGCTAATTACTTGGCGTAGAATTTTGAGATGCTACTGCTCTTTTATTGAGTTTGGACACTTGACCCTATGTTTGTGAATTGTGAGCTTCGGGTGGAAAAGAAAATAGCGTGGTAGAAGAACATTTAATTTATAATGGGAAAATTTTGGGCCTCACCTCAATGTGAAAATATTAAAAATATTTATAAAAATAATAATTCTTTTTATCATACTTCTTCTGTCTCAAAAAATTATAATTATAATAATCCGAATTTTTATTAATAATTAAATATTAATTTTATTTTTCTTAAAATCATTCGGAACGAAAAGTAACATAGGAGATGGAGGAGCTATTCTTTTGAGTTTTGATTAAGAGGACGGAATCTTTTTAAAGAGGAGGTAATGTAATACGTAAAAAAATATATATATAAATAAATAACATTTAAATTTATATTTTAAATATTTTAATTGACTTTTTCTTATATTTTGGTCAAATTGTATTTAATTTAGGTAGACTAAAATAAATAAGAGATTATGTAAGACCCCAACTTTTATAAATAAAGATGAATTTTCTATAAATATCATTTTTGAATATTATGAAGTTAATTTGATATAATGTTATAGTTGTGGGTAATATTTATAAATTTTACAAAGTAAGCAAGTTGTTATAAAATATTCGTTTGGTCGGGAAATATTTTTTTTGTCGGGGAATATTCGTACGACGGCACAATCATTGGTGGACCCCACAACGGAATTATTGTCGGATTGAGAAAACGACAGAATTATCTTTCTATAAAAATAACAGCTGAGGTGTTACCGTTAAAATCGTTAAAACTGTTGAACTACTTGGTAGTAAAAGTACAGTAATACGCGTGGTTGCATAGTAGCACACGGTATTGATTATTGATGCTTACGTGAGAAGTCACTCAGCTATACTCAATTATTGCTACAGTAATTGCTGCATCATATCTCTTAAATTATTGTCATAGTATCATCTGTATAATATGTTATATTATTGAGACGTTGTGGTAAGTTTGGTTATTTTATGGGGGGCCATATGTCATCATCTAAGAGTCTCTTCGTCAATAGTAATTACCTTCGTCAATAGTATTTACCTTGGTCAATAGTAATTACCTTCGTCAATAGTATTTACCTTGGTCAATAGTATTTACCTTGGTCAATAGTAATTACCTTCGTCAATAGTATTTACCTTGGTCAATAGTAATTACTTTCGTCAATAGTAGTTGTCCCTTCAATATTACCAAGAGTCATTTGACCCTTCGTTAAGACCAAGAGTCATTTGACCCTTCGTTAAGACCAAGAGCCACCCTCAGTTTTTCTATAAATAGAGGCCTAGGGCTTCATTATTTTTCACGAATTCATTCAAGCTATAGAGAGAGAAAGTATAGAGAGAATAAGAGAGAGAGAGAGACTAAAAGTATTCTGCTACATCACTTTTCCAATATCCAGTTCTTTTAAGGTAGGGAATATTATTTCTTTTATATTCATGAAGAGAACTTCTGTTATTCCATTCGTTATTATTCTGTTGGAATAACCAGTATACGCGGTCTACCCTATACTTGGTGACATTCTTCTATTATTCTGTTGGAACATCCTGTCTGTGTGTTTTACACCGGACCTGGTTCCGTTTATTATTCTGTTGGAACATCCTGTCTGTGTGTTTTACACCGGACCTGGTTCCGTTTTTATTATTATTCTGTTGGAACATCCTGTCTGTGTGTTTTACACCGGACCTAGTTCCATTATTTATTATTCTGTCGGAATATCCTGTCTGTGCGTTTACGCCGGACCTGGTTCCATTATTTATTATTCTGTTGGAATAACCTGTCTGTGCGGTCTATCGCATGCATGGTGATTTCTTTTGTTATTCCATTCTTTATTATACTCAGTTGGTTAAGTTTTGACTTCTATACTCCATGAAATTTGTGGAATATCCTTGATAGTTGCGTTTCATCCAGTATCTTTTCAAGAAAATATTCTTCTAAGCATTCTTGAATTTTACTCCACAATGCAGTATCATGTTGACAATTTGGACGTTGTTAATTCCTGGATAAATTAATTCTTGAACTTGTTTTATTGAATTCTTATATCATTGTCATCATCCTCATGTTTATAAAATGTTAAAAGTCATCTGTGGCCTGTAGTGCATAGATGGACTTGGTATGATTATGACCAGGGATTATTCGGTATAATAATGACCGTAATGTTACAAATAATGTGGCAAAAGTCCTCATTGGCCCGTAGTGCATTGATGGACAGTTGTTGGCATGATCATGACCATTAATGAATACACGAATATCCTTGGCCGTAGTGCAGGGGTGATTCGATGATGTGGATTATTTTATTAAGCTGAGTCTCAGCGATTACAGTGTTGAAAAACTTTTTAAATCATAAAAGATAGTAGAGTTTATTTTCTACTTGACTCTTTTAATGGATTGCTTGTTCCGCTACAGTTAAACTTGATGTCTATTATATTTTATCAGTTTAACATTGTTGAAGGCTAATGATAATTTATTCTGCATTATCTTAGTCATAATATTTCTTACTGGGCTAGTTGAGCTCACCCTTTCTTTCACTGTTCTCTTCAGGAAATGAGAACGTAGCTGGGACAAGTCGGGGTACGGAGTGATGGTCCGAATGATAGTATTAGTTAGTAGTCCTCACTATTCTATGTAATGGTGTGTTAATAAATGTAATGAGGACTCCTTTTGAGTATGAATACTCTCTAGAAGATAATATTTGTATTCAAACTCACAGTTTATGTTTTGTCGTATTGTACACGACAGATGTATTAATCAGTTGTATTTGTATTCTGTACTATGTATCTGACGACCCAAGATGGGTGATGTATACCTAATTTTGGGGGCGTCACAGTTGGTATCAGAGCTTAGGGATATGATCCCTGGCTAAGATGTGAGAATAGAACTAGGAGGGGAGAGACGGGGAATTCCTTCGCTAGTATGGCATACCTAAGTTTATTTGCATGGTATTTAATTGGTCGGTCATAATATAAGGATAATATATGACATATCAATTAATTTTTATTTTGTGACAGTATCTGAAAATGGCATCTGAGAATGTTGAGAATAGCAATGGAGCACAGACGACAGTTGATTCACCACATATCAATAATCAGGATAATGTGCATCAGGAAGGTGTCAATCCTCATGCAAACAACACTGACCAAATGATGAATGATCAAATGTTCAGAGGCTTTATGCAATTCATGTAAGACCCCGAATTTTATGAAATAAAAGTATTCAATTTTTCTTATAATTACTATTCAGTAAATGGTTAAATTGATAAAAATTTAAAGTTATGAGTGAAATATGATTTTTTTCCAAAATAAGCAAGTGGTTATAAAATAATCATTGTTGTCGGGGAATATTCGTTTGGTCGTGGAATATTCTTTCTGTCGGGGAATATTCGTACGACGGCGCAGCCATTTGTGGGCCCCATAACGAATAACTGTCGGGTGAAGAAAATGACAAATTTGAGTTTTTACAAATAACGGTGTAGTTGTTACCGTTAACACTGTTGGAATACCCGGTGGTTAAAATACAGTAATACGCGTTATTGCACAGTAGCACACGGTATTGCATAGTATTTTTGAAATTATTGATTCTTACGTAAGAAGGCACTACTCAATAATTGTTACAGTAATTACTGTTCAATATTTTATTTTATTGATTCAATAATTGCTACGTTGAAATTTTATATTATTGTTGTTCAATAATTATTGCTGCACAGTATTTTCTTTTATCAGATCAATAATTCATATTATTTGAATAATATTATTAGATAACATTATTGGCAATGTCTAGAAAGTTCTGTCTAAGGAGAGGTTTGGTCATCTAATTGCGCGCCAGTAAGGAGAAATCCTTATTGGAAAGCCCCCTCTTTCGTGGGAACGGCCTGGTTGTCATAAATGTGATTCTGTAATATTATTTGTGAATAATTAATTATTGATTCATATGATAAAAAAATATTTATTTTATGTGGATATAAATGAGGGATATATTTTTGTTGTTAAAAAATGAAGGAGTTAATGTTGAGATTTTTATCCGTATTTTTGTCGGAATGGAAGTATTAAAAATCAGGGTTTTTGAGATATTTTGCGGGGGTTATAATTTTTAATCTGACCGTTGGATCGTGGTAATTTTTGGATATGTTATACATATATAAGTTGAGTATATGCCCACAAATTTTGAACCGTTAAAAATGAACGTATGATTTATTATGAATTTTACGAGATGACTGGTTCAGAAATTGTTGAATTTTCGGAGTTTATCATTTTGGTGGAAAATTCTAGAATTGGTGGGCCCCACTTGTGGTTGGTGAAGAAATGTGCTGAATTATATTTCAAATGTGGTGGGTGGGAATAGTAGCAGGTAAAGCCATCAGGTTGCAGGTCAAACCTACCAAAATTTTCCTATAAATAGAGGGCTAAGTTAGAATTGAAAATCACACCAGAAACATAAGCTTTCTCTCTTTCTCTCTCTACATTATGAAGCATATTTTGTGAGTTTTTAGATACTTGGTGAGTTGCTATTCATCAGTGCAAGTTTCCTTCAGCATCATATCCGATATCCAGTCAGAAGTACTGCTCTTTTGAGGTAAGGGATAATAAGGAATTTTAAGGGTTGTTATGTTTTTCAGTTTCGTAATTTTTCTGACCTTTAAAAATTCTGGAAAAATTTGAAATGATATTTTGATGAGTTTTCTTGATTGTGTCCAAAAATGGTGATTTTTGGATGTATAGATTGAGAGTTATGAATTTTATGAGAAAAGACTATTTTAAAAGTAACCGCTTATAATTCCTTGTGGTTAACTCCAAAATTGATGAAATTTTTATTGGGAGTACATGAATATGATAGGAGTATACTCTGTGAATTTCAGAATTTTTAGATAAAAGTATAATTTTTGATAAATGTCTAAATATTCGGCTATTTTGGCCATATGAAAAATAGTAAATGACTTTTAAAAATTCTGAAAAAATATATGTTCACTATGGGACTATATTATGCTAAATCCCAGAAAAGAAATATTTTTGGAACTGATTTGGTATTTTTCATAAAAATGGTCTAGTTATGAGTAAATGAATTAAATATGTTTTGTGAAGAAAGAAAATTGAAAAATAGGATTTTATGGCTTGAGAATCCTATATGAGGTATATGCAGATTTTTGATGAGGGTTTTGGTTATTGATGATGAAATCTTAAGAGTTGGCATTTTATGATGATTAAATGCATTAATTAGTAAAGTGTAAACAATTTAAATAAATTGTTTATAAGCTTAAGAATATTATTCTTTCAATATCATTATACCAAAATATTGGTATGTATATTATTGTGGAATTTCTACCTTTTTCATGTCAGGGTTACTATTCACGAGTTACTATTCATGAGTTACTATTCACGAGTTACTATTCATGAGTTACTATTCACGAGTTACTATTCACGACAAAATTGGTTTCTTTTTCTAACCAAATTATAGTTGATTTATGAATATTACTCTTGAGATTAAATCTATATGTTGATCATATTGTTTTTATTATCATATATAACATTTTTATAACCTTGATGTTGAAATTCTCTTTCGCTTGAGTGTAAAGATAGGTAAATTATTAGTATGATCATGACTATGGGTTCTCTTTGGCCAGTAGTGCAAAGTTGAATTGTTGACTGGTATGATCATGACCATTGAATTTATAAGTGAATATCTTTAGCTTAAGTGCAAAGGTGAATTGATTAACATGGTTATAATTATTGTTTATATAAATTCTGAAATGATTATATATTTCTTTGAGATATTAATATATTTGGCCTGTAGTGCAAATATGAACTGTTGATGAATATATTTGGCCGTAGTGCAAATATGAACTGTTGAGGAATATCTTTGGCCTGTAGTGCAAAGATGAATTGTTGATGAATATCTTTGGCCCGTAGTGCAAAGATGACATGTTGTTGAATATCTTTGGCTAGTAGTGCAAAGATGAACAGATGTTGAGATAAACATGACCAACTGGTGATACAAATGAATATCTTTGGTCGTAGTGCAAAGATTGATTTATTAGTATGATTATGAACAGGAAATGTGATTTGGTATAACCATGATCTTTGATGTTTCAGGTAAAGACAGGTGATGAAAATATTATTCGTCCTGGGTGCGAAGAAAAATTTAGAGTCACAATTATGATTATGAGTTATTCATATGATTGTGGAAAGGAACTATTGAGTGATGTTACATGGATAAAACATTGTTGGTGAATTTTTAACATGGAAAAGATAATGGACTTTATGGTCTATTTGACTCTTCTAATGGATTGCTCGTTCCGCTGCAACTATGGTTGAAATTTTTATCATTTACCATATGTTCTAAATCTCTGATTTATTGATGATGAAGGCTATTGATAATTGAATTATCTTTAGTCATGATATTCTTTACTGAGCTAGTTGTGCTCACCCTTTTGCTTCACAATTCCTTTCAGGTAATAAGAGTGTAGCTGGGTCGAGCGAGGGTAACAAGGGAATAGAACGGTGGTCATCATTTAGTAGTTATATTTGGTGAAGAAAATAGGTTGAGGCGAACCCAACGTTGGAAGGGTGTTTTGCCACTATCATACAAGATGTCTAACGACGTACAACCTCGTGTCATCATAAGACATGATTGTGCACATCCGCTTGCCGAGTATATCTACAAGCACTACCTATATAATCTTGGTGTTTGTTTGAAGTATAATTCTCAGTTAGATACAGTGGAGATAATGATAAGTCAAGAGAAGACTCACCATTGGGAAGAATATGATAGTAATCTTCTCGTTTTTCTTTGGGGTCTATTGGGTCAACCAAGGATAATTCTGTGGCCATATGATATCTATCATAACCTAGACGGATGGCCTCCCATGTACGAAGGTTTCTTTGAGCACTTCCCAAAGATTCTAGTTTCTAAAACAGTTTTTGACTGTACCTTTATGTAAGGTACCTTTGTGAGGTGCTGATACATGATGGTGTCCAATGTCACATTTGGTATATATTTGTATCCAAACTCACAGCATATGTGTTGTTGTATTTTGCACGACAATTGTTGTAATAAAGTTGTAGTTGTTTTCTGTACCATGTATTGGACGACTCAGAATGGGTTGGGTGGAATGAACCTATTTTGGGGTCGTCACAATTCATGCAACAACAGGTGAAAGCGGCTCCTGTCCACAACGTAGGTGGAAATACTGGAAACTCTCAGGCGGTCACCGCTAAACAGTTTAAGGAGCTGGGACCACCGGAGTTTAAGGAAGAACCCAAACCACTTGTAGCTGAAACATGGATAAAGCAGATCACCAAGATATTTGATGTCTTGGGTTGCTCCGAGGAGTAAAAGGTTCCCTTTGCCGCCTTTATGTTGCGAGGAGAGGCAGATTACTGGTGGGAATCGATAAAGCGTACTCAACCTGCCGCACTGAAGATGTCTTGGGAGAAGTTTCAAGATCTGTTTAACGACAAATACTTTCCCGAGAGTATTCGTCACATGAAGGAGGTGGAGTTCATCAAATTGGAGCAGAATAATATGACCGTGTCGCAGTACGAGGCAAAATTTGCGGAGTTATCCCGGTTTGCGTCCCACCTGGTGGATAATGAAGAAAGAATGACGCGGATGTTTTTAAGAGGTTTGAAGCCGGAGATACGTCAACATCTTGTTTCTCATAAACTGTGTTTGTATTCAGATGTTGTAAATAGGGCTCAGTTGGTGGAGCGCGATAACGAGACAACGCAACCAAAAGAGAGCAGCCGGCAAAATGATAATACCAGTGAGAGCAGTCATCGAAGCGGTGACAACAAGCGTGGAGGGAATCAACAGGCCAGAAATGGTAACCACTTCGGTGGTAATCAGGGCCAAAACAATAAGAATGGACATTTCAAGAAGAGGAGATTCAACAATGACGGAAAGACGTCAGCACCAGCACCTGTCGTTAAGGAAGGAGAACGACCACCTATCATATGTTTCAAATGCGGAGGGGAGGGACACATCAGTCCAAACTGCGCGATGCCGTCCAAAGCATGTTATAATTATGGAAGAGAAGGTCATTTAGCCCGATTTTGTCGTTTACCGAAAACAAATTCAGCTAGGATGGAGGCACCAAAAGCCGTCCCAGAAAAGTCAAAACCGGTTGTGCAAGGGAGAGCGTTTGTTGTGAACTCCCAGAGAGCAAGGAACCCGAATGAGGTCATCACGGGTAAGCTTATCATAAACTCTAAAGAAGTTTATACTTTATTTGATACCGGTTCAACCCATTCTTTTATTTCTCCTACTTGCGCTCATCGATTAAATTTGATTCCGGAGAAATTAGACTTTGACTTATCTGTGGAAACTCCGTTGGGAGAAACCTTCATTACCTCCACTGGTTATAAGTCTTGTTTGGTTCAAGTTGGTACCCACACATTACCTATCGATCTGATTTCATTAAAAATACTTGCATTTGACGTGATTCTAGGGATTGATTGGTTAACTACTCATTATGCAAAAATTGATTGTTTTCGTAAGGTTGTTAGTTTTCATATTCCTAATCGACCTATTATGCGAATTCAAGCAACCAAACCATTAAAATCAATCGTTGTCATCTCAAGCCATAAAGCTATTCGTTTATTAAAAACGGATGTCAAGCTTTCTTAGCTCATGTCACAGATCTAAACAAAAATACGTCAGCTTTGAATGATATTTCTGTTGTTAATAAATTTCCTGACGTATTTCCCGAAGAACTTCCTGGCCTACCCCCAGAGCGTGAAATTGAATTTTGTATCGACCTTGAACCCGGTACAAAACCCATTTCCAAAGCTCCATATCGAATGGCTCCTATTGAACTTCAGGAGTTAAAGACCCAACTGCAGGAATTGTTAGACATTGGTTTTATTCGTCCTAGTACTTCTCCTTGGGGTGCTCCTGTTCTGTTCGTGAAGAAGAAAGATGGGAGTATGCGACTTTGTATTGATTATCGGGAGTTGAATCATGTCACCATCAAAAATAGGTACCCATTGCCACGTATTGATGACCTGTTTGACCAGTTGCAAGGAGCACAATTCTTTTCAAAGATCGATCTTCGTTCTGGATATCATCAGCTGAAGGTTAGAACTGAGGATATTCCAAAGACTGCCTTCAGAACTCGGTATGGGCATTATGAATTCTTAGTTATGTCTTTTGGATTGACTAATGCTCCTGCTGCCTTCATGGATATGATGAACAGGGTATTTAAGGAATATTTGGATCACTTTGTGGTCGTCTTTATCGATGACATCCTTGTTTATTCCAAAAGCCGTGAAGATCATGAGCAACACTTGAGGCTGGTACTCCAAAAACTTCGTGAATACAAACTTTATGCCAAGTTGAAGAAATGCGAGTTCTGGCTGGAAGAGGTAGCATTCCTTGGGCACGTAGTATCAAGTCGTGGAATATCGGTTGACCCGGCAAAGATTGAAGCTATTCAAAGCTGGGAGCAACCTAAATCAGTAACCGAAGTACGTAGCTTTCTCGGTCTAGCTGGTTATTATCGGAGATTCGTGGAAGGATTTTCTCGAATCGCTACTCCGTTAACTCAGCTGACTCGAAAAGATACAAAGTTCGGTTGGAGCGAAGAATGTGAGCAGAGTTTTCAAGAACTCAAGAGGAGACTCATTTCAGCACCTGTTCTAACAATACCATCTGGCTCGGAGGGATTTGTCATCTACAGTGATGCTTCGAGCAAAGGGTTGGGATGTGTTCTCATGCAACATGGAAAAGTCATAGCCTATGCATCAAGACAACTCAAGGAATATGAGAGGAATTATCCTACTCATGATCTAGAGTTGGCAGCTGTTGTCTTTGCACTTAAAATTTGGAGGCATTACTTGTATGGGGAGAAGGTGGAGATCTTTACGGATCATAAAAGTCTCAAATATTTCTTCACTCAAAAGGAACTCAACATGCGACAACGACGTTGGCTTGAACTGTTGAAAGATTATGATCATACCATTCAATATCATCCTGGAAAAGCGAACGTGGTAGCTGACGCATTGAGTAGAAGATCATATGCAAGTACGAGTGCGATATTGTCAACACAAAGACCCATTTTGTGTGACTTGCAAAGGATGGAGATAGAGTTGAAGACTCCAGGGACCCATGTGATGATGGCGAATATACGAGTAGAACCGACTTTAATCGATAAAGTTAAAGCTGCTCAAGCTACAGACCTGGAGCTGATGCGTATGAAAAAGAAAGTGCAAGAAGGTGCTATACCGGAAGCAAGAATCGATGAAGAAGGAATACTTCGAGTCAACTCCAGACTTTGTGTTCCTAACAACCCTGATTTAAAGTATGAAATCATGATGGAGGCGCACAACACACCGTTTGCAATCCATCCTGGAAGTACCAAAATGTATCATGATCTTCGTCATACATTTTGGTGGAGCAATATGAAGAGAGAGATAGCGTTGTTTATCTCAAGGTGTCTAACTTGTCAACGAGTCAAAGCGGAGCATCAAGTACCAAAAGGTCCATTGCAACCACTTGAAATTTCAGAATGGAAGTGGGAGCACATTACCATGGATTTCGTTACCGGTCTTCCTAGGGTTTCTCAAGGTATTGATGCGATTTGGGTCATTGTTGATAGATTGACCAAGTCTGCTCATTTCTTACCGATACGAGAAACTTATACACTTGAACGTCTTGCTCGTATGTACATAAACGAGATTGTAAGACTGCATGGTATGCCAGTATCCATAGTTTCTGACCGAGACCCAAGATTCACTTCACGATTTTGGGTTAGTTTACAAAAAGCTATGGGCACGGAGTTACGATTTAGTTCAGCATATCATCCTCAGACGGACGGACAATCAGAGAGGACTATTCAAACTCTTGAAGATCTATTAAGACTCTGTGTCTTTGACTTCAAAGGAAGTTGGGACAAGTTCTTACCATTGGTGGAGTTTTCCTACAACAACAGTTATCAAGCAAGTATTGGCATGGCTCCATTCGAAGCATTGTATGGAAGAAAATGTCGTTCTCCAGTATGCTGGGATGAGGTGGGCGAAGCAACGTTGTTGGGACCGGAGTTGGTACGTATGACTACAGAAAAGATTCAAACGATCCGACAACGTATAAAAACCTCACAAGATCGACAAAAGAGTTATGCTGATCTTCATCGAAAGGACGTGGAATTTGATGTAGGAGATCATGTGTTCTTACGTGTTGCTCCATGGAAAGGAGTTACGAGATTTGGAAAGAGAGGAAAGCTAAATCCTCGATTCATCGGTCCATTTTTAATCCTCGATCGAGTAGGAACTGTGGCTTATAGACTCGCTTTACCGCCAAGTATGTCTCGTGTTCATAACGTTTTCCACATATCCATGTTACGCAAATATGTGGAAGACCCGAACCACATTATTGAGTTAGAACCGGACGAAATAGCGGAGGATTTGACGTATGAAGAAGTTCCTGTTCAAATCTTGGATAAGAAGGAACATATTCTACGCTCCAAGGTTATACCTCAAGTTAAAGTTTTGTGGAGAAACCACGATGTTGAGGAAATGACTTGGGAGTTAGAATCAGAAATGAAATCAAGGTATCCTTACCTCTTCGACATACCAGGTACGTACCCTAATTTCGAGGGCGAAATTTCATAAGAAGGGGAGGTTGTAAGACCCCAACTTTTATAAATAAAGATGAATTTTCTATAAATATCATTTTTGAATATTATGAAGTTAATTTGATATAATGTTATAGTTGTGGGTAATATTTATAAATTTTACAAAGTAAGCAAGTTGTTATAAAATATTCGTTTGGTCGGGGAATATTCTTTTTGTCGGGGAATATTCGTACGACGGCACAATCATTGGTGGACCCCACAACGGAATTATTGTCGGATTGAGAAAACGACAGAATTATCTTTCTATAAAAATAACAGCTGAGGTGTTACCGTTAAAATCGTTAAAACTGTTGAACTACTTGGTAGTAAAAGTACAGTAATACGCGTGGTTGCATAGTAGCACACGGTATTGATTATTGATGCTTACGTGAGAAGTCACTCAGCTATACTCAATTATTGCTACAGTAATTGCTGCATCATATCTCTTAAATTATTGTCATAGTATCATCTGTATAATATGTTATATTATTGAGACGTTGTGGTAAGTTTGGTTATTTTATGGGGGGCCATATGTCATCATCTAAGAGTCTCTTCGTCAATAGTAATTACCTTCGTCAATAGTATTTACCTTGGTCAATAGTAATTACCTTCGTCAATAGTATTTACCTTGGTCAATAGTATTTACCTTGGTCAATAGTAATTACCTTCGTCAATAGTATTTACCTTGGTCAATAGTAATTACTTTCGTCAATAGTAGTTGTCCCTTCAATATTACCAAGAGTCATTTGACCCTTCGTTAAGACCAAGAGTCATTTGACCCTTCGTTAAGACCAAGAGCCACCCTCAGTTTTTCTATAAATAGAGGCCTAGGGCTTCATTATTTTTCACGAATTCATTCAAGCTATAGAGAGAGAAAGTATAGAGAGAATAAGAGAGAGAGAGACTAAAAGTATTCTGCTACATCACTTTTCCAATATCCAGTTCTTTTAAGGTAGGGAATATTATTTCTTTTATATTCATGAAGAGAACTTCTGTTATTCCATTCGTTATTATTCTGTTGGAATAACCAGTATACGCGGTCTACCCTATACTTGGTGACATTCTTCTATTTTTCTTTTGGAACATCCTGTCTGTGTGTTTTACACCGGACCTGGTTCCGTTTATTATTCTGTTGGAACATCCTGTCTGTGTGTTTTACACCGGACCTGGTTCCATTATTTATTATTCTGTCGGAATATCCTGTCTGTGCGTTTACGCCGGACCTGGTTCCATTATTTATTATTCTGTTGGAATAACCTGTCTGTGCGGTCTATCGCATGCATGGTGATTTCTTTTGTTATTCCATTCTTTATTATACTCAGTTGGTTAAGTTTTGACTTCTATACTCCATGAAATTTGTGGAATATCCTTGATAGTTGCGTTTCATCCAGTATCTTTTCAAGAAAATATTCTTCTAAGCATTCTTGAATTTTACTCCACAATGCAGTATCATGTTGACAATTTGGACGTTGTTAATTCCTGGATAAATTAATTCTTGAACTTGTTTTATTGAATTCTTATATCATTGTCATCATCCTCATGTTTATAAAATGTTGAAAGTCATCTGTGGCCTGTAGTGCATAGATGGACTTGGTATGATTATGACCAGGGATTATTCGGTATAATCATGACCGTAATGTTACAAATGATGTGGTAAAAGTCCTCATTGGCCCGTAGTGCATTGATGGACAGTTGTTGGCATGATCATGACCATTAATGAATACACAAATATCCTTGGCCGTAGTGCAGGGGTGATTCGATGATGTGGATTATTTTATTAAGCTGAGTCTCAGCGATTACAGTGTTGAAAAACTTTTTAAATCATAAAAGATAGTAGAGTTTATTTTCTACTTGACTCTTTTAATGGATTGCTTGTTCCGCTACAGTTAAACTTGATGTCTATTATATTTTATCAGTTTAACATTGTTGAAGGCTAATGATAATTTATTCTGCATTATCTTAGTCATAATATTTCTTACTGGGCTAGTTGAGCTCACCCTTTCTTTCACTGTTCTCTTCAGGAAATGAGAACGTAGCTGGGACAAGTCGGGGTACGGAGTGATGGTCCGAATGATAGTATTAGTTAGTAGTCCTCACTATTCTATGTAATGGTGTGTTAATAAATGTAATGAGGACTCCTTTTGAGTATGAATACTCTCTAGAAGATAATATTTGTATTCAAACTCACAGTTTATGTTTTGTCGTATTGTACACGACAGATGTATTAATCAGTTGTATTTGTATTCTGTACTATGTATCTGACGACCCAAGATGGGTGATGTATACCTAATTTTGGGGGCGTCACAGATTACATTAATTTGAGCCTTAAAATTAATTGAGTCTAATTTATATTTGTGTGATATTAAAATTAAGAGAAACAATAAAATGTATAAATAACAAGTAAAACCTAATCTTCCTCCTATGATAATAATAATATTGTGCGAGTATTTTCATATTCTCTATTTATTTCATGTACTCACGTGCGAGTATTTTCATATTCTCTTTTTATTTGTCATAACATCAAAGTTTTAGCTCTGCAAAGCATCAGGGTGTGTTTAATTCCAGTCAAAAACTAACAAATATATATATATATATATATATATATATATATATATATATATATAATTACGTTATTTAGGAACGTCCAAGTTCGTCCATTTTTGGACAAAAATATTTTTAATTTATTTTTATTAATATTACATACATACACTAATAATTCTGTTAATAAAATAATAATACATTTTTCTAAAATAAAGAGAATATTGACACACAAGTTTGTTTATTTGTTTACCGAAAATAGCAAGTATAGTATCTTAATATGTCTTTAGTAAAAATAATACAACTAGATTTTCATTTTATATTAACATATTATTATCTTACTATGGTTTAATTAGATGACCCAATTGGTGGTTTTAGTACGTGAAATTTGACCCGTTTTGTGGCCGGATCCATGCAAATAATTTGTAGCCATTTGTGGTGCAGTTTAACTCAAATTTGATCACAAGTATGGGAGACTGATTATAAGTCCGACTGTATAAATATTAGTCTCTTGTTCTGACTTTATTTGTCCTATTTAATTTTTTACTGTTAAATTGATTAATTTTAAAATTAATAATTAAACAAATATATTTAAAAAAATTAAAATAAAATAAGTTAACTTTGATAGTATATTCGATGTATTTTTTATGACATAAATAATTAAACAAATGTTAAGAGGTTTTTTTATGAAAAAAAAAATCAATATGTTACGGAATTATCAAATTTATTTGTAGAAATATCAATTTTTAAATTAAAAAAAAAGGTTTTGAAAGGGTCAAAAGCACGATTTCAATCGTGCGTTCGTTGACCATGTAATTTACCTAAAAGTCCACCATCCATATACAAATGACAAAATTATCTCAATTCTACCAACAATTGTTTGGTGAAAACCCACTACTTTTAATGATTTATTTTGTTTATTCTAAAATTATATATAATTACTACTCTGTTATACTTACTTATTTTGTTTATATTTTTTATGAAATAAAACATAATAAATAAAATTATTTTGTAAAACATAAACAATATAATCTTACAAGAAATATAATTATTAAAAAAGGCATGTATTATTATTTTAAAGGATCATAATTACGTATCTAAAATTAATAAAATTTTCAATATTCTTAACGTAATTGAATTTGTTACTCAAAAACACATTCAAATTCATGGTATGTGCTCCAATCAAAATGATTATTCTTTTGAGTACTTCACCTACTAATCTTATAACCAAATTACTTTCCAAACACTTCACCTACTAATTTCATTTTCACACACACAAATTAAAACTCCAATTTGGAAGACTTTACATGTCCATTCTTATCCATAAATAAAATAAAATAATAAAATAAAATAAAGGACACAAATGTCAAATACGACTAGTAGCTATATAAATAAATGTAAGTTGTGACATTACTCCCCACAACTTCATTTCAAAACCATATAATATAGATCAAAATTAAAAAGCAGAAGAGAAGAGCAAGCTCTAGCAAATTAAGGCATGGAAGGCTTAATTCCATTTATCCTCCACACCCTCAAGAAACAGAAGCCTCACAACGCTTACCGTTCCCTTTCCGACACCTCTAACCGGAGCTACCACAATCTGATGGGAGCCAACGACGAGGGCTCGTCTCATCGTCCAACAAAGTCGGAATTTCAGCAATACGTGGTGGTTAATTTATCGGAGAAACGAAGCTTGAACAAAGGTTCTACTCTTTTAACATCAAATGCAACTGTCTCGAGGCAAATTGGCTCTAGTAATTTTCAAGTTTCAAGAGATACAAATGTTAATATTCGACAAAAAAATTAGAGTATTTTAATGTAACGTCTTGTCCTGTCATCTTAAAATGAGAGTCATGTTTGATTTGTCTATTTTTTTTTTAAATGCATATTGAGAATTGCGAATAATATATATATATATATATATATATATATATATATATTATTGACAAATTTTTATAGGCATAAGAAAAATTAACAATTCAAATAGGATCCTTATTTAATGACTATGGGAATATTATTGTGTAATTGTATTAATTTGTAGTAAGGATCAACATTTGATTTCTTAATTCATTCAATTGTAACTAAACATGGCTTTTTGAATTAATAATTTTGTTGTAAGATTTTAATTTTAATTTTAATTCTACTTTTTGCTGCTTGATTAATATTCCATTCCATTCCATTATATTCACGACAGTGTTGTCGGCATCGAAATTGTATTTCAATTTGATCAAACATGGTGTAAACACGAGGACTTATTATTAGTCAATTGAAGATAAAGATTGGCTGGTCGGAATTTGCTGCTTGCTAGTTGGCAGTTGGTAGTAATCAAATTGCTTGACTTTTGGTCAATTACTTTAATTTTGAGAATTGATATCTTTATAGTAGAAATTATAATTTCACAAATTTTATATCACATAAATAATAAATAGGTTTTATACATTCGCGGATGTAAGACCCCGAATTTTATGAAATAAAAGTATTCAATTTTTTTTATAATTACTATTCAGTAAATAGTTAAATTGATAAAAGTTAAAGTTAAGGGTGATATATGAAAAAAAAATTCAAAATACGCAAGTGGCTATAAAATTTTCATTGTTGTCGTAGAATATTCATTTGGTCGTGGAATATTCTTTTTATCGGGAATATCCGTACGACGGCGCAGTCATTTGTGGGTCCCATAACAGAATAACTGTCGGATGAAGATAACGACAAAATTGAGTTTTTATAATTAACGGCGTAGTTGTTACCGTTAACACTGTTGGAATACCCGTGGTTAAAATACAGTAATACGCGTTATTGCACAGTAGCACACGGTATTGCACAATATTTTTGAATTATTGATCCTTACGTAAGAAGGCACTACTCAATAATTGTTACAGTAATTACTGTTCAATATTTTATTTTATTAATTCAATAATTGCTGCGTTGATTTTTTATATTATTGTCGCTCAATAATTGTCACTGCGCATCATCTCCATTATTATATCAATAATTCATATTATTTGGAATAATATTATTAGATAGCATTATTGGCAATGTCTAAAAAGTTCTGTCTAAGGAAAGGTTTGGTCATCTAATTGCGCCCCAATAAGGAGAAATTCTTATTGGAAAGCCTCCTCTTTCCTAGAAACGGCCTGATTGTCAGTACTGTGATTCTGTAATATTATTTGTGAATAATTAATTATTAATTTATATGATGAGGAAAATATTAATTTTATGTGGATATAGATGGAGAAAATTTTTTAAGTGACAATTATTAAAAAATGATATTTTATCTTTTCTGATAAAATAATTTATTATTATATTTAATAATATGATAATGGTGATAGTTTTACAATGAATGTGGGATATATGAGTATATGAGGAGGAAGAGTATTTTTGTTGTATTAAATGATTAACACATGTTTAGTGTGTCGGTGGACCCCATTTCTTGACTGAAATTTGATTATAGCCTGTAAAATCGCCCGTTTATGAATTTCGGTTAATTTCTGTTTGAAATTTGGAAAAACTTTCTTCTGCAAAGTTGTATAGAATTGAATTTTCTATAAAAAGATGCGAGATTCGAATTTTCTGATAAAAGGCTATTTTCTATGAATTATTGAAGTTTCGGAAAATAAAATAATTTTATCAAATTATAGGGTGGGACCCACTTTGGTTGGTGTTAATAACATGTGGACTGCTATATTTTTTTAGAATTGGCATGCTTGGATGGCTGGTCTTGGATGGTTGGTGTGTAGAAAAGAAAAATAATATTTTATTATTTTTAGTCTTCTTTGGCGTTCTAGCATTTTCTTATAAATAGGTGTTTATGTTAGAATTAAAAATTACACCAGAAATAAATTTTTTTTTCCTCTATATTATCAAGCATATTTTTGTGAGTATTTAGATATCTTGAGTGTTGCTCAGCGTTATATCCGATATTCAAGTCAGAAGTACTGCTCTTTTGAGGTAAGGGATTTTAAGGGTTATTATGTTGCTCAGTTCGTAATTCTTCTGACCTTCAAAAAATTCTGAAAAAATTTAAAATGATATTTTGATGAGTTTTATTGATTGTGTCCAAAAATGGTGATTTTTGGATGTATAGATTAAGAGTTATGAATTTTACGGGAAAATACTATTTTTAAAAGTAACTGCTTATAACTCCTTGTGGTTAACTCCAAAATTGATAAAATTTTTATTGAAAGTATATCTATATAATATCAGTGTACTCTGTGAATTTCGTAATTTTTGGATAAAAGAACAATTTATGATAAATTTCTAAATATTCGGCGATTTTGGCCATATGAAAAATAGTAAATGAGTTTTAAAAATTATGAGAAAAATATATGTTCAATATGGGACTATATTATGCTAAATCCCAGAAAAAAAATATTTTTGGAACTGATTTGGTATTTTTTATAAAAATAGACTAGTTATGAGTAAATGAATTAAATATGTTATGTGAAGTAAAAAATTTAAAAATAGGATTTTATGGCTTGAGAATCCTATATGAGGTATATGCATATTTTTTATGAGAGTTTTGATTATTGGTAATGAAATCTTATGAGTTTGACAGTTTAGGATGATTAAATGTATTATTTAGTAAAGTGTAAACAATTAAAATAAATTGTTTATAAGCTTAAGAAATATTATTCTTTCAATATCATTATACCGAAATATTGGTATGGATTTTATTGTAAAATTTTTACCTTTTTCATGTCGAGTTAATATTCATGAATTACTATTCACGAGTTACTATTCACGAGTTACTATTCACGATAAAATTGGTTTCTTTTTCTGATCAAATTATAGTTGATTTATGAATATTACTCTTGAGATTAAATCTATATGTTGATTATATTGATTTTATTATCATATATAACATTTTTATAACCCTAATGATGATATTTCTCTTTGACTTGAGTGTAAAGATGGGTAGATTTTTGGTATGATCATGACTATGGGTTCCCTTTGGCCAGTAGTGCAAAGTTGAATTGTTGACTGATATGATCATGATCATTGAATTTATAATTGAATATCTTTAGCTTATGTGCAAAGGTGAATTGATCAACATGGTTATAATTATTGTTTATATAAATTCTAAAATGATTATATATTTCTTTGAGATATTAATATATTTGGCCTATAGTGCAAATATGAACTGTTGATGAATATATTTGGCCTGTAGTGCAAATATGAACTGTTGTTGAATATCTTTGGCCTGTAATGCAAAGATGAACTGGTGATGAATATCTTTGGCCCATAGTGCAAAGATGACATGTGGTTGAATATCTTTGGCCAGTAGTACAAAGATGAATTGTTGATGAATATCTTTGGCCCGTAGTGGAAAGATGACATGTTGTTGAATATCTTTGGTCAGTAGTGCAAAGATGAACAGGTGTTGAGATGAACATGGCCAACTGGTGATACAAATGAATATCTTTGGCCGTAGTGCAAAGATGAAATTATTAGTATGATTATGAACAGGAAATGTGATTTGGTGTAACCATGATCTTTGATGTTTCAGGAAAAGATAGGTGATGAAAATTATCTTTGTCCTGGTTGAGAAGAGGAATTTAGAACTACAATTATGATTATGAGTTATTCATATGATTGTGGACCAGAATTATTGATTGATGTTACAGGGATAAAATATTGTTGGTGGATTTTTAACATGGAGAAGATAATAAACTTTGTAGTCTATTTGACTCTTCTAATGGATTGCTTGTTCCGCTGCAACTATGGTTGAAATTTTTATCATCTACCATATGTTCTAAATCTCTGATTTAATTCTGTTGAAGGCTATTGATAACTTATTTATCATTAGTCATGATATTATTTACTGGGCTAGTTGTGTTCATCCTTTTATTTCATAATTCTTTTCAGGTAATAAGAGTGTAGCTGGGTCGAGCGAGGGTAACGGAAAAATAGAACGGTGGTCTCTAGCTGTGGAGGTTCCCCCTAAGCAGTATAGAAAAGTGTTGTATACATCATTTAGTAGTTATATTTGGTGAATCAAATAGGGTGAGGCGAACCTAACGTTGGAAAGGTATTTTGCCACTATCATACAAGATATCTAATGATATACAACCTCGTGTCATCATAAGACAGGGATGTGCTCATCCACTTACTAAGTATATTTACGAGCACTACCTATATAATCTTGGTGTTTGTTTGAAGTATAATTCTCAATTAGAGACAGTGGAGATAATGATATGTCAAGAGAAGACTCCCCATTGGGAAGAATATGATAGTAATCTTCTCGTTTTTCTTTGGGGTCTATTGGGTCAACTAAGGATAATTCTGTGGCCATATGGTATCTATTATAACCTAGAAGAATGGCCTCCCATGTACAAAGATTTCCTTGAGCACTTTCCAAAGATTCTAATTTCTAAAACAGTTTCTGACTATACCTTTAGAAATGGTGTCATTGTGAGGTGTTGTCCACGGTTGGGACATGAGTCACATTTGTTATATATTTGTATCCAAACTCACATCATATGTGTTGTTGTATTTTGCACGATAATTGTTGTAATAAAGTTGTAGTTATTTTTTGTACCATGTATTTGGCGACTCAGAATAGGTTGGATGGAATGGACCTATTTTGGGGTTGTCATAACGGAACCTTAACATTTTTAGAGGGAGCTCAAAATATATCAATAAAAAAAATTTATTTTATTGACGTTTGAAGTGCTTCTTTTAAATTCATTTTGCCCAATTATAGTATTTCACAACATCATATTCTAGCTTTTGTCAACCTTTGAATTGTGAGTCTAATTACTTTAAATACATATACATACATATATATATATATATTATTTTTTTCCAAACTATGATATTATTAATCAAACTTTGAAGTTTTTTGTCAACTGATTAGCTACTTTTATAGATAAATTATAATATTATATATTCAAAACCTTATATTGTGGTTCTGGTCATCTTACTTAGAGACAATTGAGAGGAGCCACTCAAAGCAAGAAAATGAATTAAGTTTTTCTCATTTACAAAAAAATAATACTAAGATATAATTAATTCAGTAAGATAAATGAGTGTAATATTAATTAATTAATCATCAAACTTATTTAACATTATTTTATCTTATAGTAATATTGTTAATTTATTATATGTGAAAGGACATGAGGAAGCAAATGAATTATTATCATCTCATAACAAATATCAAGTTTAACTAACATTAGCATGCTTCAGATTCTAGGATTGTGAAGTCATATGACCCCCTCACCCCTTAGTTTCGCCTATGATCTCACATCTATATAAGAGATATCTTGTGAAAATATCAATTTTTCCTTACATTACATATCAACTGGAGTAAGTAACTACGTATTTTTTAAGCGTTTGATTACTCGAATTGTCATTGGAGTGGACTGAAAAAAAAATCTTTGGATTTGTTTTATGCTAATAAATTAGATGCATGCTCAACTACACTTTAAACTTTTAAATTTTTTACTTTTTATAACTTTAACCTTAATGTTTTAACTTTAAAATATTAAACTTTAATATCTTTAAATTTTTATAAATTAAATCTTTTGGTCACCAACAAATAATAATTATTCCAAGTGAGAGTATTATGGATTATTTCACTTCAATTGCAAGTGAGAGTATTATGGATTACATGGTTAGTGTGTGATGAAAATTTTTAGAAAAAATTGAAGTCAATATAAACAATATATATCATTAAAAGATTTAATTTTGAAATTAATAAAAGATCTTAAATAACTTTGAAAGTACAAAAAATTGTAACAACGTGATTAATGTGTAATGAAGAAGAAAAATGAAAAAAAATCGAAGTCAATATAAATCACATATACCCTTAAAATACTTAAATATCATTTTATTTTGAGTTGCTTGACTTATTCCAGTAAAAATTTCTAAATTTGGTAGTCAAAAAGATTTTATTTATAGAGTACATTAAACCTTAATGTTTTAAAGTTGAAAATTAAAGTTTAAAGTGTAAAACTTTAAGATTTAAAACGTATTTGAGCCATAAATGTATTAAATACAGGAAACTGATAAATTCGTAACAAAAAATGATATCTCCATAACAAAATTGTGACGCCCTCAAAATAGGTTCACAAACCCATTTCAAGTCGTCAAAATACATGGTACATAATTCAAATACAAACTTCCCTATTTACAACTATTAAATTGTCGTACAAATAAGACAAAACATAAGCTGTGAGTTTCAATACATATATTGTCCTGCAGACAATATCTAAACTCAAATAAGGTCCTCATTACAATTATTGTCACATTATTTTATAGAATAGTGAATACTACTATAATAACCATCCTGGACCATTACTCCACTCCTCGACTAGTCTCAGCTACACTTTCGCTTCTTGAGAAGAACAATGAAACCAAAAAGAAAAAAAGTGAGCTCAACTAGCTTAATAAAGAATATTATGACTAAGATAATGTAAAATAAATTATCCTTAATCCTTAACAGGAAAAAATCTGATAGAATACAATAGACAACAAGTTTTAGATCAACAACTGTAGCGAAAATAACAATCCATTAGAAAAGTCAAGTGGAGTATGATGTCTACTATATTCTATGACTTAAAAGTACATCATCAATATTTTATCCCTGTAACACCATCAATAATTATTTCCAATCAACGAATTATCTATGCATTACGGGCCAAAGATATTCGCTTGTATCACCAATGTAAATGATCATGCCAAACACCTGTCCATTTATGCACTACGGGCGAAAGATGACTTTCACCACCAACCTTTATCTGTAACATTAAAGGTCATGATTATACAAATACACAATTCCTGGTCATAATTAAACCAATCAACAACTTATCTTTGCACTACGTGCCAAATATGACTTTCACTATAATATAAATATGAGAATGAAGATTATGATATAAAGAATGAATCAAGAGAGATCAATGATAAATATTAGAATTTATCCAGAGTTAAAAAATATCCTTGTTAACCAATTGTGGAGCAAAATTCAAAAATAATATTTAAGATTCAAATTTCAAAGATAATTTAGACAAAAAAAAAAAAACTAAATTCCGTCTAGAATATTATTCCGACGTGAATAGTACCCCGACATAAATAATACCTCGGATGAAGATATTAAAATTTAATAAGAAAGTTCATACCAATATTGTAAGACCCCAACTTTTATAAATAAAGATGAATTTTCTATAAATATCATTTTTGAATATAATGAAGTTAATTTGATATAATGTTATAGTTGTGGGTAATATTTATAAATTTTGCAAAGTACGCAAGTTGTTATATAATATTCGATTGGTCGGGGAATATTCGTTTTAACAGGAAATATTCGTACAACGGCACAATCATTGGTGGACCCCACAACGGAATTATTGTCGGATTGAGAAAATGACAAAAATATTTTATTAAAAATAACGACGGAAGTTTTACCATTGATACTGTTGAACTACTCGTAGTAAAATTACAGTAATACGTGTGGTTGCATAGTAGTACACGGTATTGATTATTAATGCTTATGTGAGAAGTCACTCAGTTTGATTCAATTATTGTCAGTTAATAATATGAATTATTTAGCGATAATGACGTTTTGTTTTATTCGTATTATTAACGTAATAAAACAGAAACATCTTTTTTATATAAAACAGAATACTTTATTAAAGTTATTCTATAAATAGAATATATTTTATTTTATTTAAAAGATTTTTCTTTAAATATGGACCGTCAGATTAAAGTAATCAATCTGCACCTTTCATGGATTAGTTACTATGCATTCTATTTTTCTATAAAAGCAGCTCATTCCTTCATTATTTCTTACGAATTCACTGAACTCTAGAGAGAGAAACTATAGATAGAAACTATAGAGAGAGAGAAGAAAAGTATTCTGCTACTTAGCTACTTTCTTATTTCAGCTCTTCTTTAAAATGGTAAGGGGTGTTATTCTTTCTTATTCATGAAGAGAACTGTTGTTATTCCATTTCTTATTATTCTGTTGGAATAACTTGTATACGCGGCTACCCTATACTTGGTGACATTCTTCTATTATTCTGTTGGAACATCCTGTCTGTGTGTTTTACACTGAACCTGGTTCCGTCTTTATTATTATTCTGTTGGAACATCCTGTCTGTGTGTTTTACACCGGACCTGGTTCTGTCTTTGTTATTATTCTGTTGGAACATCCTGCCGGACCTGGTTACGTCTTATTATTATTCTGTTGGAACATACTGTCTGTGTGTTTTACACCGGACCTAGTTCCGTCTTTATTATTATTCTGTTAGAATATCCTGTCTGTGCGTTTTACGCCGGACCTGGTTCCATTATTTATTATTCTGTTGAAATAACCTGTCTGTGCGGTCTATCGCATGCATAGTGATTTCTTTTGTTATTTCATTCTTTATTATACTCAGTTGGTTAAGTTTTGACTTCTATACTCCATGAAATTTGTGGAATATCCTTGATAATTGCGGTTCATCCAGTATCTTTTCATGAAAATATTCTTCTAAGTATTCTTGAATTTTACTCCACAAAGCAGTATCATGTTGACAATTTGGACGTTGTTAATTCTTGGATGAATTAATTCTTGAATTTGTTTTATTGAATTCTTATATCATTGTCATCATCCTCATGTTTATAAAATGTTGAAAGTCATCTATGGCATGTAATGCATAGATGGACTTGGTATGATTATGACCAGGAATTATTCGGTATAATTATGACCGTAATGTTACAAATGATGTGGTAAAGTCCCATTGGCCCGTAGTGCATTGATGGACAGTTGTTGGCATGATCATTGTAAGACCCCGAATTTTATGAAATAAAAGTATGCAATTTTTCTTATAATTACTATTCAGTAAATAGTTAAATTGATAAAAGTTTAAAGTTATGGGTGAAATATGATTTTTTTTTCAAAATAAGCAAGTGGTTATAAAATAATCATTGTTATCGGGGAATATTCGTTTGGTCGTGGAATATTCTTTCTGTCGGAAAATATTCGTACGACGACGCAGCTATTTGTGGGCCCCATAACGAATAACTGTCGGGTGAAGGAAAACGACAAATTTGAGTTTTTACAAATAACGGCGTAGTTGTTACCGTTAACACTGTTGGAATACCGGTGTTTTAAAATACAGTAATACGCGTTATTGCACAGTAGCACACGGTATTGCATAGTATTTTTGAAATTATTGATTCTTACGTAAGAAGGCACTACTCAATAATTGTTACAGTAGTTACTGTTCATTATTTTATTTTATTGATTCAATAATTGTTGCGTTGATATTTTATATTATTGTTGTTTCAATAATTGTTGCTGCACAGTATTTTTCTTTATCAGATCAATAATTCATATTATTTGAATAATATTATTAGATAACATTATTGTCAATGTCTAGAAAGTTCTGTCTAAGGAGAGGTTTGGTCATCTAATTGCGCGCCCAGTAAGGAGAAATCCTTATTGGAAAGCCCCTCTTTCCTGGGAACGGCCTGGTTGTCATAAATGTGATTCTGTAATTTATTTGTGAATAATTAATTATTGATTCATATGATAAGAAAATATTTATTTTATGTGGATATAAATGAGGGATATATTTTTGTGGTTAAAAAATGAAGGAGTTTAATGTTGAGATTTTTATCCGTTTTTTTGTCGGAATGGAGGGTATAAAAAATCAGGGTTTTTGAGATATTTTGCGGGGGTTATAATTTTTAATCCGACCGTTGGATCGTGGTAATTTTTGGATATGTTATACTATATATAAGTTGAGTATATGTCCACAAATTTTGAACCGTTTAAAATAAACGTATGATTTATTATGAATTTTACGAGGATGACTGGTTCAGAAATTGTTGAATTTTCGGAGTTTATCATTTTGGTGAAAAATTCTAGAATTGGTGGGCCCCACTTGTGGTTGGTGAAGAAATGTGCTGAATTATATTTCAAATGTGGTGGGGGGAAGTAGCAGGTGTAAAGCCATCAGGTTGCAGGTCAACCTACTAAAATTTTCCTATAAATAGAGGGCTAAGTTAGAATTGAAAATAACACCAGAAACATAAGCTTTCTCTCTTTCTCTCTCTAGATTATTGAGTGTATTTTATGAGTATTTAGATACTTGGTGAGTTGCTATTCATCAGTGCAAGTTTCCTTCAGCCTTATACCGATCAGAAGTACTGCTCTTTTGAGGTAAGGGATAGTAAGGGATAGTAAGGGATAGTAATGGATTTTAAGGGTTGTTATGATTTTCAGTTTCATTAATTTTTGAGCCTTCAAAAATTCTGGAAAAATTTGAAATGATATTTTGATGAGTTTTATTGATTGTGTCCAAAAATGGTGATTTTTAGATGTATAGATTGAGAGTTATGAATTTTATGAGAAAAGACTATTTTAAAAGTAACTGCTTATAATTCCTTGTGGTTAACTCCAAATTGATGAAATTTTTATTGGGAGTACATGTTATATGATAGAAGTATACTCTGTAAATTTCAAATTTTTAGATAAAAGTATATTTTTGATAAATGTCTAAATATTCGGCTGTTTTGGCCATATGAAAAATAGTAAATGACTTTTAAAAATTCTGAGAAAAATATATGTTCACTATGGGACTATATTATTCTAAAATTTCCAGAAAAAAGAAATATTTTTGGAAACTGATTTGATATTTTTCATAAAAATGTCTAGTTACGAGTAAATGAATTAAATATGTTTTGTGAAGTAAGAAAATTGGAAAATAGGATTTTATGGCTTGAGAATCCTATATGAGGTATATGCAGATTTTTGATGAGGGTTTTGGCTATTGATGATGAAATCTTAGAGTTGACATTTTATGATGATTAAATGCATTAATTAGTAAAGTGTAAACAATTTAAATAAATTGTTTATAAGCTTAAGAAATGTTATTCTTTCAATATCATTATACCGAAATATTGGTATAGATTTTATTGTGGAATTTCTACCTTTTTGAGTCGAGGTTACTATTCACGAGTTACTATTCACGAGTTACTATTCATGAGTTACTATTCACGAGTTACTATTCACGACAAAATTGGTTTATTTTTCTAACCAAATTATAGTTGATTTATGAATATTACTCTTGAGATTAAATCTATATGTTGATTATATTGATTTTATTATCATATATAACATTTTTATAACCCTAATGATGATATTTCTCTTGACTTGAGTGTAAAGATTGGTAGATTTTTGGTATGATCATGACTATGGGTTCTCTTTGGCCAGTAGTGCAAAGTTGAATTGTTGACTGGTATGATCATGACCATTGAATTTATAATTGAATATCTTTAGCTTAAGTGCAAAGTGTGAAATGATCAACATGGTTATAATTATTGTTTATATAAATTCTTAAATGATTATATATTCTTTGAGGTATTAATATATTTGGCATGTAGTGCAAATATGAATTGTTGAGGAATATCTTTGGCCTGTAGTGCAAAGATGAATTGTAGATGAATATCTTTGGTCTGTAGTGCAAAGATGGTCTGTTGATGAATATCTTTGGCCCGTAGTGCAAAGATGACATGTTGTTGAATATCTTTGGCCAGTAATGCAAAGATGAACTGTTGACGAATATCTTTGGCATGTAGTGCAAAGATGACTTGTTGATGAATATCTTTGGCCCCGTAGTGCAAAGATGAAGTTATTAGTATGATTATGAACAGGAACTGTGATTTGGTATAACCATGATGTTTGATGTTTCAGGTGATGAAAATTATCTTCGTCCTAGATGAGAAGAGGAATTTAGAACTACAGTTATGATTATGAGTTATTCATATGATTGTGGACCAGAATTGTTGATTGATGTTACAGGGATAAAACATTGTTGGTGGATTTTTAACATGGAGAAAATAATAGACTTTATAGTCTATTTGACTCTTCTAATGGATTGCTCGTTCGCTGCAACTATGGTTGAAATTTTTATCATTTACCATATGTTCTAAATTCTGATTTATTATTGATGAAGGCTATTGATAATTTAATTATCTTTAGTCATGATATTCTTTACTGAGCTAGTTGTGCTCACCCTTTTGCTTCACAATTCCTTTCAGGTAATAAGAGTGTAGCTGGGTCGAGCGAGGGTAACGGAAAAATAGAATGGTGGTCTCTAGCCGTGGATGTTCTCCCGAAGCAGTATAGAAAAGTTCATTTAGTATTATATTTGGTGAATCCAATAGGGTAAGGTGTACCCAACGTTGGAAGGGTGGTTTGCCACTATCATACAAGATGTCTAACGACATACAACCTCGTGTCATCATAAGACAGGGATGTGCTCATCCACTTGCTGAGTATATATACGAGCACTACCTATATAATCTTGGTGTTTGTTTAAATATAATTCTCAATTAGAGACAGAGAAGAGATAATGATATGTCAAGAGAAGACTCACCATTGGGAAGAATATGATAGTAATCTTCTCGTTTTTCTTTGGGGTCTATTGGGTAAACCAAGGATAATTCTGTGGCCATATGATATCTATCATAACCTAGATGCATGGCCTCCCATGTACGAAGGTTTCCTTGAGCACTTCCCAAAGATTCTAATTTCTAAAACAATTTTTGACTATACCTTTATGTAAGGTGTCATTGTGAGGTGATGTCCACGGTTGGAACATGAGTCACATTTGGTATATATTTGTATCCAAACTCACAGCATATGTGTTGTTGTATTTTGCACGACAATTGTTGTAATAAAGTTATAGTTGTTTTGTACCATGTATTTGGCGACTCAGAATAGGTTGGATGGAATGGATCTATTTTGGGGTCGTTACAATCATGACATTAATGAATACACGAATATCCTTGGCGTAGTGCAGGGGTGATTCGATGATGTGGATTATTTTATTAAGCTGAGTCTCAGCGAATAACTGCCTGTTTGAAAAACCTTTTAAATCATAGAAGATAGTTGATTTTATTTTCTACTTGACTCTTTTAATGGATTGCTTGTTCCGCTGCAGTTAAATTGATGTTCGTTATATTTTATCAGTTTAACACTGTTGAAGGCTAATGATAATTTATCTGCATTATCTTAGTCATAATATTTCTTACTGGGCTAGTTAAGCTCACCCTTTCTTTCACTGTTCTCTTCAGGACATGAGAATATAGCTGGGACGAGTCGGAGAACGGAGTGATGAACCAGATGATAGTATTAGTAGTCCTCACTATTCTATGTATAGTGTGATAATAATTGTAATGAGGACTCCTTTTGAGTATGGATACTCTCTAGAAGATAATATTTGTATTCAAACTCACAGTTTATATTTTGTCGTATTGTGCACGACGGTTGTATTAGTAAGTTGTATTTAAATTCTGTACCATGTATCTGACGATCCAAGATGGGTGATGTATACCTATTTTTGGGGGCGTCACAAATATTCAAGTGAAGTGATACTA